>BMAU01021258.1:257500-845372 GCA_019973935.1 Trichonephila clavipes
ATAGTAATTTACATATATCAATTTACAGAAATATCATTTCGAATTTTTTATTTAGAAATGATAACTTAACTACCCACAAAATAGATAAATACAATAATATAAAAAAAAAATTTCAATGTTGTGTTTAGATCATGAATACCCTTTTAATTTCTTAAGAACATATATTCATCACAAATACATTAACCGTCTTGCTACTTCGAATTCCAAAACCACCACACAACAATAGGATTTCAAAGTCAGCATGTTAGTGGGCTTGCTGTGAAGATTATATCATAACACTCATATCACAGTTTACATTTTTTCCACACACATCTTGAACATCTTACACATTGTTGACAACCAACCAAATTAGAGCCTAGCAAATTTACATTTTTGACAATCAACCAATTCAAATTTTACCATATTTGATTGTCGTCATTTTATACCTGTCTTTGCTGGCTGGTTTATAAGTCAGCTCAAAAGATGTGTTTATGTATTTTCGAATTTTTTAACTTGGTGAATAATTGATTTTCATTAATGGCAAGACGCTTGATTCTCTTCGTAAAAGCTTTGTGAGTAAAGAAATTTTGTTAAATTATTTTTTGAAAGATACTTTTCTTATGTAATTGTTTTAGCATTTTTCTACTTTTCTTACGTAAATATTTTGTGATTTTTCTGCATTAAGAGTTTGGGAGAGTTTGTTACATAATAGTAGTGAGTGATTTTATCATGCTCTCTGAGTTATCCTTACTCTGAAGTTTTGTTTATTTTACTTTATTTGGTTTTCCTACCGAGTTGCAAAGGGGGAAGAATGGCGCCTTCAAACTAGTTTAAACCCACTTATTCGGTCCTAAGTCCGAAATTGCTTTCTGACTCGCTAGGTTCTTCTTTTTTGTAGTTTTTTTTATTTCTCTATAATTTTGTTCTTCATGTTCAGCTTTTATATTTTTATTACGCTATTTCTTGTTATGTTCTTTATCTATTATTTCTTGTTTTTGATATATAATACATATTTCTTTTATATATATATATATATATATATATATATATATAGGGAGCTAATTTGTTGTCAGTCCACTATGCGCCAAACATTTTTTGGGCGCTGTTTTAAAATCGCTGCAAATAAAATTTTGGCATCCAATAGTTTTCAATCCAAGTTGGTGGGCTCACACTTAGAACTCAATATGTAAGTAATTTAGTAGAATAGCTTATTCCTGGCAAAAGAGAAATTGCATTAATTTTAAAAGAAGCAAAAATGTTAAGTACTATTATTACTGAAAACCAGTTACAAAAATGAGTACCAGAATTTAAAAAAAATAGAACACAAGGTATTTAGAAATGCTGGAAAAAGAAGAAAAACAAATAATAACAATTAAAAACTAAAAAAATATTTCAAACCCAAAAAAGAAATCACTATCAGGATGTAAAAAGATTAATGGTGAAATGCTATGAATCTGATTCCTTAAATGTATTAATAATAAATTCGAGGGATGTGAATCCATTGAAAATGTAATTCGAATAATTTTCAATGTGTCCACAAATTCCAAGTTTTAATTGTGGGAATTTTATTGACTGGAACGTTAAAAAATGCATTCATTAAAACTAAAGTTGAAGTAAAATTCCAATTTACTGTCAGTGAAAAAAGAATTATTTCTGATAGATTTTCTATCGTGGCCATGCAAATTTGCATTGTAAACATCTGCAATAAAACATACAGCCGTCAAATTATTTAGCCTGTCTACAAACTATTCTATTTTGCTGCCATGCGTATCACATTTTATGATAGCCAAAATAAGCAAATCCTCAATCTAGAATAGGAATTTTAAAAAAGATCTTTAGAAAACAAAGACAGAAAGTGCGAATATGTTAATCCTTTTAGTCCTTAAAAATTTAAAGCGGAGTGGCAATATTCTTTTAATAAAAGATCTTAGTACTCATCAATAATATTTGAAATATCCATTTATCAATAAACGACAGAAGACTAAAACTACAATCTAGACAACGGGAAGCATTGAAATGTTTAAGTTTGTGAAAAAAATCTACTTAAAATTGTCTGAAATTAATAATGATACTGCAGTAAATATAAATGAATAAAGAATTCGTTTTAATATCCTAGAGAATAATAATATCAAACAATATACACAATAAATAATAAAGTAAAATTAAAAAATAATGGATGGCAACCAAAGAACACCAAATTTAAATGTATTGGTAACCGTATTGTAATGTTATCGCCCAACTTGACAATTGTCAACAACAACACTTGGTACGTAGTGTACCGATATCAAATTAGAACATTAATTTCAATACTCAAAAACTAAAAACGAGAAGCTGTCTCCTTTCCCCTCCAACCTGAAATGTAAAAAAAAAGTCTTTTATGGATGGTTTCTATACCTATCTTGTTTTTCTGCTTTTGTAATTCCATGGAAAAAAACTTGATATTAAAAGTCGAGAAGTATAATTGAATATGAATAAGTATTATGATAATTTTCTGAGATACAAGTCTCTTTCACTTTTTCCGCACTGAAACAATTGAGGGACAGCTTTAGGAATTAGTTTTCAACGTCTTATATAAAAAGAAGAAACTTTCTTCATCTATGCTTGAATCTGTTAAAAAAATATTTATGTCAATAAATATATTTTTCCAGCTAATACAGTAGAAATAAAAACACCCAAATCTTGATCTACGTGAAAAAATGCAAAACCTATAACTGGAAAAAGAATTGCTTGTTTTATTATTATGGTGCTTCCTGTATGTCAGACTGAACAGATTTTTTGCGTGTTTCGGTTCATGTGCAATATACCTGCATACAGAAGTTTTTGTACCAAAGCTTTATTAATTTTTGGTACTTAAATATTATCGCAACTTTTTTAGTGAAATTATTTGAAAGGAAGCACATGGTTGTGTCAAAAAAATTTAGCATATACAATATATGGAAAATCAGGGTTGCCAAATTATTTTGAATGTTGGCATTCTTGCCATAATATGTAAGTACCTAAATTTTCTCTAACCCGTTCAGGACCAGTAGATTTTCGTTGTTAAGCATAGCTCCATTTCAACTGCTTTAATAAGATACGCCAAAAAATTTATGGTTTATAACCATTCCAAATCCAGATAACACTGGTATGATCACGGATTCAGAAAGGGGAAAATAAAAAATCTTACATCATTCCCTGAAGTGATCCCATATATGTAATCATGGTCCTGAATGAATAAATAAATAAAAGCATAAAATAGCTTTAATCGGGTTAAATATCAAGAATCTGATATACATCTCATTCTTTTTCATCCAAATAAACAAAACGCTGGTTACATTAAACGTGTATTATAAAGAAGATCAATATGTTGTGAATTAAAACGTACTTTGACTGGTCTTGTGTCTTGAATATAAAAAATATCAGATTAATAAGATTTTTTTAGAAATATCATAATAGTTTTAAATCAAAGCAAAGTTTTATAGTCATGAAAGTATAGCCTTTCTGCAGTGGCGTAACGTACACCCCTATATTGCGGGTGGGCACAGGGTCCTAGGGAGCCCAAAGCCTGACAGCCGTCAAGTATCTACCCTTTGTAAAATCTAATTTGGGGGGCCAAAATCTGACTTTGCAGGGGGCCTAAATGTTCTCTGTTGCACCACTGCCTTTCTGCACTACGCTATAAGATAAATCGGTACTTACATATTATGGCAGATTTCTTGTGTGTTTCCGCTCAAATAAAACATACCTGCATACAGAAGATTTTGTACCAAAGCTGTGTTAATTTTTGGAACTTGCATATTATCGTAACAGTTTGGACCAGATTATATGAAATTAAGCAAGTATTATGGTCATAAAAATATAGCCTTTTTGCAGTGGCGTAACATACAGCCCCATATTGCGGTGGGAGGGATTCTAGGGGGACCAAAGCCTGACAGCCACCAAGTACCTACCCTTTGTAAAATCCAACTTGAAGGCCCAAATATTCTCCGCTATGCCACTGCCTTTCTGCACTATGTTATAAGATAAATCTGTAGCTACATATTATGGCAACAACATTCAAGATATCTCGCCAAGTTGTCAGTACCAATTTTGCATGTGAGTTATGCGCTGATTTGGCAATCATGTGCTTCGTTTCATATAATATTACCAAAAGGCTGTGATGATGTGTAAGTACTGATACATGTAATTTAAACAATGCAGATCAATTGTTAATAAAGACAAAGTATCCATTAAATATTAGTAGTTAAGTAGATTTAATTTTTATACTTAATGACTAACACCGAAAAGTAAAAAAACATTCTTGAAATATATTATGTTCAATTTTACTCATTCTGTAATTTCTGTTTAGTTAATTTTGATTCTTTCAATATTCGAAAATGAGAGTGAAAGGAATCATAAAATAAGAGTATTGAAATTGTTGAAACTCTTAAATAATTTCTTGATGGGAACTCTTAAGACATTTTCTATAGCTTAATTAATAAGCTAAAAAAGTACTTTAAAATTTTCAAGAAATCAGTCTCCTAAAAATATTAATAATTGTCAACAAAAATTTATATAGTAAAATTTAAATAAATCCTGAATCTTTTTGGTATTAATTAGGATAAAATGTGTAGTGTCTAAAGTTGTATTTATTCCTACATTCAAGGCACCTTCTACTAACAGTGCTCATTGGTAAAAACTTAATACCATGTTCAGTCAATTGGTAAAACCATATTGCATACTGAAACATGTTAATGCTACAATTCATACAAGAACATTTTACTGCAAAACAATAGTTTTATTTATGTAACATAACGGTTATTGGTTGACCACCTTTCAAAGCAGAATTTAAAATGGGGTTTTAGTAGTTGGCTATGTGTCATGACATAGATAGAACTTTTCAATTTTGGGTTAAAGTTTAGAATAGGGAGCCCTTTGGATTCAGCGACCGGAATCGCGATCGCCAAACAACTTAATTAAATGTATTACTGATAACTTCATAAATATTTTTTATTTCTCATTAATATTTGTTTATTTTCATTGTAAAACTCCACTTTGTAATTTCTCTTAACACCTATCGCTAAATTAAGTTGCTTGGCGCCTAATTTCGGTTGCTAAAAAATTAACTCTTTGTCAAAGCCCCCTCCCCCCTCAATTCTACATTTAAACCCAGGGTGGGTTTAAAAGAATGTTGCTTACAAATGATTTTAGTTTTGACTTGAATAAATCAAACATTATGACTTATGAATCAAGTAAATTGTTTTTTAAATAATCCGCCAAAATAAAGTAAACATCACATTTACCATATCGCTTGGTTGGCAGTCAACTATACAGATAGTGTAATTAGTAATTTTACCAATTTATTTAACTTATCTTTTATTAAAAATAAATCATGTACTTTTAGATTTACAAACAAGAGAAAATCAGTTAAGTAAAATAACAACAAAGAATCGAGTACTCATTTTAATATGTGTTCCTCCGCGTGTAACGTGGTAGATACGAAATATAGTTCAGAAGATTTAAGAGAATTAAATTTGCGGTTGAACCCCAATTTTCAAAATATGTAGCCAGTATATTAAAAGAGTTTCTGTAATCCTGAATATGTTTTTTAATTTGTCCGAGAGCATTAATTAACATTTTGGGAGGTTTTGAGTGCATGTAACAAATTAAATTTGATCAAAGCATGCAGTCAAATCTGATACAAACATACTCATTTCAAAATTTGTCTACGTCAATTTGTCTACGTGCTCATTTTTGAGTATGTATTTTTTCTCCGTGCATATTTCTGCCCTTTTAATTATTTATTACATAAATAACAAGAATTACTCTCAATTAATAACAAAACACATGAAATGTGTCATTAATTATATTACCGATTATCAGAATTAACTCCTAATAAGAACTCTATGTCAACAATAACTAAAACTTAATGCCGAATATAGAAATATTACTGAGTGTAATCGAAATCTGTATTACAACTCATGGTATCATATTTCTAAAAATGGAAAGTGATATAAAATTCTTATGACAAGTAAGATCATGTGACATCGATTTAAGCGATTACTAAACTAACATTGGTGATTATTCCACGGCGGTTAAACATGACTTAAATTAGTTATATTTTGTGTCATATTTCAAAAAATGAGCATTTTTAACATTGACTTTTATGCTGAGAATTTTAAACTAAAAAATGTATTAAAAAATAAATAAATAAATCATAATTTTTAAATCTTTTTATGCGTTTGAGGCAGCATATCGACTAATTAGTGACCATGATATTGAATACTAGATGGTAACACCACCTAGCACTGTTGATTAAGTACGCCCTCTATGGAGAATAAATTTAGACAATCATATGATATGAATCATGATTAGTGATACAAATGACTACTGCCCACTTGTCAACCAAACCAACCATCTCAACAAGAGATTACCTAACAATGCAATGAAAAACGCTAGAAACGACTCATATCCTACTATGGACAGATATCAATTGCAGTAATAGCTAGAAAGCAACCTTTTCTTTCGGGTATCGCCGAATTCGACCGACACATTCAAAGGGGTGATAGTTGGTAGTACGGGGATGGCAAATCAAACTAGACCATGGAGTCACAAACCACGTTTAGTCAATGAAAATCGTGACCGTAGTAGCCGTTGGGAAGACGAAATGCCAAACGAGAGGAGTGACCAAACGAATGTAGGGATATACATATAGTGCCAAATGCCTCAATGGTGCAAAATACCTTTTTCCTACGCACGTCCTCCCGGAGTTGCAGCAAGGAGTACCATTACGCACTAGGAAGTGTTATTCAAGCACGATGGTGCACAAGAACATTTTTCGATTGTCAAGCTTGACCACCTCCATGCTACATGTCACAGGAGGTGAATTGAACTGTGTACCTACTTGGCCTCCACGCTCCCCGCACCCCAATTTTCGGATTTCTTATGAGGTCACTTGAAATTCGCTTGAGTATGAGACGCCAATGACTACAGTGAAGGATCTCACGCCACGGAACCTTTATTGCCTCCACTGACATCAACAACACACAGGATTTGTTTGAACGAGTCCGACTATCCTTCGTCCATCGGTGTCGGCTGCGCAATGACCTGCACAGCAGCAACTTCGAACAATTCCTGTGATATATATACATATATATATAGTCCCTCGTAGTTACATTTCTGACGTCGAGCTGTGATGCATTGTTCGTATTGTAAACATTCTTTACGTTTAATAAATGTACTTCCTACCTCTTATTGCCCCTTTCCTTCCACTCTTCGTAACTGTTTTTGCAAATTACTCCGACTAAACATGGTTTGTGACACCTCGTACTGTGGTGATTTGTGGTCCCCATGCTGCTTACAATCACCCCCACTGAATTTGTCGGTCGAATTAGGTAACCCTCTGTTCATGTACACTTAGAAAATCCATCATCATTCCAACAATAGAAATACTTACGTTTCTAAGAAGAAGATTTGTGGTGACCCATTCTCTAATAGGTCGTAAAAATAGCAAAGGATTTGAATAAAATCACTATATATATATATATATATATATATATATATATATATATATATATAGCGACGATCCCGAGTATGGATTCCATTTCGTTCAATTCGTCTGACACGTAGACGCTGTAACTGTGAACCGGAAAGATAATGGCTCAAATCACTCTCATGCCTAGGTCAACAGCATGTTGCCACACACTTATATAAGCGAATAGTTCTTGTTAAAAAATTACTTTTTCTTAAGTATTGGATTAATTCAAGCATGTCGAACTTTAATTTCAATTTACTTCTAACCGAATGCGAATTCCTGATAACTCTGTACGTAATCAGGTATTTTAGTTAAAAAAAATTGTATGGGCATGTTTTAATATATTTTTGCGTTTTCAGTTATCTTCTTTTACAAGCAGATAAAATAAATTAGAGAAAAAAGCGTAAATATATATTTAATTTCTGTTTCGTGCATATAGGGACCCAATAGAGATCTCCATTAATATTTTTTAAAAATATCAATGACCTTTTTTTTCGTTTGTTTTGTTTGAGGGTAATTCACAATTATAGTTTCTTATTTGGTAAATGATGAGAGTATTTTTATGTATTTATTAAAGGAATTAAAATTCACTAAAATATCAATTTAATTAGTTTCAGCACAATATGTAACAGTAACAATGTGACGTTTTTTAGGTCCTTTTGAAGACTGTTTTTTTCATTCAATATTATAAGTTTCAATTATACTGAAAAGATTAGTATTAATTTTAATTTACGGAAATATATTCTTCAATTTCTATTTCATAAATCATGGTTTCGGTGTAATATTACTTTAAAAGGAATTAAATTCTGAAATAATTTTCAATCCTCAGTTGTTTAATAAATAAATTTTCAAGTTGAAATCAATAAAACTTATGTTCAGTTAGGCAGATAGTACAGAGATTTAATTAGTAATTATAAGTTAATAGCATTACTTATACTATATATAAATCCTTTCAATTTTTTTTTAAAAATCCTTTGTTCTTAACCTTTATTAAAAACCCCTTATTTTCTTATAAAATTTATTTGTTTAATTTATTCTACGTTTTTGGTTTTTGTCTATAGCTTTAAAAAAAACCTTTTCCCTTTTTAATTTATTGCCAACTTTCAAAAAATAAACGCCTAAAATATTATATGGGGCTTGGAAATTAAAATGTTGCATAACAACCTTTCACAACTCTTCTCAATTGTCAAAATATTGAAAAAATCATGATGTGAAGAACTTATCTTGTCTACAGATTTAGGTATAAGAGCTGTATTAAATAAATTAATAATACTTAGAAAAACTGGTCTAAAATTTACATTACAAGTATAGTGAAATTTACATGCCCAAATTATTCTTCTCATTAAAACTAACATATACGTAAATAGACTTAATACGTCATTTATGTTTGACAACTTCTTTTGATTAAAGCTTACTTATTGTTATGGCATAACTCATCCCACAAAGGAAGAATCTGCTCAATTATTTTCGAAACGGTAATTAATTTACTGAAACTTGCATGAATCATTAAGACAAATTACAAAACTAAAATAATAAATTGGCCTCTAACAAGACTGATGAATTTTCAACAGCGTCTTGACGAAAGAAGCTATAAGTTAACTTTTTTTTCTACCACTACAGATGATGCCAGTGTATAAAGTGTTCTAGAAAAAGATCAATTTCTTTTACCATTCTGACTTGAATTTTAAAGTGTGTGATCTTAAGACCAGCATATTTCGATAAGATGGCTTTTAAATATCATTTAGGCGTGACTGACTATGCTGTTATTATTGGGTCTCTTTTAATTTCTACAATTATAGGTATAAGATTCCGATTATTAGGCAACAAGCAACAAACTACTAAAGAATATTTAATGGCGGGAAAAAACATGTCTATGTTTCCGGTGATAATGTCTACAGCTGCTACGATGATATCTCCTATATCTATACTAGGTAATCCAGCTGAAAGTTATAGATATGGTATACAGTTGTGTATGATGTCTCTTGGTATTCCATTTGGAATGGTGCTAGCTGTCTATGTAATTTTACCTGTCTATTTTCAATGCGGCGTGTCTACAACGTATGAGGTAAGTGATTCTTTTCTAATTTTTATGTGTGAGAGTAAAATTATTTTACCTATCACGTGCAACTAAATTTCGAAATGATTTTCCTCAACGCAGATGGATTATTATTACTTGTTAAACATGTGATAAGAAGAATTTATATCGTTTTTATGACGTATGTATACTTGTTTTTAACATATATAAATTGGGACCAAAATTTTCTTATGAATTTAACTAACAATTAGAAAATAATTTATACTTTTTTTTATATTTATTCTTTCAGAAATAAATCAGTTAGAAACTGAATTACATAACTGTGTTCATTTGATTTAATCAGTATAGTAAAAATTCATCACTTTTCACTCTCTTAAGTACGATTCATTTGCAAATTTTTCACCATCAAGTGGAGTTTTGGTTAAGTCAAGTGTAAAGATGTGTTTTGAACACGTTTTAAATTAAAACAGTATTAAATTCGTATAACATACATTAACGCCCGTGTAAAAAAATTATGCTTGCATATTGGCCCCATTCTTTAATATTTATAGTACAATATAACATTATTATATTTACATTATATATATATATATATATATATATATATATATATATATATAATAAACATTTAATAACATGTACCGTGGTGGCTAAATCTTTACCAAATTTAGTACAGAACATTTCTTAACAGTTTTATCCTTGATTTATTTAATATGTTTTATAATTATGTACACAGAGTGGCCAAATTATTATAACCACCCTTCTATACAATCAATATAATATATTTGACCACATTTTTCAACCTAATACTGCATGGATCCTTCTTGGTATGAATTCTATGAGTTGTTGACAGCTGGTATAATAAACTGGAGACTATATCCGATAAATTGCACTACTCAAAGCCTTTAAAGTGTATGTATGATACTGGATCTAGACACTAGATGTCTAGTTTGATTTAACCCCTCCCCAGATTCTGAGTTGGATTGAGATATGGTGACTGTGTGCTTAAGAACTAAACAAGGTCAAGTTTTTGTCATGTTCTTTGAATCGTCTGGATACAATGCCAGCTAAATAACGGGGAGCATTGTCCTACTGAAAATATACATCTCTGGTTGAATACTTTATTAATATGAAAGGATGTACTTTATCTGTGTTAACACTTAAGTACTCTTGGGTATTCAGACGTTCTTCATGAATAAAAAGACCCTTGCAATGACAAGAAAACATCTCCTATACCACTTTATTGCATGTGTCTCTGATGAGTTTGTGGTGTTTCTTATAGAACCATGCTTTCATTCTGTTTTTTCCTTATTCGCATTTTGTCATCTCAATGGTATAACTGATGACGTGATTCAATGGACCACCATGACCCTTTTTCAGTCATCTATAATCCAATTGTTGTGCACTTTTGGGAACTACTGTACCAAAATATTGACCACGCGAGGGCGCTGGTGTGCACACATCTGTATTAAAATTGTAAAGATCGTTAGTGTGTGTGTAACTTGTATCGTAGAATGTAAGCCGCATCGCGGCAATTCGTATCTAATTAAACATTACTATACCTAAATTATCTCATGGAACTACTTATTGTGGACTGACTAACTAATTCGCCCGGATACACACTCCTTTCGTTTCGAAATAATTATGGACATTGCTTCGTTTATAATTCGCTACAACTACAGATATCTGCTCTTGGTCAAGGCCAGCAGTAGAGACTTTCAAAAAGATTGTCAGCTACAATAGTTTAGTGTTCCACAACCTTTTTATCGCCACGGACCGGTCAACGTTGGATAATTTTACCGCAGCACGCTGAGAGGGAGGACAGTGATTGTTTATATTTTAGATTGTTTTGTTTTAATAATTTTATTTTAATTGTATTTAAATTTGCCTACAGAATAAAATATAACTACACCAAAAATGAATATAAAGTGATTTAAGAAGGAATATAAAGTGATTTTCATAAGAAGTAGCCCAAACCCAAGAAAAATATGCCACAGAAAATAAAATGGAAATAATTTCATATTTCTTGTGTGGACCGGGGATTAGAGATCAGTGCTATAGCCTATACGGCAGTGCTTCTCAAAGTTTCAATACTTGCGACTCAATTTTCAATCATAATTTTCTTCGCCCCCATACAATAACAATGTATTGAATGCAATAATAATGTAATTTGACGCTAAACTACAATACTATCTAAATTATAAACCACTTAAATTATGAAGGTAAATATAAAACTTTGTATATGTGTTACTTTCAAATAATAGATATTTTAAGTAAGTTATTTTTGAGTAATATATATTTTAATTAAATTATATATACTTTTAAGTAATAAGAAAAGTGTTAGGTTGCTTTTCTTTTCTAGTTTTTAAATAGGAACAGATAACAATAAAAGTGCAACGTGTATTTTTTTTATGTCAGAATGTATTATGTTTTGCTTCCTTAAAGTAAGTTTTTATAACTTTTAAAAATAATCTTTTATCCTCGACTTTTTGATATGCTCGTACCCCACTCGTTATCACCTCCCCCCCCCAAGGGGGGTGCCCCACAATTTGAAAAACACTGCTGTATGGTGTAATGTGCGGTAAATAGTTCGTTCAGAGACGTTCACAGTTGCTCCTTGATTAAGATTCCCCGCAATTTGAAGTATGATTGCTTTTCTGTTCGATTGGACAGTTTTCTCGATTCTCCTTTCAGAGTAAACTTTCAGCAGCCTGTGATGTCAGGGATGACGTCGAGATCCTGCTTTTAGCTTGGGAATCCCCTTTCTGTAAACATTAATAACTACTGATCTCGAACACTTCACAAGTGCAGCCGTTTTGCTGATACTGGTGTTACGACGCTTCGAACACCTACAATCACCTCGCGTTCAAACACAGCCAAATCCCGATTTTTCCCTATTTCTACTCAAGCAACGCAATGCAATTGATGCTTCACTATTCCTGCATCCTCTATTAATTACTGTCACACCATCCAGTGACAACTGCATGAAGTTATATCTGATTTCTGAACAAGTGTCAAGTGGTCATAACATTTTGGCCATTCAGTGTATATGGATAGATCAGGGCCGATCCTAGAGTATTGGCCGCCCACGTGCGAAGACTTAATGTGCCGCCCCTCAAGAGAATTTTTCATATTTTTACTTATGATAATCCTTTTATTAATTTTATATTTTGTCATATTTTCAATTATTAATTATAATATTTATTGATTAATAAGTATTATTAAGTAATTTTTTATTTAATTATTAATTGTAATACTTATAGATATTACTTACTTATTATAATATATATACTTATACATTTAATACTTATATATTGAGGTTATAAACTCAACTATTTACATAAGAGTAAAAAGTAAAACATTTAGAAAAATGCAAATAAGAATTGAATCAAAACTAACATTAATGGTCGTGCGGGATGATGGAGTCACCCCAATCATTTTTTTATAATTATTTTATTGTACACGATAAAAAATAGTTATTTCAGTGACTAAGAGAAAGTATATTTACCTACTTTTAAGGACTTTTCAGTTTTTCTTTAATAATATGAAAAAAAATCCAATCAAATGGATCTAAAATGTTTCAAATGAGCATAACTTTAATAAAAGACACAAACAACAGAAACCTTTCGCTAACATTACAGGAATGATATTTACAGGAAATAAACTGTCTTAATTTGTTCAAGTTATTGTAGTTTCATTGTCCCTTGATGATCGACAAATAGTATGTTGATATTTTAATTGCTAGTGTTTTTTTGACAGGGTGAAGTACGTCTTGTGCTACACTTATTGGATCATATTTTTCTTGATGGAGTTCATTAGGTAGCATTTGAAAATTTTCCTTTCAACTCAAACGTTTTATGTTCATCGCTTTTCTCAAATTTACTTTAGCTACCATGATTAATACGCATTATTTCAATAGGCTCTTCCCTTGCTCGATCATTTTCAACTTCCTTCAATAGTGATTGCATATACGCTTTATATATATATATATATATATATATATATATATATATGTATATATATATATATATATATATATATATATATACATGTATATATAGGGCCACCTAAAAAGTGTTCGTACACTTGCAATTTCTTATAAAATTTAATGTTTTCGACTAATAAAAATTAATATATTGTAATAGTAATTTTTATGATATCTGCAACTTGTTCTTAATGGAATGACATAATTTTTTAAAAATAGTATAACTATTTTTTTAAAAATTAATAATCAAAAAGCTACTAAAAAATTACGTCACAAAAGTATTTGTACACTTAACAAAAATCTCAACTTAGCTTTAAATATTGTATTTCTTGCTTAATTTAGTACTTAGTAGGATATTATTTTAGTATCCACAACAGCTTTTAAGAGTCTTGGTATAGATTTTATCAGTTTTTTGTAATTTCTGCATAGATTTTCGACCATCTTCAATGATTATTGCTTTTACTTCACATTGTGTGTGTTCATATGTCATATTTTCTTTTTTTTAAATCAAAATCTCACCAAATATATTCTACTGGGCTAAATAAAGTGATTGAAGAGGTATTTCACAATTTTGGGACAGTTATATAGGCACCAGCGGCGTACATGGAGAACAGTCGCTTGGAGTCATTATCCTGTTAAAAAATGAAGTCATCTCCTACATCCAAATTTTGGGCGAATTAATTTAAAATTTCTCTTTAAAATATTTAAATAGAGCTCATGATTCACAATACCATAAAAAAATACTAAATTATCTGAGGCCGATTTCCACCCCCACCAATGTGGCGTATACTGAGATGGGCCTTGGCGCTCATGAGTTGTTGCACCACTGAGATAAGTAATTCAAATAGGTTTTAATGAAATCATTATTTACTGTGAAGCCAAATTGCAATGTGAACATTCATTAAAAAAAATCATTTATAATTTTTTTATACACTGTCAATACTGGTTCTACCATTTGTAAAAAATTTGCTTGCTATAAAAAAAACTGAATTTTATTTATTTTAAAACTTATCCCGAGCGAAGATCGGGTACTTCAGCTAGTATATGTGTGAGAGAGATGATGGTTCACACATCACCTCGGGTTGGAAATGAAAAAGACGCAAAAGTACTTCGTATTTTTAATCATTCAATGTGGAAAAAGAGAGGAAGGCACAACAAAAAAAATTTTAATAAAATGATTAAGAAAAAGAGGGCGAAAGTTGCCCAATTAGATGATGCCATTACACACAGTTTCATATGGTCAGTAACTGGCTTAAGGCATTTTTTATAATGTCGTATGTTTTTCTTTGGCCTTTTCGAGCATGCTATTGATATTTTCCTTCAGTTCTGTGTTGAAACCAAGCAGTTTTTCACAATGGTTCTTGACAGCCTGAAGTTCAACTTCCTGTTCTTTTGGATGTACGTGATCTCTGGAAACTTCATTAACATTAAGCTTGTTGCTCATTTCTGGAATTTTTGGAATGGTATGTGTTTCCTGCACATATCGTCATGGTCATGAACATTGATTTGCATATGAAGTTATCTATTTATTTTGTACTAAACTTTAGAAGAAACATCAATATAGTCTAATCACTAACGTAAAATGAAATATTTGCGTAACTTCGTTAAGTCCATGTGTTCCCCTAACTTTTTTTGAACAGTGTATTAATTCCTACACACACTGGCCATCGAATAAGAAATCTTTGAGATTTGTATTGGAATGCGTTCTGGGGATGAAGTATGCAATTTTTTTATGACGTGGATTACACGTGGTTAGAATGCTAGTAAAAGTAAGTACTTTTCAGGATGAAAGAAGTAAAATGGAAATGTGATAGATATTTCACCATTTGTGAATAAAGAGCTTATTTTAGGTTCCCGTTTAACAGGGACCTCTATTTCGAAGACAAGATGATCTTTATTTAGACCAGTATACACAATGAGACAAAAGATTAAAAAGTACATAGAGAAAAATTCTAACAATAGACCTTAAATAGCTTTAAAAAAGAATTAATAAAAATTGGAATAAAAGAGAAACCAGGAAACAAATTTTGTTACTGGTTGTCAAGTGGTAAAAAAAGTCAACAAAAGTTAACCAGGCTTGAGAAAATGGAGAAATAATTTCACGGTCAAACGTTAATAGGAAGTTGAAGAATATGTAGAATGAGAGAGAGGACAGCAACAGACCAAAATAGGGGGGGAGACCCAATAAAAAAAGAAATTGTCGATTAAATGACAAAGTCAACAAGAAGGTAAAATGGGATAAGATATTCCCAAAGCTAAAACATGATTAAAAACAGTAAACCATCGAAAAGTTGAGAGGGATAAAATTTTACATAAAGGCGTCAATAGACGTAATAACCATTAGATTTCCAAAAGGGCAAATAGTGAGTGATTCAATATTAACGTCACCCTATTCCGCTACTCAAGGGCTTTTGGCGATGGACGTTGTAATTAAGAACCATAGTCAAGGAAAGAGGACGACACATGAGCCGGCACCTCCTCTCCTAGCTTCCACACCAATAGGAGGACATTTGAACCTCGACATATTTAACGTACATCAGCCCTCCTCTGCACGGCGGGTCTTCAGTGGTACTAGGCTTGAACTCATGACACGCCGGCCATGAGTCCGTTACCCTGATCACTAGACTACCGTAGCCGCAAATAGCAAATATAATTAAATCTAGAAGGAGAACCACACCAAAAGGCCTACATCGGAGAATCGAAGCTTTCAGTTGTGCCGGTTCTACAATGACGCACACCCAGTTACCAAATGCAAGGATCAGTGTCCCCATAGCCTACTTGCTGCATGTAAACGGGGCTCATACCAATCGAAGGGATCAAAACGCATATGACCCCGGTATGGATCCACAAAGGGGACTCTGGAAGTGTGCCATCAGCACCCTGGTGCAGCGTTCGTCAGGGGACAAACTCCTGGGTAGCGATTTGTACCAAGAGATCCGGCTGAAAGCAAAGAACTCCTTTCGGTCAATAGGTGAGCCCTCTAGAGATGAATTCTTCACAAAGTAAGTAAAATATTTTGGGTGCTATGAAATAATATTAAGTTGGGGGGAAATAAATCCATTATATTTTCGGTAGATGGTTGTAGTGATCGAGTGAGTTAAGTATCGATCAAACAATTTCAGGTCGTTTTAAAGGTAACATTTCGCACTAAAAAAATACTTTTGCTGCTTTTTGTTCCACTCATTTGTAAGTTACACAGTGTGTTTAACTGGAAAATATAACGAATTTTTTCTTTGATAAAAGTGAAAGTGCGAGCCAGGCGGTTGAAATTACGAGTGCTGTTTATTGTCCCGATACTGTAACCACCAATTACTTGCAATTTTGGCTTCATTGATTCCTTTCAGGTATGCCCGTCGTCGAAAATGTCGATACAATCACAAAAATAATCGAAGTTGACCTGCATATTAGTAGTCGTAGCATCGCCCATAAGCTAAAGATCGAACATGGAACAGTTTAAAATCATTTGCACAAGGCTGGATTCAAAAAGAAACTTGATACTTGGGTGCCACACCAATTAAGACAAAAAACATAATGGATCAAATTTCCAGCTGCAAAGCCTTAGCCAAACGGTATAAAATCGACACAATTCTTAAGCAGATAGTGAATAGTTATGATAAATGGTTCACATACAACAACGTTGCCGGAAAACCATCATGGTTAAAGCGTGGTGAAGTAGCTCAAACGGTGACAAAATCAGGAAGGTTCTACTGTGCATTTGGTGGGACTGGAAAGGAATATTACCAAACACTGAATTCGGATTCCTAGTGTTAACTATTGAACTGTTTGAAGCTAATAATTCACCATAATTGTCAAATAGGAAAGGAACTGTGTTTCACCAGGACAACGCCAGGCCACACTCGTCTATAGTGATTCACCAGACACTCCAGGATCTTAATTGGGAAGTTCCCACGTATGCACCATATAGTCCAGAACTGACACAAAGCAATTGCCAAGTTTTTCTTGCATTGCAAAACTTCCTTGGCGATAAAATGTGGCACCCATACAATTTTCACAGTTTTTCACCAATAGGTACCACAACACAGAATAGACAACACACCACACAAAATATACAACACACAACACAAAATAATCAACACACTACACAAAATAGACAACACAACATATAATGGACAACACAACATATAACGGACAGCACAACATAGAATGTTCAGCACAACATAGAATTTACAACACAACATACAAAAGACAACACACCACACTAAATAAACAACACACCACACAAAACAATCAACACACCCCACAAAATAGACAACACAACATATAATGGACAGTACAACATATAATGGACAGCACAACATACAAAAGACAACACACCACACAAAATAATCAACACATCACAGAAAATAATCAACACACCACACAAAATAGACAACACACAACACAAAATGAACAGCACAATATATAATGAACAGCACAACATATAATGGACAGCACAACATATAATGGACAGCACAACATATAATGGACAGCACAACATATAATGGACAGCACAACATATAATGGACAACACAACATACAAAAGACAACACACCACACAAAATAATCAACACACCACACAAAATAATCAACACACCACACAAAATAATCAACACACCACACAAAATAATCAACACACCATACAAAAAAGACAAAACACCACACAAAATAGACAACACAACATATAATGGACAGCACAACATATAATGGACAGCACAACATGCAAAAGACAACACACCACACAAAATAATCAACTCACCACACAAAATAATCAACACACCACACAAAATAATCGACACACAACACAAAAAAGACAACACACCACACAAAATAGAAAACACAACATATAATGGACAGCACAACATACAAAATACAACACTACACACAAAAGACAACACTACACACAAAAGACAACACTACACACAAAAGACAACACTACACACAAAAGACAACACTACACACAAAAAGCAACACAAAATACACAGCAAAACACAAATTAAGTAACCCAACATAAAATAAACAACACGGTTAGTCCATTATATTATTATATCCCACTATTATAGTCCATTCCCAAGCAGCCATCCAGGCTGTAGTTATAAAACATGGCACAGACCCACAGATTATCTCAGAAATAAGAACAACCTTGTACTTTCTTTATAAGTACCAAAAGGTTGACTTAGTAATATGACGAACAATTGAGCCCCGCAAGACAACTCACGACTTCTTCCAAACTCTTAAATCTGACCTGGGAGCAAAATCAACTGCCAAATCCTGGACTAACATGTAAGATAATTGGACAAGGTTTTGTCAAACACGGAGCATCTTCCTGCATGATAAGTACTAGACAAAGAGTCACAAAAACGTACTGAAGCAAACTGTATTAGAAAGGCAAAGAAATATTTTTCTGATGCAATATAAAAAGCAAACTTTTTATGCAAGTTACATGAAAAACACCGTGAAGCTTAATAGACTGATGGCTCTATAATACAAAACTACATTGGGGCTGTTGCTTACAGTAAACTTTTTTTTTCGAATGTACTGTGGAGCATTTCATGTGGAATTTTGATAGAGATCCTTGCCATCTCACTTTCTCTGAAGAACCTCAAGAAAAAGATTAATTGTTTCTCTAAAGCTGTTATTTTGGTTCTTTTCCAAGCAGCCATCCAGGCTCTAGTTATGAAACATAACACAGGCACAAAGATTATCTCAGAAATAAGACAAGCTATTTATAAATACAAAAAGATGAGCCACAATACATCCCACAATATTAATACGCTCTATAGTGAAATATTCTTGTGTGAAATGCGCCCATGTCGAAATGCAATTACTTGTGAAATATGTAATTATTTATGAACCATTTTATCATTATTGAAATAGTCTTCATCATTGAAATATATTTAACAACATCAAATTGAAGTTGATTGAGTACAGTCGAGTTTCGCACTTTCTTTCAACATTTAAAATCTTGATTTTGCGCTCTATGTTAATCAAATTAAAACTCCTAAATTAATGACTTCTACAGTGAGAAATCAGTGTCAAAGAAGTGAGCCACTGCATGCATTACGTAATCAATTTCATATCTACCGCTTGTTCCATACTTAAAAACAAAAACATGTTTAAAGGATTTAATTTAAATTTAAAAAATTTAGACACACATGCTTTAAAAATTGATTCTCTAAATTTAAATAACATTTAACAACACGGATTTCCCTAAAACACTACATTCTAAATATTTTATATGCATGTTTTAATTTACAAAAAAACATCTTCAGCATAACATCCTATGTATGCAAAAAACATTTTATGTTTCTGATCAGTTTTAGTATACATATACATATATCATAAGTTACTCACAAAGAATGATCTCTTCCAAGTCGCATTGATGAAGTGAGTCAATTGGTAATGGATGTTTGAAGTATAAGCTTTAGCGTAGCTCCTAGAGTAACATTAATAAAAAAAATTTATCAGAAATTTCAATGATACAATGTATTTTATTTTGAACTTTTAACGGTTGTTTTTACCTACTGATAATAATTATAATTTCAAAAAAAAACTCGAAAAACTTAAATTGGGATTACAAAATGAAGATAATATTACTCAATAATTTTCTTAAATTACCTTGGTTTATGTCCAGTAACACCTAAATCCATGATCCATGAAAGGAAATACTTCAATTTGAAATAACCATCATAAATCAGATTGTATTATAAAGTCTCATACTGGTATATAATTTTAATTAATTAAGCCACTACACTATATTTTTATATTAATAAAATAATTACATAATACATATTGAAATTAATAATCAATATCAATTAAAAAGTACTGAAAACATACAATATTTCAAAATTTGCAAATTCCTTCAACGAATTTCATCGAACAAGGAACGATCAAAAAAGCATTTTTAAAAAGTAAAATAAAGGGAAAATGGACGATATTCATAGCAATAATTTAAAGTACAGCACTCAATCTTTAAAAAAAATTCCTTAGTACTCACCCATGATATTAGAAATATTCGTATTCGAAAACAGTACAAAATAAAACAGAAGAAAGAAATAATAGATTGAAGAGAAAATGTAATGAAAATGGTTAAATTTTTAATCAATCGGATTAAAATCATATGAAATTTATAGGGTTACCGTGGGGAAAAAAACTATAAAAAATTATTTCTAATATATACGTTATCCCCATCGCAACCACATCGCCAGACGATAAAAAATATCAAGGTAACCACATATTGTAATGTTATCACCCATTTCGGCGAACATAAACAACAACTTCGCGCGTGTTCCATGATATCAAACTAGCACTCTTGCTTTTTTTGTCTTTCACAAATCTATGAATTTTTGGAACTAATTTGATATCGGGGGTAATTGCGCCTAGCAGCGCTTGCTGTAGTTGAAACGAAATCCAATGTGGCGGCCTAACGATAATTTAATGATACACAATACTTTTAAAGAATTGTTTTGAAATGCATTGAAATGTATTTCAAATGAAGGATATAGGAAGAGATTGAGAATAACCTAGATCAGAGGTGCGCAAATTAGGGGTCGCCAGAAGTTTTTTGGGGGTCGCCAAATTTTTATGAAATGCATTATGCCTGCATGCTGCATACCATACAGTGTACATATAAAGAGTGAAACGCCGTCACTTACCGTTTAATTGCAATTTTCTGCTGTTCGCTCTTTCTTTGACCGTAATGCGTAATATGTAAAGTGTGAAGACGCAAGTTTTTCACTCCGGTAGATGATGCCCTCTTCGTGGTAATTCGCCAGTTTTACTGAAAAGCGCCTATATGTCCGACGTATTAATGCTATTGATGTTATACGTACTGTGTCGAACGGTGCGTACTAAGCATGCACACCGTTCGAGATGGAGTGGTAATCAAGGGCTGTGGGAGTCATCTTGTAGACATGCGTACCCAGCCAAGGCCAACCAAACGACCAAAAATTATCGCTGAATGTTTTACTGCGCGTTTCCATGTAAAGCCGTAGCATGTAACAGTTGGCCTGCAATTGTTTTAGTTTCTCCTCGAGTTTTATCATGTGACGTTGTGTAATTATGATTTTTTATATTTTTATCGGGCTTTGCTGCTCTTTGTTATCAGGTATGTGCTATCATTAGAGAAATATCTCTGTTAATTTTATTGAATTTCTCGAAAAAAAAGATAAATTTTTTGTTATTTTTTGTTTTAGTTAAAAAAAAATTAACCCCTATATTCATAATGGATAAATGGGTAATACGTACACCAGGTACATCTTCAGCTAACAAATGAACAAATACTGATGAGAAGTCTCAAAATTCTGAACTAAATGTCCCATCTAAAAAAATAAGAAAATACAATGAGGAATTTATTAAGTATGGTTTTACATTTTGTGTTGCTGATGATGAAGAACGCCAGATATGTGTCATTTGCAACGAAAAATTAGCAAATGAGAGCATGAAACCAGCTAAATTAAAAAGGCATCTGGAAACTAAACATAAAGAACGTCAAAATAAACATGCCGATTTTTTTCAAAGACGAGCTGCAAATCTGAAAATTCAAAGTGCAAATCTAAAGAAATTTACAACAATACCTCAGAAAGCATTACGAGCTTCTCTAGTAGTTTCTTATCTAATAGAAAAAACAATGAAACCCCATACAATTGGAGAATCTTATCCTTCCTGCAGAAACTAAGATCACATCAACTATGCATGGCGATAAATATGGAAATGAACTAAAAACAATACCATTATCAAGAGATACCATGTCTCGGAGGATTTCCGAAATGTCACGAAATATCGAGTCAGAAGTCACAAAACGCATACAAAATTCATCTGTATTTGCTTTACAACTGGAAGAGACTACCGATGTTACTAAAATGTCACAACTAATTATTTACGTTAGATTTATTTTTAATGAAAATATAACAGAAACGTTTTTATGTTGCAAAAGTTTGGAAATGAAAAACAACTGGAGAAAAAATATTCGAAGTAATAAATGAATATTTTGAAGCAAAGTCCCTTGCCTGGGCAAACTGTGTTGCGGTTTGTACTGATGGTGCTGCAGCATTAACAGGTTCGAACATGAGAGGCTTAATCCAGAAAGTGGCGCCTCATATTGTTATTTAAACACTGTATGATTCATCGGCAAGCTCTTGATGCAAAAGATATGGATGAAGAGTTGCACAACATATTACAAGACGCTGTTAGTTCAATTAACTACATTAAATGCAACAGTCTTAACAGCCGTCTTTTTTCAATACTTTGCAATGAGATGGGCTCAACGTATGAGAGATTACTGTTACACACCGAAGTCAGATGGCTCTCACGTGGGAAAATACTACGATGGATATTTGATTTGAGAAATGAAGTGTACATGTTTTTAAGCGAAAAGAAACATAGATTGGCGAGTTATTATAACAATGAAGTTTGGCTAGGAAAGCTGAGCTATTTAGTTGATATTTTCGAAAAACTTAACGAATTAAATTTGAGCTTGCAGGGGGAGAATTCAACTATCATAACTTCAGCCAGTAAAATTCAAGCTTTTAAAAATAAACTTAGTCTCTCGCAAACTGAACTGCATAAAAACAACACCGACATGTTCCCTTGCTTTAACGATTTTATCAAGAAAAATAATATAGATATATTTTTTTACATTTAAAAAAACATCATTTCCAATCACATTGAAAAGCTAAAAGAAAATTTTTCGAGAAGATTCGAGGATTTTCCTGAAAACGATCTTGGTTGGATTCGTGATCCATTTCCCTACGACATATGCAGTTCAACTCTACAAATTAGTGAGAAAGAACAATTGATAGATTTGATTAGTAATTATACTCTTCGAAATCAATTTAAGACTCAGCCTTGTCAAAAATTTTGGCTATCCGTGGAAAAGTAATATCCCGTTCTGTGCAAGAATGTCATTAGATTACTAATACAATTTGCATCAACGTATTTATGTGAAACTGGATTTAGCAAACTAGTTTCAATAAAAACTAAATACCGCTCTCGTTTGAATCCTGAAGATGATATGCGAATTGCAATTAGCAACATACATCCGAACATCGATGAGATAATCAGAAACTTGAAGCCACATACATCTCATTAAAAGGTAATTTACTGATTTTTATGTTACACAAAAAATATTTTCTTTAAATTATAAATAATATTAATATGTGTCAGAGAAATGATGATTTTTTATTCGATAAAACGAAAGAAATGCGCCTATTTACATCGTATTTGTGAACATTTATCTCTAGGGGTCGCCAAAAATTTTCTTTCTATAAAAGGGGTCGCAGTCGAAAAAAGTTTGCGCACCACTGACCTAGATCAATCAATAAATAATGAATATCAATAATATATAATAAAAAATAACATGTAGTAATAATAGTATTATAAGAAGCATATAATAATCTTATGATATTATTTTATCGTAATTATATATAATATTCATTTAGTACGATTTAATAATAGTTATTAAAATTAATATTCACATAATATAATTTAATAGTAATTATAAAAAAGAATAATCATCGAATTGTTAAAAAATAAAAATAATGCATAACTCGTATTACATAAGTATAAATAAAAAACATAATAATTATAAATAAATAACAGTAATAGTTATAGATAAATAAAAATATTAATTATAAATAAATAAGAAAATATGTGATAATATTTATAAATAAATGTTAAAAGAAACAATTATAAATAACGAATATTAGATGATTGTTAATAATTACATTTTTGTATTACATTATGAATAAAATAATTACATAATGTATGTTAAAATTAATTAATAACTCTAATTACAAAATAGTGAAAGCTTGCAAAATATGAAACTTGCATTGCAAGTTCCTTCAACGAATTACATCGAACAAAGAATGTAAAAAAAAACATTTTTAAAACGTAAAATAAAACGAAAATAAACGATTTATAGCGATAATTAAAAGTACAACACTTATTCTTCTAAGAAAAAAATATTCTAGTATTCACTCATTTTAGAAATATCCATATTCGAAAATAGCACAATATTAAGCAGAAGACGCAAACAATAGAAAAATTACTCTGAAAATGGTTAAATTTTTACAGAAATTAGAAATTTTTATTAAAATCGTCTGAAATTAAAAGGGTTACAGCGAGAAAAAAACCAATAAAAGTTATTTCTAATATATGCGTTATCACCATGGCAACCACATCGGCAGAGGATAAAAAATATTAAGGTAACCATATTGTAATGTTATCGCCCATCTTGGCGAACATAAACAACAACTTGGCGCTATTACCCCCGATATCAAACTAGTACCGAATTTTTAATTAGAACTTAAATCTATCATACGAAATTCTAAATTAATAATTGTTGGAATATGAAATCTCAATGACTATAAATATAAAATCAAATGAGTGCATAAAATAAAAGTCATTCCAAAATATAAAAAGCCGTTACAAGCGAAACTAATAAGTAATAAAATATAAAGAAGAAAATGAAAAAAATTATTAAACAAAAAAAGGACTTATAAATGTTCTAGAAAAAAATATGAAGCACATACCTCGCCGACGATTGATGTTGAAAAATATTATAATATGAATAAACACGAAATATATATAAAACTTTTAAATTATATTTATTCTAAGCAAACTTACAAATTCACAAAAACATCGAATCAAACGATGGAATGGCAAATAAGATTTATTTTTATATGCAGCCAATGTTGCCACTCAATACCTTAAAAAAGTAATTGTTAAATTGCTGCCAGATGGATCAGGTGTATTGAAAAATATTTTCAGCTGAATATTACCTTAAAAAATTGTAATCATTTCGTGCGCTTTTAATATTTTGTAGAAAAGTGAAAACTATGAAAAAGGAATCGTTTGCTTCAGCTAAAAATAAAAAAAAGGCAAAGACGAAAAACATTTTTATTCTGATGAGTTTCTTAATTAATGTTTAACTTATATATTAAAAAATTACAGGATTTTTCATTAATAAGAAAATATCTCGTCTTTTTTCTTGTTTAGAAATATGTAAAGTAATTGTTTTGAAATGTTTTCCTGTAAAATATACTTTCAAAGGACATAGAGAATTTTTTTTCATTTTTTATTGAACATTTATTAGTATTAGCTGATAAAATATAAACAGATGTTTTTCTTTTGGTTTATTTATTTTTTCCCATAAAAGAAGAAAGAAAGTTTAGTCATAAAACATTAAAACCTTTTCTTGTTTTGCTTCTAAAAATGTATTAAAAAGCAAAATTATGTAAGAACATGTAATCTATCTAACGTTGGGTTTTCAAAAAGTAGTATTCGCTGAAGACTAATTGCTAATCTTACTTTTTTGCATTTTTAACAAACTTTTATGTTTCAACATTTTATTACTCTGTTGAAAATGTTTATTTCATCAATAGCAAAATTTATTATCTGGTGATAGTTATGTAAAGGATGAAATTCAGACTCTAAATTTCTTTCTAAAAAAACAAGAAAAGTTATTTGAAATTTCTTAAAAAATTCAATTTCAACTATTTCGAATTTTTCTCATGGAGAAGTAAATAAATATTTTAAAATACTCTTCATGTGTAATGTTTTCGTAAATGAGAAAAAAAACGTCTCTACAAGAATAATTTCTCTTCAAACGCTTAGAATTTTTGAAGAATTAAAAACTTTCTACCCAGGTAACTGCAAATTTAATGAAAGTAATGTGATATGAGAATAGAGTTCCAACGTAGCTCATGTGTGTCGTAGAAGATGACTAAAATGGGTACCCAGTGTCCGGGGTATAGCCGGCTACCCTGCACCTGGGATTTTATTAGGGGTCTCGTTCTCTATGCTCGGGAGTTGGGCGTAGAGCTAACAACTCTACACCGTAAAAAAATTTTGTTACGAAATCTCAAGAGCATAATTTTGAAATTGCTGACAGTTTAACTCGGTGATACTGAACCTGCGGCCCGTGAGCCGCATGTGACACACCGGCCTTTCCTGAGTGACTCGGTTATATCCCATTGTCCCCAGAAATTTAGTTATTTAAGAACAATGTACTAAAAATTTAGCGGGAAATTCTACCAATCAAGCAATCAAATCTATCAATTCTGCTATCAACATGCTTTTTTATAGTAGAATGTAAACAAGAGAGGCTTGATCATGGTGGAAAGGAGACCAAAACTGCTCCATAACTCAATAAGAGATGCATAAAAATTTAATTTTGTGCATTTGTGATAGAAAGGTTAATGTAGTATTAAAATGTAAGACGAAAATGAGAGTTCATATATTTTGGTCAATTTTGGTTAGTCCAATTTATATATATATATATATATATATATATATACACTGTTTTTTCTTCTGTATGTTGTGGCTCGCGTGAAATACTTGTCATATGTTTGTGGCCCGGCGCGAAAAAGCTTGAGTATTCCTGGGCTAAGTGGATTAGATCATATGAAATTACTCTCCAACTAGGAGATGGAGTATACATGTAAGTGGACAGATATATATATATATATATATATAGAGAGAGAGAGAGAGAGAGAGAGAGATCAAGATTAGCTTTTAACATATGTTTTCTTTTATTTCTGTTTTTAGAGCTACGTTAGGAATCGCTTGATTCGACGTTTTGATTATACGGCATCTTGTTATAATTATGACTTTTAAAAAAACACATAAAACCAGCATTTTTTAACAAAGTACTGAAGCATCGTTAAGCTCCTGCAACATAAAATTAAATTTAGAACTTCGCTAACATTACTAATACTGTAAGAAAATTGAAGTTTGCTTACTTTTTTCTCAGACAGGCTTTGTAAGGAAAATCATTTACTCAAAAGTCAAAAGAAACTGCAAGATTTTTTTTCTCTAATAACTTAAAAATACAAGAATATACCTTTTGATAGAGGTATTACTCACTATAAAAAAGGAAACGGGCATTTTTATAAGCGTTGTAAAACTATAGGCAAAAATCACTTCTTTCCTCTATTTTGTTTTTCTAAATTGTAAGGTTATAATGAAATTGAAAACTTTTAATTTCCTCAAATGTATATTGAATTCATACATTATTAGATTAACCCAGTGTTTCTCAAAGTGTGGGGCGCGCCCCCGGGGGCGCGATAGGGGGGCGCGAGCGTATCGAAAATTTAAAGATTTTTTAAAAAAATAACCGGAAAGAGAAGTAAAACAAAATGCTTTCTTCCATAATAAAAAAAAATACACACAACAACACTGACATAATTTATGTTTATTATCTGGCTTTTTCCGTCATCAAATAGCTATCTTTGATCCCAAAACCAAATTAAAGAAAAAAAAACATTTTGTTTTATTTGCTGAATTTCCTCAATGAGAGATTTTTTTATTACGTTTTTAACATAAAAGATTACTCGTTAAAAGAAAAAACGAAACCCAGACCCTGAGAAAAATTCTAAGAAAATAAAAATTCACCCACTGTAATTATTATTGAAATACTGTACATTAGTTGTAGAAAAAGAAAAGGAAGTCATGATTCACTTTTCAGCCAGGCTGCATAGTACGTTTTAATCATTTGATTGACCTTCAATCTTATGGTATGGTTATTATCAATATTAGTTCCCTCCCATCTTTTATGCGTTTGCTTTTCGCTTAGGGGAAATTGTAAATAATTGAGTTTTGCGATATTTGAAAAGAATTGATTGGTTTAACATTTCTGTAGGATAATTGAAAAGTGTCTGATTTGCGTCCTTTATTATGGTCTTGTACTTTTGAATCATTTAGTTCAGTTTTTTTTATTGGATTTTTTTCTCAAATCATCACAGAATTGAATAGTCCTTGAAAGAAGGTAAGTATACTTTCTATAAATTAAAATATTCACTAGAATTCCGATTTGTATCTCGTGTACAGTAAAAATAATTCTAAGCAAATGATTGGGGTGACTGAGTCCCCGCACTACCATTAATGTTAGTATCGAGTACGTGCCTGCTCCCGGGTTAAAACATTTTGAAGTGTTCTCGCTTTAAATGTTAAAAAGTAACACAATTATACTTCATCGGAATTTTATATTCTTTTCATAATTTAACATTAATTCTAAATGCTAATTGTGTGAGGTTTAAAATTACAGTTCTTTTAAACAGTTATTTACAATTATAGCATTTGTCTAAGAAAAATCATTTTACATTTTTGTATACAATGTCGTGCACACAGTTTTACTCTCCTTACAGTTCAGCTATTATATCAAGAATAATGTTTTATTTTTTAAAAAATGAACTCGTGCGAAGAGTCGGTGTTTCAGCCAGTATACGTTTGATGTATCAGTAATGAAGAAGGTATTTTATAAATAATTTCTTATTACTGAATTTGGCAAGTAGCCGAGTGGTATAGGTATCGGATCGTGGCTTGCCTTGTCACGAGTTCGAGCCCAGTACCACTAAAGACCCGCCGTGTCAGGGCAGCGATGCACGTTAAATCTGTTGAAACGTTTTCCCGTTGATGTGGTGTGGTAGTTAGAGAGAGGGGGTGCCAGCTCAGGTGTCATCCACGTCACTTGACCATGGTTCAAAATTACGTGGTCCGTCGTCAAAAGCCCTCGTGCAGCTGAACAGTGCGACGTTAATATTCATCAATCAATCTTATTACTAAATTAAGAACAAGTTTAATAATTATTATAGGGACTTCCACGGGCTTGTCTTGTAGAGGAAAGTTTTTCAAAGGAAGGTTTAATATCAGAAATTGACACTTAAAGAGTTATTTTTCTATATTTAGCTGAGATCTATATTTTGTCTTCGGGCATCCACTGCAGAAAATCCGGTTTGAAAAAGGTAGGATGTTGAAAATGGTAATAGTATACGAAGTGCTTCTGTTTTCAGTACAGATAATTCCTCATCCACCTCTACCCAAAATTCAAAGAGCGTTTTATTACAAAATTGCCTTTTAATTTTTCACTGGATGGGAAATGTATGAAGATTTCTTCTTCGGAGGTTGAGAGCCCTTCTGGAGTATCTTGATATAGATCCCTAATCCACTCGTAACTTGCTACCAAGCTGTCCTCATCCAGAAAATACTTTTTAAAATTCTTTGCCAACATAGTTAAATGATTTTACATGTTTTAAAAACAACTTTCACATGTTGTTCTACAGATTTGTAAGTTTTAACACATATCGAGCTGGGGCTTTTTTTCCATCATTTACTTCAGTAGTGCTAAATCCAAAATTTAAGTATTTTTGAGAAGATCGCCTTGATGTAATTTTCGGAACCATGCTCGTTCGTCTGTGTACTTGTTGATTCTTTATTATGGTCGAATGTTTGCTTACGACTTAAAAATGTATGTATGATATTGTTTTAATCTACTGCCGTAAATACTTAATTATCGTGAATTACAATTAACGAGGAAATTAAAAAAAAATGTACATTCAAGTTAGATTCGGTAGCTATGACTGGAATTGTACGAGGAAAAGCATTTTTACATGTTTTGCGCAGACGTCCGATAGGTTGCCCAGACTCACGCAAACGTACCCTATAATGCCAGATGTGATGGATATGATAGAGAGCGACATTGACTAGACTATTTTTCTAATGACATTTGTACTTTGAGAAATGAATGCTGAAGGAAATAAATCTTTAATTAAATACATCATTTTGCGATCTGTTCCAATTTAAAAATTAGAGAAAGAAAAATAACATAATTCTAAGTAATACATATTTTAAGTAATTTTCTTAAAATATATATTACTTAAAAGTTATATACACAAAATTTAATATACTTATCGTATTAATTTGTACGGTTTATAATTAAGATCGTATTGTAACTTTAACGTCTCTCTCTCAAAGTGCATTTTTATTGCAGTAAATACATTATTGTTGTACAGGGGGCGAGACAAAAAATTATGATTGAAAATTGGGTCGCCAGTATTGAAAGTTTGAGAAACACTGCTTTTAATGTATGAGTGGTACAGAGTATTTTATGACTAATTAATTAATACTAAATTAAGAACAAGTTTAATAATTATTAGCTACTTCCATGGGCTTGTCTTACAGGGCAAAGTTTTTGAAAGGAGTTTTTACGATAAGAAATTGACCCTCTTAGTACATTTTCTATATTTAGCTGATATCTATATTTTGTCTTCTCAACCACCGCATTTTGTAATATCAGAGAAAATCAGAGAAGGGAAAAATAACTTAGTAATTATCCTATTACTTAACTTTTTTGCTTAAAAGTAACATATACAAAATTTAATACTTATGTCATGAATTTGTACGGTTTATAATAAATATTGTTGCTTTATCGTAAAAGTGCATTATTATTGCATTCAGTAATTATTATGTATGTATAAGGGGGCGCGATAAAAATTGTGATTGAAAAAGGGGGGTGCCAGTATTGAAAGTTTGAGAAGCACTGGATTAACCGTATTAGATATTTTCGTAAAGTAACTTTCACAAAAATCCTTTTTGAGACGTATTTGCTAAACATCAATCCCCAGTGGGGTGCCAGGGCCGCTAGTTAAAAAAATCTTTTTTAATGCGGTATTGTTAGCTCTACCACGAATTTTACTATCAGATGAAGGATGTTTATAAATAGTAGATATTTATGGACAATCTCATCCAACACACTATGCACTAATATTTTATTTTTTTTTAAACTATGCTGTACTATCGGGAAATCGGGGCTTGATTTTTCAATATGTATTCGAAATTCAGCATATTTATTTGATTTGTTGCAAGTTTTATTTTCAGAAATTCATAACAAAGACGTCGTAATGTCGTATTCGTAACACCGATTGACAGAACCATATATGGCCTGCGGCCCCCCCCCTTGTTTTTTTCACCCACGTGCGGTGCACGCGCTGCACACCTGCTAGGGTCAGCCCTGGGATAGATATAAAAACATATGCTAAATTACCATAAATCTAAGCTTGACCATAGTTTAAAATTAAAGGCAACTTTTTTGTCAAAAATATTATACGATTTAATTTATTATTTATAATACAGTCCTGTAACATAACTGCATTAAATTGGTTATTATTTGTTTTGATTAGATTTAAAGAATAAAAATAACGATTAGTTTTTGTAGTATATTCATTATTTTTATTAAAAGGCAATTAAATCATCATCATATCGAAATTTGAAAAGTAATGGTCCTACAAGTTAATTAAGGTTGTTCTACACACGTTACAAATTGGTGGCAGAAGTTGCTGGAGCATTAAGTTGCTCAAATCTCCCAGATCTCATTGTTCCATGGGCACGGTCAATATGCTCTGGACTTGTCTTGTTGGGTATCAACTGAGATTTCATGTATGGACACTGGTTGCTAGTGCCCATCTAAATCCAATTTCCATGCCTCTCTTAAAATCATTTTTTGCTAGAATTACCTCTCTTGATAGCTGTTTGACATTTTCTTTTATTAAATGTCCTATGAAACAAGAAAAAGTTAGTGCAATGAATTCCCTGTCAAAAATTAAAAGCATGGATATTAGCTTTCTGCAGGTTCTTTCCCTTACATCTTATTCAACATATACAGGTGATCTCCGCTTTAAAAGTCATCTCCTGTTTAATATGCAACAAATCTGAAATTTGCATAACTCTTTCCTTTTCTTCTTGGTGTTGCATTTTCATTCCTCGCTTAATTTATAATAAATAATTTTAAAGTGAAATGTGTCACTTAATGAAAACAATATAATTCCACATTTCTTAATACCCATCAAACCCGTTTCTTTTCTACAATTAGACATTTCGGTCAGTAAATTAATGAAGTCCCATTTGTAATACGATATTATATTGTTACAAATCACAATAACTTTCTTAAAGAATCATCTGAAATACATGTGGCTGCAAAAAAAAGCTCTAAAGTAAGAGAGTTAAGTCAGATGTTGATCTGCAGCGTGCATGCGAAGGCTTACAATATATAAATGCATAAGATTTAAGAGTTTATGCAAGTAAAAAGTCATAGAAATTTAAGTGTATTTCGGAGAGAGAGGAATGGTACAAGGAAAGAACTAAGGTTTGCAATCCCGGGATTTCGGAATTACATAATCCGAATCCCGGCATTAGGATTGCACTATTTATTAAAAATATTTACACATTAGCATAGTTGAAATTGCTTAATAAAGCTGAAAATAAAATAAAAAATTGGTTTAATATGAATTTTATTGAAAAAAATAAAAACAAAACTTAATTCATCATAAAAACAAATAAAAATAGTACATAATGAAATTTAAAAAAAAACATTTCTTCCTTTCTTGTGTTTCTGTAAATAAGCTTTTAAATACACAGTTCGTCCAGCGTTTCATCGTTCAAACAGCTTCTTATTTTTGTTACAAATTGTCTTGTCGAAGAAAATGCTCGTTCGGATTCTATACTAGTAGGTGTTATCATCATTAAGTAAGAGTATGTTCTTTTCAGGTAGTCACCCCGTCACCCTCCATTTTCAAAAAAGAAACAGTTCTTTTTGAATATTTTACAACAGTGTCTCATATCTAATAGAATCCATTGGGGGGCACATATATCTATTTGATAACTTTATCTAGTTCTTCTGCTACACTTCATGTATTTTGCGTATAAATTGATCCTGTTATTGAATCAGAGTGGGAATCAATTTCAAGTTTGAAATAAAAGATCTAGTTACATGAGCTGTTAGTAATGCAATGGGATTTGAAGTGCCTCGAGTCTTTCGAGCAGTTGCGCTATTAATTAATGACAATGAATTGAAGAAGGCACTGTAACAAAATTTGTTCTTGAGATGTTACTTATATTATTGTGTAAGTATTGCAGTGAGCCACTTAGATCTGTGCGACGTTCTCCCATACGAAAAATGAGAGCTGCATATATTTTTTTTATTTATAGCACTTATAATGGCTCAAAAAAATTATACGTACATATTTCATAAACAAAACATAAATTTTCTAAAAATTAAATTCTTAGAAAGTTTTGATGAGGAAAAATTTTTAAATATAATTCAGACAAAAATTAAATCCCGGGATTAAAAAAACACCGGAATTCCGGGGCTGCAAACCCTAGAGGGATTACAAAAATTGTTTTATACATTCTTTCTAATTCACTCATACCCAAAATTAAGGTCACAAACATAAAATTTGTGAAAGCTGAAGAACTATTTACTGTGTTGCTGCAAAATTTGGCACAGAGACGTATCACAATGTCGGAAAGAATATAGCAACATAACAGGAAAAGATTTTAATTGTGAATTAAAATACAAGTCATATCAAAAAGTGTGAAATCATGAATCAGAGATAAAGCATTTAACTCGAGAAAAGTGGATATAATATGGAGTGTGACCACTGTGATCTGCTATACGAGCCTTACAATGAGCTGTCATACCATTCATGAGGGTGTAGATAAGTATTAGTGGCAATAAAGCCCATTTTTCCAAAAGCGGGACTTTAAATTTCTGAGGGTTGTGGGAAGGGAGCTACGCTGAGAAATGGCTATTTTTAGACCATCCGAAACATGTTCAATAGAATTGGGATGGGGAGACATCGAGGGTCAATCCATACGACGAATATTCATTCCTTCATGAAATTCATCGACAATGTTAGTTTTATGTGTCCACGCATTATCGTCCATAAAAATGTAGTGTGGGCCTATAACACTCATTAAAATCTCACATAGGTTTACAGGATCTGATTCCTATGGCACTGTGAGTTGACAGTACACGCATCAAAAACTTTCAGGGTTGTACGACTGTCCAACATTATGCTACCACACACAAGGATTCTTTTGACACCAAATCTGTCGATTTTTGTTACGTTGGGGGGATGAAAACAAGCTCCATTTTCTCTCCAGGTGAAGACTGGATGAGAATCATTTTGTCTGGTACACTTCGAATCATCCCTGAATAGAACATGCCCCATTCTTGTGGTGTCCACAATGGATGGTTTCAGCCCCACAATATCCCGTCATTTCTGCTGGAAGCAATCAAAGACTGGACGCCGGTAACAAAGCCCAATATCTGCAAGACAGCTGTAGACCGTTACCTGGACATTCTTCTTCCAGACACAGCAACAAGGTCACGAGCAAACTGAGGAACCGTTGTTCGCCTATGTCATGGTGAACTTAATGCCAAGTAGCCATCTTGTCCAGTTGTCGATGCTCTGTTGTGACCTTTGCTGACCCTCCTGGTGACAGTGCCACTTGTTTGGAATTGATTCGATAATCGGAGGGCCCCTTTCGGGTCACTTGCAACCCTCGAACCACCTTCGCTTGAGACTGGTAAGTTTCAAGCTTGCTAATGACTCTCCATCTCAAGGAATATCTAAACCAAAGGTACTCAGCCTTTTTTCCCGCCGTTCCGCATACACATGATAGATATTTCACGCGGGCCGCATACACGTGACAGTTATTTCATGCGGGCCACAACATGCGGATAGTAGAAAAAGTGGACTATAAGATCAAAGCAACATAGACAAACAAAACTGATCAAAGTATTAAAACTCGTTTTTTTTTGCTTTTATTTAAATACTATATTGACTTTTTATCGAACACACACGCACAAACATATTTATTCATATGAGTTTTTATTGATTTACGGAATATACTTTCTATATTTTCTTTCATATATGACCAAGCCTCTTGCTTACATTCTACTATTTAAAAAAACAATTGATACATTTGATTGCTTGATTGATAGAATTTTCTGTTAAATGTTTTGTACATTTTTCTCCAATAAGTGAATTTCTTACTGCAATGTGCCATGACCGGGCCTGTCAAAAAGGGCTGGTGGACCGCAGGTTGAGTATCGCTGATCTAATCGATTACGATAAGTCATTCTCACTGCAAATAAACTAACTTGTTTGTTTTTGCAATTTTCTCCAACACCTCCGTTAAATCTTACATGCACGTCTGGTGTTTCAAGTATTTTGCTCGTTCCCAAAAGGGAAATATTTTCGTGTAAAACAGTTTTCGTTTAGTGTTAAGAGAAAAAAAATCATGAAAATAGATAGTAATTTGTCGGGACAGTTGTACCATTTCGTGTTAGCCGATATTTCATCTTGAGCAATTTTGTGTTAAACTGCAGTATTTCATTTTCATAGAATTTTTCTTACAAATAGATCACTAAATGGCCTTGGGATTCATTATTAACTATTATGAATAGCTAAATATTGTAAGAATATTCTTACCGAACTTTTTTCTCAAAATGAGAACATAATATGACAATACATTGGTCGAAATAAAATTGCTGACAAAATATACGCCATGTAAAACGAAATTGACTTTCACCAATAGCACCATTATTTATGAAATTCTGAAAAGCATTTTCAATATATGTATTTTTAGTTAAACCAAAATTAATTCAAACTAATCTTATCAATTTGCACACATAATGCTTTTAAACTGATTTTAATAATATTTCAGTTTTTAGAGTTACGTTACGGCAAACCCACAAGATATCTAGTATCAGCCATGTTCATTCTGCAAATGGTGAGTAATCTGAAAACATTTTAATTTTTTTAGATTAGCTTTTAAATTAATTAAATAAAAACATTTTTAATTTTTTTTTCAGATACTATGGATGGCTTCTGTTTTGTATTCTCCAGTTCTAGCATTAAATGCAGTAACTGACATATCCATGGAATTATCGATAATATTATTTGGATCAATTTGTGCATTTTACTGCACTGTAGTAAGTAGAAATTAATTATGCCACGTATGGCTTCTTTCCACACATTATCTGTCAATTTATGTAAAGACTATTTAGAAAAAAATCTATCTCGGTTTTAAGTTACATTTTATACGAGGGCAATTCGAAAAGTAACCTCCGAATCGCTATAAAAATAAACCAAGACATAGAAGAAAAAAATGTATTTACATATCAAAGGTACAACTCTCCTCTAGTTTTCAACATAGTCTCCCCCATTATTCAAGCACTTCTCGGATCGTTTAACGAATTTACCAATTCCTTCTGTATAAAAAGTGGTCGCCTGCGACTTAACCCAATGTATCCCAGCGTTTTTAAGACACAGCTTGTTCCCGTGATTGTTTAATATAAAACTGTGGTTTGTATGAGATGTTTGGAAAGTGTTCTGAAATGTAAAAGATTGTGAAATTACAGAACAAACGAATTTTTCATCGATTTCTCTTTGATGAGATTAGCACCCATCACGTGATTCCTCAAGGATCTTTGTTTTTCCGTCCTTGAAAAAGCGTATCTATTGACGCACTACAATTCACTCATGTTTGGCACACACTTCACGATAGATATCCACTGCTGACAGTTTTTTTGACCTTAAGAAATCTTATCACACCTCACATTTCGCGGGGTTTTCTATGGCGGCACACATTTTGTCACGTTATAACTAGCAAACTCTTTGACTCTACGACACTCTCACTCGCCGACTGGAAGCTTACTGAATCAGAGATTACTCGTGCATTCGATGGAGGGCGCTCCGAACCGTACTTCCATCGCCACGCCCAAACGGAGGTTTGTTTTCGAATTGCCCTTGTACATATACTCAATATATAAAAAACTTATGTTCTTTACTCATATTTACTAAAAATATTATTTCATTTTTACCAAAAGTTTAAAAATAATTATAAAGAAGATACGTAGCAATTACTTCGTTTCATGAAAGAACTGTAAATGTTGTCTTACAACTGGTTTAGTAATAAATATATTATTATTCACTCCTTGGTATATTTAGAAGACTTAAAATAGGGCAACTCAATTTTTTCCAATTAGTATTCTGACTTCTTCGGTCATTTTTTACAAAGACTCGTGAAGAATACTCCACCCACAGTAATATATTTAATCATTGATTCTTTACATCACAGAAGTGAATCGCAGAATTCATGACAACATATATGAAAAAAGATGGTACTGTTTCAACAGCTGTGTTATTCAATTGTACCCTCAATAGAGCGTGAGAGTTATGTGTAAGACAGCAGAGAAAGAGGAGCGTGTGATAGAGTCCAAGGGTAAAATTAGTGAGGTTGTTATGAGTTGTGAGAGTTTAGCTACAGTAGTTGGAAAATAGAAGGTGTGGTTAGTGGCGTAACGGAGAACATAAGGGCTCCCTGCAAACTCAGGTTTGGGACCCCAAGCCGAACATGGCGTCAGTCAGGCCTTGGGCTCCCTAGAATCCTGGTCCCCACCCCCGCCATGCGAGGGTGTACGTCACGCTACTGGATGTGGCTATTAAATAATGAGACTGATACTATAAAAACTTTATTTTGATTTCATACATATTTATTAATTTCATTTTCAATATACACTCCTCCTCTATATCCTTACAACTAACTCTTCATACGAACCTTCCATTGTTCAAAATAGGACTGGAAGTCTTTTTTGAGCTCCTTAAGTACTTGTGGCGTTTTTTGGTTTCCCAGTTTTATTCGACTCAAATTGTGTTTCTTTTAAGGTATTCGACTACGTTCGGAACCGGGCTTTGAAAAAAGTGTGTACATGGATAATCTTCGTGATATTTAGTGTCACTTGGATTAGAATACATGCATAAAATTGTTTGAAGAATATTATTAGAATAAAAAAATTATTTAAATGCAATATTTTGGCAAGAAATGAACTTAGAATTATCTATTTTCAAAACACCCTTCTTTGATGAAAAATGCTTCTACAATAATAAAATTTGGTTATATAAAGCAAATATTTCTTCAGAGGGCCTGAATTCAGATTTTTGAAAAATTCACATTATTTTCAGAGTTACTACCAATTGAAATACACTCATGTCCATAAATTAAGAATATTCAGAATCACACAGAAATTGAACTCTAAAATAAAAATTTCACCTGTAGAATTATCACACATATCTTGAAGAAGAATATGCATATTACAGGAAACCACCAGATGTCGCGGATAGTACGTCACAATGACGAGAGTGTAAGAGAGGGGTATATAAGGAATGGTGGCAAAGAAGTAAAATTGTTCACAAGCGTTTTAAAAGCCTTTCAGTGCAATAACCACATAGTTGGAGCACAAAGGAAACATTTGGATGATTTTTACGTGGTAGAATTATTGGACGAGACTGGAATGTGACGTACGAATTATGCGAGGAACTTGAATTGCCCAGAGTGTCATCTCCAGGCTTTGCAATGATTCCAAGATGATGGTGATGTGAGTAGATGTTACAGCACAGGTCGCCCCGAGTTACAACGCCGAATGAGGACCGGTATATATTTAGCAGTTACTGCCAAAAGAAACAGACGGAGCACAGCATCAGACCTGTATCGTCAGCTCTCTTCAGCTACCGGTACGACAGTTTCAAGGCAGACCGTGTACAGACGCTTAGGCACATTGGTCTATATGCCCGTAGGCCTGTCAGATGTGTTCCACTTACCGCAACTCACTGTCGCCCGCGATTAACCTGGAGTAGAGAGCATGCATTGTGGACGCCATAACAGTGGTCTTGTGTGATGTTTTCCGACGAGTCCAGGTTTAGTTTGCAGTTTGATTCTCGCCGGACTTTCATAGAGAGCGCCAGGTACCCGTTACCACCAAGAGAACACCATTGAACGATACCGTTACGGTGGTGCAGGATGGCTCGCGTTGGGGAGGAATTATTCTTGGTTCCAGAATTGACCTGCATGTTAAGAGTGTAACGATGACAGGCCACATCTATCGGGATGTCATTCTGGAACAACATGTACGTTTGTTTCGGTGCGCCATGGGTGCTGAATTTCTGTTTATGGATGACAACGCCTGTCCTCACCGTGCAAACATTGTAGACGAATGCCTTCAATCGGAGGATATCACCCGTATGGATTTACCAGCATATTCACCGGACTTGAATCCAATAGAGCGTGTGTGGGATATGCTTGGCCGACGATTGCAGCCCTTGAACCCCTCCCACCCGTCTACCGGAACTTCGGAGGTTGCTTGAGCATTGCTTGATGACTGGTGTAACATTCCCCATAGGTTCTTTTTTGAAATTTGCTCCATGGAGTAAAAATCGCAATTTTTATTAATTATGCCAATTATATAGCATCTTTTTTGCTCTTTACCTTTTGTTTAATAAATAGACTTTACATATAAGTCAAATTTGTTTTGCTTCTGTCTCTTTCTTTGCCTGAACTTCATTATCTTTAATTTATGGACATGAGTATAATTATCGGTGTTTTTTTTCTTAAAATTTCTCCCCTCTGTTGTATTTAAGTATAGATAAATCCACTTCTAAGTTATATACTTCAAAAATCCTAGTTCGGGCTCTGTACAGATGTCTGAGATATATATAGTCAAAATATTTTTTATAGAAGCATTTTCCATGAAGGGAGAATGTTTTGAAAATAAGTAATTCTATGTTCACATTTTTTACCAAAATATAATATTTAAATAATTTTTTATTGTAATAACATTCTTAAAACAATTTTATAAATATGTATTCTAATTAAAGTGACACCAAATATAAAAACTATCCATTTATAGGCTTTTGCAAAATAAGTTCCGAATGCAGTCCGATACCTTAATGCAGATTTCAACTTAGGAAACACATAGAAGTCGCATGACCCAAGATGCAGCAAATAATACTGATATTCTAATACTGGGATTCTGTACTTGGCTATGAGACAAACAATGGAAAATGAGCGGGAGCATTGCCTTTGTGGAGTCTCATGACTTGTCCCTCAACAAAACTGGTCTTTTCTTCCTTTTTTTTTAAACGGAGTTCTGCAAGAACGTGAGATAAAGATATTGATTAATAGTTTGACGTTTGAGAACCCAATGAAAGTACACAAGGCCATGAATATTAAATGAACAATCCTTATTGCTTAGAATTTTGGATTTGTTCATTCAAAGTTTTTGGCTGTCGGTGGATGGGCTCTGCCAGTGCATGGATTAAGAACTTTGTTTCAGAATCAGAAGTAAAAAACAACGATTTCTCACACGTAATTATCTTTTTTGGATCATTTTCAAAGGCATTCAGAGTGTCAGTGCAAACATTTTTGCGAGCTTATTGTAGTTCAAATGTGAGAATTTTAGGCATCATTTCAGTGCAGACTTTTTGCATGCCAAAATTGTTATATAAAACTTACCGCACGTAATCTTTGTGAATACCTATAACAGGAGTCGCGATCCTTTTTGGAACAACGTGCCACTTTTCTTTAAGAAATGCGTAAGGAGGTACAAATAATTTTGACGTGAATATTGAGAAGATACTAAAACAAAATACTAACAACTCAAAACTCTTTAATTACAACGAAAAAATACATTTTGTACAGTATAGTAGTAACTGTTTTATTTATACGTGTAGTTAAGATTAAGGTATGCGATTACGTTCGAAACCGTGATTTTGCAAAAGCGTATAAATGGATAATATTTATAATATTTGGTGTCACTTAAATTAGAAAATGTATATAAAATTGTTTTAAGAATATTATTCCAAAAACAAATATTTCAGTACAATATTTTGACAAAAAATGAACATAAAATGACCCATTTTCGAAATATTCTCCTTTTGTGAAAAATGCTTCTATTATAATAATATTTTGCCTATATATAGCCCAGACCTCTGTACAGAGGCTCAACTAGAATTTTTGAAATATGTAACTCAGAGGTGGGTTTATCCATGTTTTGTGACAACAGAGGGGAAAAATTTTAAGGAAAAAAACGCTGATAATTATTTCAAAGAGTTATAACTCTGAAAATAATGTGAATTTTTCCAAAATCATACTTGAGCCTCTGAACAGAGGTCTCAGCTATATACAGGCAAAATATTATTATATTAGAAGCATTTTTCACAAAAGGAGAACATTTTGAAAAAAGGTTATTCGAAGTTATTTTTTTGCCAAAATATGGTATTTAAATAATTTTTTTGTCAAAGTGTCCTTAAAACAATTTTATACATGTATTCTCTAATCTAAGTGACACTAAATATCACGAAAGTTATCCATTTATACGCTTTTTTAAAATGACGGTTCCAAACGTAGTCGAATACCTTAAAGTAACATGAATGTGAATTCTTTTGTGGTAGATTATAGAACAAATAACTTTTATTAGGATTGTAAGATATTTCTTTTACCAGAATTCAAGCTGAATTGGAGTCATTTCACATACGATTTCTAAGTGAGTTTTTAATATTATTCTTCTCTGAAAATAATGACTCGCAGGCACAGGTAGATGAAAATATGGTTAAAATAGCATGAGCCAGTTTTTTGAAACAGCTAAATGTATCAGGAATCGAATTTCAAGTTTCCAAAATTTAGCTTTTTTACTTATATTGCTTGTTATAATCAATTCCAACTTTCTCCTTTTTTCAACAAATTTTTGAATCCATATTGAACTAGACTGGAAATCAATCAGTTGTATTTCAAAATTTTCAATTTACAACCAATGGAATTGGGACAAATTCAGTTTATTAAAGGAAGTCATATCAAGGTACATAAAAAAACTTGAGTGTGCATTCCCGATATTCTTTGAACTGAGAAATCTCGCTGAAAACTGTGGCCGATCATCATGTTTCTCGTAATGCTTCTCATTGAACTTTGTTTTTTTGAATTAAAATGCAAACCGTTTTGATCAGTGGCATGCCCAAAATATTGTGTCGCGTACCATCAATGGCACGCGTGCCACTGGTTCGCCATCCCTGACCTATACTCTCAGCAATCACACCAGAACTTAACTGATGGTTAACCCCTTACTTCTCGCTCCGGTCAAAATCACGTGGTGAAATTCCCCCCTCTATTTCTCGGGCACGTGATATTTCCGGAATGTAGTGTTCAAAAGTAATGCGCTAAAAAGATTAAAACTATCTATTTCTTATGCCCGCAATCATGTTTATTTCTTACCAAATCGCAGTACCAGATTATTAGTAGCGTGTTTAGAGATGGTTATTTTATTTTAAACTAGATGTTAGCTCAATCAAACAAATGTATATATATTAGAATGTGGGAGATAAAATATTATATAGAGTTATATTATGTGGGTTGCGTTCTGTGATAAAAAAATATATATGTATATATCAATATTGTATATATATATATATATATATATATATATATATATATATATATATATATATATATATATATATATATACATTATAGAGTTAGTTTTGAAGTGAATCAGATTCTACTTTAAGTATAAAGAGATCTGAGAGTGATTCTGAAATAACTGTTTGTTTTGAAAGTTCGGTTAGTGAACCTGAGAGCAGTAATGATGTATCTGTAATGATGTATCTTTGGTATTGGCCTTTTTATCTCATGCTTTGAAATTTATCTCACAAGAATGTGCTTTTTCATTGCATAAGTCTAATAAAATTCTCCTTTAATGCTTAAAACATATGTTTGTTTTTTTTAATTTTTTTCTCTTTGCTAAAAAACCAAAATTTAGTCATAATAACCCTAAATGTTGGCTTTTCTTAAAAAATTAATTTTTTTGTAATTCAAGCTAAAAATTTACTCAAAATTTAAAAATAAATATATGTAAAGAACATACACTTAGTTTTTTATTATTTTCCTTAATAAAAAAATAGGCAATTTTATGGCCGTTTTCCTCAAAATTAAAAGACCGTTAAGGGTTTAAATCGAAACAGATTACCGATTTTTTCGATATTGTCATCCTTATTAAGCTCCATATTTTTTTTAAAAAAAGTCGTTGAACTTTCATTTACAAAATAAATAAAAGTAAAGCTTGGTCATTATTCATGGATTTTGTATCGATTTTGGAACATGAAATAATTTATAGAAAGAAATTCATTTTTAAATTATATTTTTGCACTTATATTCCTAATGTAGGCTGTAGTTTTATAAATATACCAAAATTGGTAGTTTGTACAGTAATTTCACCTTTCGTATGCAGGGGGGCTTAAAAGCTGTTTTATGGACCGATGTTTTGCAAGGACTTTTAATGATCATCACTATAATAACTCTCTACGTAGCAGGAATTAAAGAAGCTGGAGGAGTAACGAACATCATAGACAGAGCAAGTGAAGGAGGACGATTGAATTTCAAGTCAGTGAACCAATTTATGGATAATTTTGACTGATATAATTAGGCATTAACATTATTGAATGAGACAAAAAAAAAGTAGATATAAATCTATAAAATCAAACAGGGCTGCTTTATTATTATTTTTAGCTAAATATTTATTATTTTTCAGCAATATTTCATTAATTATTAAGCAACATTTATTACTTTAATAGAGAAAGAAAAGTTCTTTATTATTATTTTTTTATAACAAGCTTTTATTTAACTTTGCAATGTTATTTGTACGGGTGGAATCTTGCAACTCGATTTTTTCAGATCAATTCAAAATCTTGTGCACCTGTCAAGGACTGATGACAATATAATAATTTAAACATTTTGTTCCAATATAGCAATCAGTTGAAAGAATATTAATTGAAAACGTTAAAATGTGCGAATAGTTTGCCTCTGTACGCAGTTTATTCTGCCAATGCACCTAAAAACCCGACGGGGAAAGATTTTCGACATTTTCGTCGTTTTTAAAACTGCAATCCTATTTTACGTATCAAAATCAGACAAAAAAATTATTCCTGAATCGGAAAAATCGTTTATTTTGCCAAGAAACGATATAATTTTTTTTACAAAGTAACGATATTTTGCATTTTTTCTAAAATGAGTCAATATTGATGCGTTTTCATGAAAAGAATTTTTCAATCGTTTTGAATGAATTTATCATTCTAATGAATCAAAATTCTGTACTAAAAAGTTCGTTCTTTGCTCTTTTGAAATCAGTGTTTTTAAAATTGAAACACCAAAAACTTTTTTTTACATTTTTTCAAAAAATACTCAAGCTTCTAATTAAACATTTAATAACGTCGTCATTTAAAAAAAATAAAAACAGGAAACTTTTTCCCCGGGAGTCAAACCTTATTATTCGTAATCTGTCTAAAGATTGAAAAATTTGCTTAAAAATTACAGATTTTAAAAAAAATTTGTTTTTTACGTCTAATAAACTTTTTTTTTTAAAAAAAAGGAAAACTGTTCACATTTAACTCATCATTGCTGTGTGTGCGCATAGCAACACAAAATCAGAAAAACTCAGTTGCGTAAAATTTGATGTGCTCAAACTATGATGGTGATATGAGTAATGACGGTGCGCTTTTCAAAGAGAGTTTTCGAAATTTACTTTAAATATCTTAAAACGGAATTCTGAAGTTTTTTTAAGAAACAGGCAAAAAAACTTGAAACAATTAAAAAATTTAATTTAAAATTCGTTTTTAATTTAGGGAAGTTCTTGTGGATTTTTTTTAAATATAACTGCATAGTATTTTGATCAACAAACTGAAGTGTAATTTTTTAAATTATTTATTTACTTATTAAAAGGAAAAGAAAAAAAAGGAACAATCCCTTATTTTTTAAAATTTCAATATATTTTTACTTATAGAAACTAAATATTCTGAATTTCAATCCTATTCCATGAAATTTAAAACATTATTAAGTGTTTTGTTCTGTTACAAAGTCAAATGCTATTTTTATCAAAATTGAATATGTGTTTCCAGCCCTGCATTCAAATATGCTTTTTATACCTAATGAAAAATATGTATAATACACTCTGTCGCAAAAAAATATATGCACCCAGAAGAAATTGAGCTACATTCACGAAATTTGGTATGCATGTAGTGTATATGAAAATAAACAAATGATTAAAAATTCAGAACAAAATATCATTTTATTAAGCGGTTACAGCTTGCAAAAGGTTAAAAATCAGTAAGTTGTAAAGCCACCTCTGGCAGCTATACAAGCCGAAATTCGGCGTGGCATCGATTCAATTAGATCACTTATGACCCCCTGTGGAAGATCCTGCCATAGTCTTTGCATCTGCGCAGTTAATTCTCCTGTATCTCGGGACGGCTGCAGTTGCCTTCCCAGCGCGTCCCAGACATACTCTATTGGCGAAAGATCTGGTGACCTGGCAGGCCATGGTAGGACGTCATATCCTTGAAGACATTGTTGGGAGAGTCGCGCAGTATGTGGACGAGCATTATCCTGTTGATAAATGGCACCTGGGCGACTTGATAGCATGGGTAGCACAATCGGCGTTAAAATATCGTCCACGTATCTGCGAGCTGTCAAAGTGCCTTGAAGGACCACTAAAGATGATCGTGTGTCCCAAGAAATTGCTCCCCCACACTGTCACACCTTGTGAAATTGCTGTATGCCGCTCGACAATAAATGCCGGATCGGACCGCTGGCTGGTGCGCCTCCAGACACGTGTGCGGTGGTCATCAGCACTGAGACTGAATCGGGATTCATCACTGAAGATGACACGTCTCCAGTCTGTCACACTCCAAGTTGCCCGAGGTCGGCAAAAATCCAGTCGACACTGCCTATGATGTGGGGTCAGTGGTAAGCGTCTTAGCGGACGTCGGCTCCTCAAGCCAACTTCGGTCAGTCGTCTCCTTATGGTTTCTCTTGATGGCACTGGATGTCTGGAAGGAGGTAAGTGGCGTTGAATCGATGCTAGCGACGTTGTTGGTGCCGAAGTGGCCACTCTTCTGATTGCACGATCCTCGCGATCATTTGTGTTCCTGGGACGTCCTGACCCTCCGCGACGGTACACTCTACCTTCTGTGATCCACTGTTGCCAACACCGAGCATATCGCTCCGACCGAGGTGGCGGCCGATACGTCTATTCGACCAACCTGCTTCTCTGAGGCCTATTATACGGCCCCTATCAAAGTCCGTCAGCTGCTCGTACTGCCGCCGGTTACGTCTTAGAGGCATCCTAAGTCTCAATATCGTCTATCAAAGTCATCAGATTCGTTTGGATAGCCGTACGGCGCTCGTACTCATGCTTTTAAACCTCCCAGTTGCGCAACTAATATGCGCATAGCACACTTAGCCTTGTCTCATTGGCTTCGAAATTTTAATCATTTGCATATCTCTTACCAGACTACATTCTTGCCGAGTTTCGTGATTGTAGCTTGATTTCTTCTGGGTGCATATATTTTTTTGCGACAGAGTGTATTTTCCCTTTGATTCTTTTGCATTTGCTTCTATATATAAAGAAATATAATTTTGAAAGAAAGCAAATAAGTGTTAAGTTTTTTTCGTAAAAATTAAGTCCCTACAGGAAATAAAAAAAAAACCATTCTAACTCTGATGTACCTTTTGAAATATTATTTATTCTTATAATTTTCAAACCCGATATGGTGTATAAAAATCACTGATTTGTGACTCCTGAGAATAAGATGCTGAAGACTCCTTTTAGTAGCAATGACAAAATTTGTGCTTTTGTTTATATTTTTACATTAGAGTACAATTTATATCAGAATAATTATTCTCACTTTATTAGAAGCTTCTTATTTTGTTGGAAAACAATCACTATCTATCACAAACTATCAGAAATTTCAGTTTTTATTTATTTATTTATTTTGCTAAAATGTTTAATATTTTACTTTTATTTTAGCACTAGCTTGTATACGCGTTCCTCTCACGGGTGAATTGAAAAATTAAACAATATAGATAGAAGGATAAAGAAGTTTTTAATGAGTTAATTTTACGTGAATTGCAAATTAAACAAAAAAAAGCTTTTTGTACATCTCAGCTGAACGAAAAAAAAAACATATTTGTTAAATTTAAAGTCTGAAGGTCTAATAGCTCATAGAAAGGGGATTTTTTTTTTATTTATAGCATCCCGTAACTCGTTTGTAGGTCGATTTTTGAAAACTCGTTTCTAAGCTGATCTTAGTAGAGCTAACATAACATATTGTTACAAACTTTGTGTAATGAACGCTTAAAATAGTGAAAATAATTTATATCTGGATGTGTAATACGTTAATATTACTTTCTGTTTTATTTATTTTATGTTAAAATTATAATATTCGCAAGCAACGTCGTCCCTTACATTATAATGTCGATTCAATGGTATACATAGCGAAATATTGGTGATAGAGCCAAGTTGACAACATTTTTGCGACCAAGTTGGCAACTTGGCAATTGATTGAACAGTGCAGAAGTTGCTTTTCTGTAGCACTACCTGGTGGAGCTGCAACAAAGAGGATAGCACAAAAACCTTCTCCACAAAAAATACATATACATGGTAATGTTCATAGTGATTGGTTCAACGGTGTTGGGGTGAATTGATTTCATAAAACAAACAACCATTTATATATATATACAGAGAGAGAGACTATTTGATTTAAAAAAGTCTCTCAAGTTCAAGTTATTAATAATGCTATGGCTAGGGATGTGGATTATATACAAGATAAATAGAGAATCTCCATAATCTTTTGAGAAACATTAGTTCATTTTATTTTTTATGTAAAATTTAATAGAGCCTCTGAAAGTTGAAGCTCTTTTAACAAAAACCTTACTTGGTTGAATTAAATCCAACCAAGTACTGAGTAGGGTTGCCACGGTTAATCGTTGCCTCTGAACGTATTCAGTTTTGATAATTATTAAAAAAGTTATTATACCATGTGAAAAGATCGCCAAGCAATGCCGCCAAAATACAATATTAATTCATTATACGAGCATTAATATATACTATGCATTTACTTTCTAGCTTCCAAGTGGATCTTTTTAAAAGATACTCGTTTTGGAATGGACTATTATTTGGTGTATGCTACGGATTCGGTGGCTTTGGCACCAACCAAGTGGAAGTCCAAAGGTTACTCACTTTGAGTAATGTTAAAAGAGCACAGACGTAGGTATATAAATATAATTTGACCAAAAATAACATTTAAATTTCTTTCATACACTAACAGATTATTGAAGGATTTATTTAATAAGATTTAATAATTTATTTAAGAAATAGTTTATTCGAAAAAACTGTTCTATAATTATGTAGGCTGTTATCAAAATAATAGAAATACGATGGGAAAATTTAAAAGACTTCATTATTAATGAATAGGAACATCTTTTGTGTGTAATGCATTTAGAAAGAGAATTATAAAAATCAGATATACAGAGTGATCTTTTTAAACTATTTTAGAGTCTAAAATCAACTCTTTTTTAATTCCTACTATTAGCTCACACTCTCTATATATTTATATTGTCTAAATTTCAATCGTTAGCAAAATACATTTTAAAGCACTCAATTGAGCTGAAATTTTATACATGATTATTTTGGATGACAATACAATAATTTTTAATTATAATTAATATAAATTAATTGACTAAAACTAATTATTCGAAAAATTACAAATACAGCCACGTTGGCATCATTTTTGACGACTTGTGTCAAAACATGAAAAGGTTTCTTTTCTCACATTTTAAAGCACTCGTTTGAGCTGCAATTTTCTATACACTATTGTTTTGGGTAAAAATTCGTTAATTTAATTATAATTAATTAAAATTAATGGACTGAAACTAATTATTTAAAGAATTACGGATACAGCCACGTTGGTTTAATTTTTAGCGACTTGGGTCAAAACTTTAAAAGATTTTGCTCTCACGTTTTAAAGCATTCATTTGAATTGAAATTTTATAAACACGATTGTTTTGGATGACAATACAATACTTTAATGATAATTAATAAAAATTAATTGCCACTTAATGTTGTGGTTCTGTCATATGTATATACATATTTATATTAATTGTAACTATTTAATAAAAAGTGGCTAAAATAAAATTTTTCTTTGTTGATCTAAGTAGGAATTGACTTAAAAATTTTATATTACTTGTGTGTGTGTGTGTTTTAAAAAAACTAGAAAATAATCTGAAATATTTGACAGAGACAATTAAAAAAGACTATCCAAAATTGATGTCATTACTTTCAGTATCTTCTTTATTTCGTGAGATTTAAGTAATTGCAATCAAATCGCTTAGAAGTAATAAAAAACTAAAAAATCAGATTTTTTTTAAAAAAATGAAATGGTAATCTTTTTAGCATTAGTTGAAAATATTTTTTTTGTTTCTCTTAGAACTCTTCTGATTAGCATATTACCTGTTACGGGTCTCTTTCTTTCATGTGCGGTTTACGGAGTGGTCCTGTATGCTGTTTATTATTTGTGTGATCCCGTCTTTAATACCAAGGAAACAGGACTGACGAAATATGACCAGGTACATTAATCTAAAAGTATGAGTTTTGATATTTGCTTAGTTGTTGACACCAAGGCTGTCTTCACCTGATATTAACAAGGGAAACCCCTAGTCAGGGAACCATTTTCGGAGAGAAAAATGTCTCAATGTTCATTATTTGCTTTTATGAATACTGCACCTATTTGTACAGTCGAACCTCTATAATGAACCTATATATTGCGAATTTTTCTACACAGTGAATTTTTTCCTAGAGAACCTTGAACATTTCACTATTTTCTTCGTAAAATAACCTTTCTATAGCGAAGTGCATTTTCTATACAACGAACTTTTTCTTTTGTGATTCAATTTTTATTCTCCCTTTTTTTAAAGTATTTCTGAAAAAATTTCAAGTTATTCTCTCTTTAACACATTTTATGATGGTCATAAATTTTGAACTGGTTTTATTACAACCTAACTCGCTGAGAGCAATAGAGTTCTGGACGTTTTCATCCAAGAAGTGCAAGCCTTAACCCCCATTGCCCAGTTCACTAGAAACATCTTCGATATCCTCTTTCTCCCTCAGTGGAGTTACCCTGTGTCCCCGTGTTCTAATCATAAAATAATGTATATTTAATATTACTTGTATGCTTTAAATTATAAAATGTCCTTAAAATTCTTTAATTTTAGTGTAAAATTATTTTCTTAATGTTGAAAATACAGTGAATTCTTCGACATTCTTTTTTTTTTTTCTTGTTTTCCTTGCACTTTTTCTTTCATTTTTTTTCCTTTTCTTATCTTTCTTTTTTTTGATAAGTAAAATATATAAAATAAACATATTAATTTTAAAAAAAGGTGCGAATAATTATTTTTTTGAATATATAGTGTTTGACTTTAAAATTTTCTTATGTGGTTTATAAAGTATATTAAAAGATGTACCTCTATATAATGAATTTTCCATGTAACGAACTTTTTTCCGGGATTTAACGACTTCGTTATATATAGGTCCGACTGTATTTATAATAACCACATCTCAAACACAATTTAGACATTCTATAAAATTATAGTTATTCATTTTAATAAGTGAAAAGAATTCATTTAGCATTATAATATGAAATGTGTGTTCAATATATATTCCACCACCAGTGGCGTAACTTACACCCCCGCAATGCGGTGGTGGCAGGAACTCTAGGAGGCCCAAAGCTTGACTGACACTAAGTACATATTTCGGCTTGGGGCCTAAAACCTGAAATTTTCCGGGAGGGAGCTAATATTCTCCGTTCCGCCACTTCCCACCGCAAACTTTCAAGTGTAAATAAGCGTATGGTTTAAGGCTGTGGTTCCTAAACTGTGGTCCGCGGAATAAGGGGGTCCCCAGTGCCTTTTTAGGGAGTCCGCGGTCTCTCAATTAATGTTGAGTTTTGTCAATTAATGTTGTAATGTAATTAATTATCAATTAATGTAATTAGTTTGTCTCAATTAATGTTGAGATTTTTACAGACTCCGGAAGGTTTCGTGGTAAAATTGAGATATGTTATCCTAGACTAGATCACACACTAAATTCCCTCATATGAAAAACTCTTCTATAGACCATGTATTTAGATCTAGAATATTAATTCAGTTTTTTTATTATTCACTCTGAAATCAGTATTTTGTAATATTTTTAATTAGATACTTACTGTTTCCTTAAGGTATCCGACTACCCTAAAATCATGATTTTTCTTAAAAATTGACAAATTTCTTTTATAATTTTATTTTTTAGGCAATCTTATTAGCTTTATAAAAATACCAAGTATTTTATTTACCATTCACTAGAACAAAAACTACAAGTGTTTTAGTAAAAGCAATCGCCGTAACTTTGCATAAGATATCAAACTTTAAAATGCGTTTTACTTGAAATGTATTTTTTTTCTCGAAAAACTCAAACGGGGATAGCGATTGCTCAAAAAGTTTTTAAAATAATTTGCTAAAAGTTTTTGTGTATGTTCTGTATAACAGTAGAAGTGTTTTAACCGTCAGATTTATCAATCACTGTTTTATTACAAAATTTACAGTTCTTTATGTGAATATAATCACTATTTTTTTAAGCAATTTCATATAACTAAGATAAAGTGCTCTAACTTTAGTAAAAATTAAAATATCTCTTATCCTGAAGGTCACTTCAAAAAGGAATAACAAAGTAATACACCAAGATTGAAAAATTGAGAATTTGTTCGTTTACTAGTTGTACAGAGCGGGCCCCATTTACGTAATTTTTTGCCAATTTTTACCTATTTTTTCCCATTTTAGTAGTAATAATTTCTTTTTATCTTCTTAATTTTAGCTTTATTTTCTTAGAGTGTACTAAATAAATCTAAAAACCACAAAAAAAAATCTCCATATCTTCATTTTTTTTTAAAAAAAAAAGTTGTCGCAAGTTGTTGGATACCTTAAAGCAAAAAAAAAAAGGTCTGAAAAAAAGGTGTGAAAAAGGTCTGAATAAGTTGCAGAAGCACTCTTAGGATTATTGTGGACTCAACCATGTGTTGGGGGTCAGGGAGGAGTGTTCAAAACCTTCTCACTCAACCATGTGTTGGGGGTCAGGGAGGAATGTTCAAAACCTTTGGGGTCCACAATGTCCGGCTGATACATAAAAGAGAGGGGGAGGGTCATCGAAATTTTAAGAAGCACTCGCTTAGGGCACATATACAGGCGATCTTAATGCGCATGCGTGAATTTTTTTCTTTCTTGTAGTATTGTCAGCCGTCAATCAGTACCACTAAAGACCCGCCGTGTAGGGCAGCGATGCACGTTAAATCTGTCGAGCTGAAACGTCCTCCCGTTGGTGTGGTGTGGTAGTTAGGAGAGGGGGTAGCTCAGGTGTCGTCCACGTCACTTGACCATGGTTCAAAATTACGTGGTCCGTCGCCAAAAGCCCTCGTGTAGCTGAACAGTGCGACGTTAATATTCAATCAATCAATCAATCAAGTCAGCCGTCAATAGACTATTGAGTGTGGGGAAGCTTAATGTAAATGTTCGCCGTTAGTTTTTCGTTTTTAATAAAAGGACAAAAAAAAAAAAAGGTACACAAAGCTGTCGCATAAAATTTCGTGCAAATGTTGATGATTTCCCAAGTCCAGTTCAGGGATGGCATGTAAAACGTGATACGCTATGTCAAAAGAGGCTTTCTAGTTCTGACTTCGATTATGTTTGAATCGTTGGGGAAAATGTTTGGTAATCCAAAGATACCTGTTAGTTTTTCAGCGACGCATTTCGAACACGTTGTCTATTGATGGCAGACCTTGTTATTTTGAACTGTGCCAAGTACTGGGCTGGAACCACACTCTCCGAACTTCCACACTATGCTCACGTGAATACATTGCGTGAAGACTCAAACTTTTAGTGGCCATGACGGTAACAATTCTTTCCACAAGTTTGTGATTATGACCACTAGGCTACATGTGACTAAGGACTTCTTTGAAGGAGATTAGAGGGCATGATTGTATTTTCTTATGAATGAATATAGGATATTTTTCAAGCACCTCTTGTATAAAAAGTGAAGTATAGATCTTATTTTATGCCTGAAAAATCAAAAAATTTATTCTAGAAGGAAAATAAAATGTAATGAAAACTGCTTCATCGTTTATATGGCAGAAAAAATCGGAATATGACATTAAAAATATTGGGGCATTTTTCTATATGAGGGGAGATGGTCTTCAACTTTATGTTCCATAATATAACATTAGATGAAGACAACCCAAATATATATTATTGAGAGATGCTATTGTTATATCTCATTCATTCATCTCAAACTCAGTGGCGCAACAGCCCATTAGGGCCAGAGCCTCCAATTGTGCCCATCCCATTATGCGTGATCATTGGGCGCTGAAGTGCATGAGCAGATGTCGCGTTCAGGTGGTCAGTCTGAAGCGAAACCCCCAGTGTTTAAGTCCCCAACCAAGCTTGGTACTCATGTTTCGACCCAGTGCAGTAGGGATGAAATGCTGAGTCGACCTTACCTAGTCTGGGAATGGAACCGGACCTGTGGTGTGGAAGCGCTACCACTCGATCACTGGGACTTTTTTCATTCATTCATCATAGAAATCGCATAAATACAGTATTTATTGTAAATTTTGATTTTGTTGGAAAATAATGTTCTATATTCCGATCATAATACTAAACTTGAAAGGGAACAGAACCGAAACATAACATACATATTCGTCATACGAAACTAAAAAAAAATAGGAAAGTTTTCTATTTCATAATTTTTCTTTTCTGTTTGAATAATTAAACACGAAATGCAGTTATAAATGTAACTCAGTGGTCTTCAAACTTTCTCGACTAACGGCATGCTTTGAACTATAAAGTGTTTTCGTGGAATCCCATTCACACCCTTTCACACACACAGAATTATATATCTTAAAATAATATTTATTGCGGAGGGAATTTTAAAAAATATATTGTATACTTCATTAAAAAAGTTTTAAAATCTAATTTTAATATAATTCACTCATTAATAATATTAATTTCGGATTTTGTCACCCCATACATGGATTATATTCAGTAATTTACATAAACTTTGTCGAAGTCTAGGTCTATAATTATTTATGGTCGCATCGCGTATTCTGAGTTGAATTTGTTTTTAAATTTTGGTTTTGTAGCCAACCACGTTTAGAAACATTTTGAACTTAAATACATTGTTCCGAATGGAATTAAAATGTTGTAATCGAATTCAATTGCTGTGTAAGAAATTCTGTGCATTTTGCATGAACTTTCAACCTAAAATTTATGAGCTGCTATTGTTTAAATTTAGATTATGTGAAATTCTGTTAATAAATAGATAAGCTGTTCCCTCTTCTTCATAAAAGGTTTCTTTCCACAAATTAAAAAGGATCCATTTCCCATCAGAAAATTATTTAGTTTTGCAAAATTCTGAACCAACTAGTATAAAATTATTTCGTGAAACCCGGTATAGTAAATAATAGAATATTCACAATCTAATAGGTGTATATATATATATATATATATATATATAATATATATATATATATATATATATATATATATATATATAAAGGAGAAAAGCGACTCACTCACTCACTGACTGACTGACTAATCACGATATCTCCGGAACTATTAAACCTACAAACTTGAAATTTGGTAGGTAGGTTCCCTTCATGGTGTAGACGTCAGCTAAGAACGGATTTTGCAAAGTTCGAACCCCAAGGGGCGTTACGAGGGTTTAAGGGGCGTTATAGATAATTATTTCCTTTACTAAACTATTAGATGTAAAGTCGTGAAATTTGGTACACAGATTTCTTTCATGAAGTAGAGATTCCCTACATAATGATTTTTACAAAAGTCGACCTCCAAGGAGCCGTTGAAAGGGCGCTTAAGGGGCGTTATACATAATTATTTCCATTTTTAAACTATTCGACGTACAGTCTTGAAATTTGTAAGCGGATTCCTTTCATAGAGAACAGATCCCCTACAGAATGGGTTTCCTGAAAATCGACTCAAGTGGCGTTTTTGTAGGCGTTATACGGTCAATTTAACTCCTTTTTTTAAACTATTAGACGTAAAATCTTTATTGAGTTAGCATATTCCATTTGAGTAGTGATCTGTCATGAGATGGGTTTTGTGTAAATCGTTTCCTTTTCATTGAGGCGTTGCGGGGACTTAAGTGGGCGTCATGGATAATTATTTCCATTTTTAAACTATTAGACGTACAGTCTTAAAATTTGGCAACTAATTCCTTTCATGGTGTAGAGATCCGCTACAAAATAGTTTTGGGTAAAATTTATCCTCAAGGGTCACTGAGGGTGATTAAGGGGCGTAATAGATAGGGATGAAATTTCGTTTCAACTGTGAAACCATTAGATCAGGTTTTTTCATTCATGGAATAAATCGCATTCAGTTTTACAAAGAGTTTTGTGAAAAACCTATTCCGATCAAATAGTGAGTTTGCGAGGGAACAGAGCATGTTAAACAAAATACATATTTTTGAATTTAACTCACTTACTTGAAATTTGTTGAGCATAATTTTTTTTTTTTTTGAATAAGTTAAAACAAGAATGGATTTATAAATCAACTCCAGTGGTTTTCAAACTTTCTCGGCAAGCTTTGAACTAGGGGCGTATTGATAGACAAAATTCCCGTTTTTGAACTGCTAAGATTATAATAATAAAAATTTTATTGCAGAGGGAATTTTGTTGAATTGGAATCCGCTAAGAATGCTTTAAAATCTAATTTTTAATATGATGATAAAAATTAATTTTTTTGCTCTGTTAGATTTAGACTTGAAATTCAGCACGCATGTTTATTTTATGGAGTCGAGATCCACTAGTTGCTTTGTTTGGAAATTTTGATTATTAGCCAACCACGTTGAGCGAAAATCTTTTGAACTTTCGATTTTAGACATAAATAAAATTAGATATTATAATTCAATTTCTTTTATATCTAGAGTTTAACAGCTATAAATATATTTTTCAATACAATCGAATTTAATGCTAGATATCAATAATTAATATATATATCTTCAAACAGGTATACATATGTACAACATCGTGAAATACCCAGTGAAGCGGGTGGGTAACGGCTAGTATGTATATATAAGTGTTTTAATATTATTTTATTATGTTGTAATAAAAATTTAAAAATTATTGCCAAGTAAAATATATAAGTAAAATGCTACGTTTTTGATAATTGGGATGAGCCTTAGATATTTGTGTTTATACAAATTTTAGAGAGTACATGAATTCATTTTGCATACACATTGCATACATTTGGCTGTGGGTGGGAGGCAGTGGGTGAGGGTGAGAAAGAGACATAGTCCATTTGTAAGGGAGTTCCCATGATCTAAACCAGTGATTCCCAAAGTGGTCTATTTAGACCCCAAGGGGTCTATGATGACGTGCAAGGGGTCCATGTTAAAAAATTTGTGGGTCTATAATCTATAAATAAGGGTCTACGATAGTGGATCTCATTAAACCAGATCATGACTGTAATTTTAAAAGGAAATTTAATCAAGTGGAAACCAGACATACCTATTTAACAGATTTACTCGTATATACTAAATTTAATGAGGCGACAGCATAAATGTTATTAAAACAAGGACCACATTTCGGCCTTTCTTGCCAGAATTAAACTAAAGGCGCATAATTTTGGACGTCGCAAATTTTCCCAGTTATTCAATTGTCACAGACAATCTACCATAAAAAGAACGTTTTAACCTACGTTCAACATTTAAGTGCCCCTTTTTAGATTTGAAACTAGATTTGAGAATGTTTTGGTTATTGTAATACCACAGTAGGAAATGAATTCATGGGTCACTTTGAAAAAACAAATGTCAGATTACAAGAATTAGACACTAGAATAATAGACACTATCAAAGATCTTAAAGTAAAGTTTAATTTAAAAGTTAATTATAAGACGTGTTTTCTTAAGTTTTAAACACTATACTTCACTACAGTTAAAAATAAAAAATCTTTTAAAATAAGTAGCTCTGTACCTGCTGTCAAAAACACATTTAAGTTAATGAATTTGCGAAAATTTAATATTGGGTAAGTAGGGGTCTACCCAAAACCGAAAAAACTTGTCAAGGGGTCTCTGAAGCAAAAAAGTTTGGGAACCTCTGATCTAAATGGTGGACCATGGAAAGATAGTTTACCAGGATAGTTTATAATCTTGGTAGATATGTTAATATGCTTACTTATCAATTAGCACCAATTAAAAAGAGTTCTCATATTCTAAAGCAAATAATAAATATAAGTTCCTATATTGTAACTGATTTTTTATTATTTAAGAAATTGCAAAAATACAAAAATTCATTTGATTTTAAATTTATAACAATGCATAACTCTTGAACAAATTCATGACAGCTTGTTTTATTAGCTAGTCCCCTATTTCCTGGTGAACAAGTTTCATGCCATTCCTGGTATGACGGGATTATGTATAGCTGGAATCTTCAGTGGATCTCTTAGCACCATTTCTTCTGCTCTAAACTCCTTAGCTACAGTTACAGTTATGGATTTTATACACCCGTTTTCATCTTCAATTCGACAGAGTGAAACTAAATCCATGTTCACAGCTAAAGTTCTTTGTAAGTTCTCAAAGTAAGGTAATATCATTTCCTAAGCTTTGACCTAGAAATTAATCTCCTTACAAATAACAATATAGATGCTCTCTATTCAACTGTGTATAGTTAAGTCAAAATATATTACTTTAGGGGGCAATATTTTGACTGAAAAGTGTTCTCAAATTTTAATAAAGGTTCGGAGAAAACTCAGTAGTTAAAGGCACGAGTTTCATATATGGAAATACTCAAAAATCAGGTTGTCAAATTTCTCATAAGACCAACGTGCAGAAAATTGAAGGTTACTGAAAATTAAACAGGATTGGGCCTAAGTGAATGTGGATAACGAAATAAGAAATTTCATCTTAGGTGTCGAATTTGATGGGGGTTCATTTCTTAAGAGTTGTTTCAATATAACCTTTTTTCGCAAACACAAAGTTTGTGAAACTTTAAGTAGACAGCTTCGAAACTTTCGTTTATCCCTCATTGAGCCAAATGAAATCTTTTTCCTCCGTAAGATTATAATGATTAAACAAAAATAACAAGTGAATTACTGGTACAAAAAAAGAACATTTATGATACAATACTTACTCAAACATTGCTCGTTTCAATAGAGCATGTAACTTTAAAAAACTATAAACCTGATACGAATCATTTTAGGCATTTGTTATGTGAATGATGGATGCTGCATGACGTCATACTCTAAAGCAACAAAAGGGCTGTTGGTAGAATGCCCAAAGGAACCAAGCTCACCTAAAGACGGTTTAGAGCTACAAAGCGATCCCTCAGGAAACAATCGCCATTCTTTATTATCACCATTCTTTATTCTTACCACCATTCTAGTCTTATTGAAAAAAATCAAAGTTTACATTTTAAACAAAAGAAGTCAGTAAAATAACATAATGCGAATTTAATTGTTAGTGCACGATTTGCATACGTAAACATAATACAAACATACAAAGCAATAATTATAATAATAGAAAACACTAAGGACAAGAGAAGGAAGAAAGAATATACATTATTCCAGCATTCTTAAGGCCTTATCACACATACACGTATTTGGAGCAGTTTTTCTTGACAACAACCAATTCCAAACAAATTCTACCTAGTTGCCATAGCAACGGCTCCGAACAACTTTCCCCAGTGAGCTGAAAAAGTTGTACCAAACAAAAGTTGCTTGAAATTCCAGCCAATAGGTTCTTCGGCGTCATACGTTATAAAAAGATGGCAGCCTCGCCTTCATCAAACGCATCAGAAATGGCGCATAGTATTTTAAGGATGCATAACATTTTCACGGCGTATCTTTAAACAAATTTTAAACAGAATGGTACTTCATTTCTGTTTATGCCCGTCAACAAAATCACTAGCGAAATAAAAGAAATAATATCGTATGTTCGTTTTCCGAAGCATAAAAATCGACGAGTAATCTTTCAATGTGGAAATAGAGCGGCCGATGTCATAGCATGTCATTTTGTTTACGACAATCCAATCCGGCAATGAAAACGACACCTAAACTGGCACTTCCTTCTCCTAACTTACCCTCCACGCCAACGAGAGGACTTAACGCTCCGACTGATCAATGTGCATCGGCCCTAGCATACGGTATCTCCTCAATAGTACCAAGATTCGAACACGCTATTTGACAAATTCCTGCCGCGAGTTCGGGACACCGACTTCTAGGCTACCGAAACCACATGATGCCTACAGCTGAAGAAGTGGTTGAAACGAGTTTAGTTAGAATCACCGATTTATTGGCATTTTTAAGGGGGTTCACCCATGTAATGGGTTCAAAAAAATAAAAAAAAAAAAATTTTTTTTCATAAATTGCTTTTTTAACACGTCTAGAATACGGTGTTAATGTGATTTTTTTTAAATTCGAAGTCGTTATAAAGAAACATGTTAGAAAGAGCAGCTGTTCGGAGCGCTAAGTTAAGATTTTCATAGTTTTAATCGGACTTGAAACTTTTAACGCATTTTTCTCAAAACTGTGTTTTTCAAATTTTCCTCCATCATATCTCAAGAATGGTTTGACCGAATGACATCAAACTTATAGGTAGACTCACCATATATATACGCATCAAATGGACTACGATCACTCAAAAATTCAAAATATTACTATTTTTTATAACAAAATACCCCATAAAATTCTAAACTTTTTCTTCAGAGGTCTACCAAAAATCCAATTTTTTATATTTTCTATTGAGTATAGTAGCTTATAGATTAAAATGCCGTTATTTTTTTTTTAATTTCAGATAAGCCAATCAGCCGGAATCATGGAGGAAGTGAGTGTCCATTTTGTCGAGACGGGTGTGTTCAGAGCTCTATAACTGCCGTTCTATTCGATATTTTTCGCTAAACATTTATAAAATACTCTTAAAATACATATAAATAGATGACAAAAACCTCAAAGTTCTATCTTTTTTTCTGTTTGTAAAAAAAAAAAATTCCCTAAAAATGCTTAAAAAACAGGCCGTCACATGGGTGAACTCCCTTAAACGCAAATATTTGAGAAATGTGCTAATGTTTTTTCACTAATGGATTGTTGATGAATTTTATTCGCAATAGAGCAAAATTTATACAAGCTGCGACAAACACTTGTTAGTTTACTGGTAAAATCATATATTTCTGATCAAAATAAAATTCTGTTACTGTAAAGAGAAGGAAGAAAAGGGCGCTTAAAAGAAGAGTTGAAAACAAAGAAAAATTGCTTGGGAATCTCTCAAATAAAAATTTTCCAAAGATAATAATCCCTATGAGAGAAAAGAAACTCTACTTGAGAAACTTTGAGTCGTATGTCTTTTATTTATTTAAGACATGAGTCCCTTACGGCACTTAAAAACTGATTGAATCATAAAATTTAAATAATAAAAAATATTATTTTTTGATAGAGTTAATTGAAAAATAATATTGTTCTGATAAAAAACAAATTTGTAACAGTTCAACTTCCTTGTTTACAGCATTTTCTTATGGATTTATTTGCATTGGTGTAACTTTCACTTTACTAAATTCAAGTAGCATAAGTCAAGTTGGATATGTTCTAAATAGTTCTCTGGAAGGACCTACTACAGCAGTTTTTGCGATAGGAGTGTTAACTCGTAAAGGGTTTGGTAAGGTAAAATTATTTTAGTTATATATTTCAACCGATTTAGATTATATATATTACAATAGTACTTATAGTAAGTAATTTTTTACGTATCTGTTGTTCTTTTAATTTTGCTATTTATTTTAGTAAAATCTTTTTTTAACAAAAAATGTCTACTATTATTTTAAAAAATTTCAATACTATAATAACTACTAATCAATACTGATCAAATCCTAAAAATACCACCTTGCTTTTTTTTCTAATTGAAGTCTTTTCTTATTTACGAAAATTTCTATAATTAAGATGGAGAAAAAAATTTATTTTAAAAGTTATTATTTTCATACAATTTTGAAAATACATTTTCCACCTTACCCTTTTTATTAAATATTAAAAAGTATAAATTTAAAGAAAATTCGAGAATCGCCATATCTTAAAAAAATATTTATTTTTAAAAAATTATATTATTAAAAAATAAGAGACAAATTATAAAATTTAACATGTATTATAAGAAAAAACTTCAAAAATTAATTCCAAGATATTCTACTGAAAGTAAAGTGAATTAATTTTGGATTTACTTGAGACTTTTTTTTGATTTTTAATTTGCCGTTGTTAGAAAAACCTGTAACTATCTTGAATCTCTTTATTAACTTTACTGTACGCTGATGAAACCATTTCGTACAGTCATTCCCGCCAGTTGAGCAGTAGAAAATTCATCTTCTTTTACTACATTCACTTAAATATGCCCATACCTCATCGAGTATTACCACTAATTCCCGGTTTTCAGCAGCTAGATATTTTTTACATAATTTTCAAGAGTTTGCTTTTTTTTCAGCAATATGTTTTTAAAAAGGAGAGGAACTTAGGTTTAAACATCTGTTTTAACTTTAAATCCTTATGAATGATTTTAATTACAGTTCCGGAAGACATTCCTAGTTTCGCGATGCAATAAGTCTCAGTTGGCGGCTTTTCTTTTAGGATCAGAGACTTCACTTTCTTGATAGTTGCCTGCGTTTGAACAGTCTTAGGATGAAGTTTCATGGTCCTTTTTTTATTTTTACTTTTTGCTAAACGCTTCTTTTCTTTCAAAATTAATACCTTATAAATACCTTTGATTGAAATGCAATAGCCGAGATTTTTACACCGCTTTTTATTTTGTTGATTCTAATATTCCTCCTTGGGAACAGTAATTACCTAAACTTTGAGCAATTTATCAATTTTAGGAGCCATTTTTAAAATAAATCGTTTATTTTATATTGCAATCAAAAGAAAACCTTAGCAGAGGATTATTCTGAAATTTCCAAGGTTTTATCTCAAAATTCAAACGAGAAAATGAATTAAAAATCGTTCCCATAAAAGTGTGAACGACGTTTTTAATATAATAAGTACACACAAAATCCTCAACCATTCGAAAAAGAAGTGCAATGTAAAAAGCGGACATTTAAGGGGTTTTATGTTCCACAATTATAAAATAAAAAAATAATGTGAAACTTCAAAATTGAAAATTAAAATAAAATGCTTTCATTTTCACATTCTGTTGAGTATTTTGCTCAGTTATTTGCAATAAAAATGTGCCCTTTTTTAACATTTGAGGGGATTCACCAGCTTAAGAGATTAAGCTTGATACTGCCCAACATAATGTAGAAAAACATAAGTTGTGGTGCTTGCTTTAATTATTGTGGGCTTCAAATTTAGAGTAAATGGGAGCAGGGTGGGTTCTAAAAAGATGTATTAATCAAGTATCGTTCCCATCTCTTAGATAAAATTATCATATGAAACATATAAAATTACGAGGTATGGGAAAACAGCTCTTTTTGTAGCCTTAGCCCAATATTAAAAGGAATCGTTATTTAAAAGAAAAACAATGAAAATTGGCAATATTTTAATATAAATTCGGAATACATTATATATTCAGGAAAATTATTACATAAACAAAATATTAAACATGAATATAATAAATCAAAATTTGTCTCATCAATAACTAGTTGAAATAGTGCCATCTAGTTATTACACATGATATTCGCCCCTTATTGTAGGAATATAAGCACCAAAAGGAACTGATTTCACTAAGAAGAAATATCAAGTAAATTGAAGTAGTTGTATTTGGTGTGTTGAGTGGCAAAGTAAAAAATAGCAGGATTATCAAAAATAAATTTTATTTCAACACAACTAATAACTAAGTCCGAATATATATTCCCTTCGTCAGAGTGGAATTCTGGGAAGATAGAAGAAATGCCTTAAGACATTTCTTCCAACCAATGAAATTCAAAAGGAGGCACTAACAGCCAATGAGACGTAAGGATCAATAATCATATATTATGAGTAAGGATGGTTCGCGATATTATGAATAAGGATCAACCCTGTTGAAATGCAGGATCGTTCTGATAGGTTCTCCACTTTTCAGAATTACTTATACCCTATTAGCCGAACTTTCGTCTCGGCCAATAGGAACACTCCCTCTCATTTTCTGATCTGAACTCCTATTTTACGATAATTTTCCCGCGCTTTCTGATATTCGGTTCGTTGCTGCACCCGGATTGGCCAGAATAACTCCGCTCACTTTCTGATTTTTAGACTTTTCTCATTTTTGAGCTCATAAAAGAGTTTTTTATTTAATTTAGTCCTTTTCATCTGAAATTTAAGGCATTTATTATTAGTTCTTTAATGTAATCTATTTTATATTCAATATTTAATTAAACTGGGAAAATTGGTAAACTCGCCACAGTCATCTATATTCCAGGAAAGGAGATTAGAGTCCGACAGGACTATGTGCTCCGAACGACATAACAACGATGTATGTATGAATAAAGATCCTCCGATACTATGAAAGTACACTACATGTATATTCTTTAAGAAACCAGAAACTTTCTTTATTCACTCACACTCTAGCCTATAATAATAAAGTGCTAATTTTAAAACTAAATAAGCATTGTATTATACGTATAAATATAAGTATTATAAAAAAAATTATATTAATATATTGTGTATTGTAAGTATAAGAATAAATATTTTATATCATTGGTATATGAAGCTGAATAAGTGTAGTTTAAATGCTGAGAAAGTGTAAATATTTTGATTAAATTTTAAATTCAAATCAGAACATAAATTCGAAATTAACTATCCTATAAAGTGATATTATTTAAATATTATAGTTTCAATGGTAACGTTTTTGTCTCGTTATCTTTTAGAAAGTGCTCTTCGGTCTTTTAGTTGGTTGTGCAATTACATGCTGGATTGGCTACAGTAGTTTACTTAGCGGATATCAGGAAACCCCACTGTCACAGAATAACAGCATGTGCACATCTACATTAAATATCACATATGATTCTTTGAGTATATCGCCTGCTTGTCATACTATAAATAATTGTTCCTCTACTGTTGCTTCCAGTATTGACTCTGAGAGGTACATCCATTTCCTTTTATTATTATTCATTTTTCTTCTTGAATAATTTTAAAAACACAATAAGGACTTATCATTTGAACAACAGTTGTCAAAAAATAATGGGACGCTCTATGTAATTGGCGATTTCCATAACAGCAGGACAGATTTATGCACCTGTTATGCAAAAATTAAGGAACAAATACACTTTCACGAGAATTTCAAATACTGGACCAGTTTAAATGAAATTTAGTATTAAAATACTTAAAATTCTTACGAAAAAATAATTACGTGATGAAAAAAATTAATTGTATTCTCTCATGAAAGTATAATAGTCTAAAAATTATATAACAAAACGGCACAAGTGAAGAGTTTAACATGAAGCTTGATCTCCCTCTAACTGCACAAAGCAGCTTTCACAATCAATTCTAATACTTTTAAGAGGCTGTTTATGAGGCATTAGGACAGCAAATCTCAAATTACCATCAAAGAACTTCTTAGCTTTGGAAGTTTTCTAAGAGAGGAAACTGACAAATTGCAGCCCCCCAGCATGCTTTATGGCATTGGTATCTGGAGAAATATCTGATCACTCCATCTGAATATTCTTAATCTCGATGCCTTCTTCAACCAGGAAAGTCCTAGGCAGTATCATCTATAAAATAGAACCAGATGTCAACTGTCTTGCAGGACTATGAAATATCATCCCTCTATAATTCACAGCATTCAAAGTGCCTCTTTGAAAAATGTGCAGCTGTATGCATTCGTTCGACATCATGCTGTCCCAAACTATAACATACCACCGCCTCCATAAGGGGACTCTTTCATGATATTGTAGGAATGATTAAAGTCCTTAATTCTCTCTGTGTGTGAACATATACAAAAGCAGCTTTCAAACTGAATCTCGCCATATCACAGATGAGAATGCAGGTACGCTACTCCCGTGTCCAATGATGATATCTGCATCATATCAGTTGGGCTCTTCTGTGACTTGGAAAAAGTGGAATGTAGACCATTGGTCTCTCGGCATAAAGTCCTTATTTATTAAGCCTTTGATAAACAGCATAATTCAAAACTGAGGTACCAGAAACAGCAAAGAGGCCATGGAGAGTTTAGTTGCTTTCATATCCCTGTTTGCCTTGCAGTTAAAGCCAAGTAGTAGTCCTGGCTTGCAGTAGCTTTTGGACACAAAGCTCTTATTGACTTGCAGTAGATTTTGGGCACAAAGCTCTTATTGGTTTGCAGTAGATTTTGGGCATAAATCCCTTATTGGCTTGCAGTAGCTTTTGGGCATAAAGCCATTATTGGCTTGCAGTATTTTGGGCATAAAGCCCTTATTGGCTTGCAGTAGCTTTTGGGCATAAAGCTCTTAGTGGCTTGCAATAGATTTTGGGCATAAATACCTTATTGGCTTGCAGTAGATTTTGGGTATAAAGCCCTTATTGGCTTGCAATAGCTTTTGGGCTCTCTGTAACTAGTTTTCTGGATATTGTTTCGGTCTCCTGGGGCTTATTATATAAACTGGAAATCATATTTTGGACCACATTAAGCCATCTTTCTACATTTGCATGGGTTTGACTTATCCCCAATCTATCTACTTCTACCGATTGTTATCTGTCACTAAGATTTGTCCTTTTGCTTTTGTTTGTAAAAGCTTCGAAAATAATTGTATGCCATCAGCAACAGAAGAAAAACTAAATCCGCTTATGGTAGTGTTTGAAGCATCTGCCTTATCAAGTTTCTTAATTTGCATGCATTACAAGAAAGAGGTCCTTTTTTATTGGGCATCTAAGAAAATCATCTTTTTTTTGCAATGTTTAACAATTTTTTTAAAAGAATAGCTTTTAAAAAAATCCACGAAAATTTGGTTCTTTCATAACTTTTGCACGACGTTTTACCGATTCAATGGCTGAAAAGAAAATAATTTTATTAGAATTCTTTCATTGTAATTGTAAATTTTTTTATGCCTGTCTGGTTTTACGTTATAAAACTAACCTAAATTTTAAATTTCATGGAATTCTGCTAAGAAATTTCGAGTTCTTTTTTAATTTAAAAAAATTGTTTCCTTTATATAAAATGAATGCCTCAAAGAATGAAGAATCTAGGCTTCAGCGAAAGCTCTTGCTTTCCTTAAAAGAATAGGTTCTTACAATTCCATGAATGTAGAGTTATGAACTACACTGGTGTGCAAATCTTAAACAACAGCTGGTTTTATTGCCATAACTTCATGAAAAATCATCTGAGAGACATGAAATTCAGAAATGAGGGAGAGTGTTATGTATGTAAAGGACTACGAAATTATCGGCGCTGAAAAAGGAATACAATGCATACGGTATGGAATCAAACAAAAACAAGCTTTATTGAACGCATAGTATCGTGACTCATGATGGTCTATCCAACAGGAAGAACAACAAGCAGATGTTCCTTAATATGGTATATACCCTCCCTTCACTGCAATAGTTGCTTCGCACCGTCTCCGCATACTCAGAACCAGCTGGTGCAACATTTCTTGCAGTAGGAGTGCCAATGCTTCAATCAGCATCTGTTTGAGTTGTTGGGTGTTCTCCGGATGATGTAAGCGTGCTGCAATACGTCTCCCCAAAGCATCCCACACGTGTTCGATGGGATTTAAATCTGGGGAGTACGCTGGCCAATCCATTCGAGTGATATCTTCACTTTCCAGCAGCTCCTCAACAGCAAGAGTTCGATGTGACCATGCATTGTTATCCATAAAAATGAAGTCTGGGCCAATAGTACCTCAGAACAGACGCGCATGGGGAAAAAGTACCTCCTCACAATAGCGATCCCCAGTTACAGACCCTCTGTCGAAAATGTGGAGCTCAGTTCACCCGTTCAGCATAATGCCTCCCCAGACAAGAACTCCAGGACCAACGTAACGGTGTCTTTCCTTGATGTTACTGGGATAAAACCGGGTCCCGATCTCTCAAATCAAAAAGCGTTGAGAATAGCTTCTGGTACTGAACCGACTCTCATCCGTAAAGAGGACACGACTCCATTGATCAGTTGTCCAGTTTTGTGCCTCTCTGCATCACTGTAAACGGGGGCGTCGGTGGTCAACTTTCAACAAGAGGCAGCGTTCAGGACGGCGGGTGAATAGGCCCCCTTTGTGAAGGTGTATGGCCACAGTAAACCGCGACACTTGTCACCCCGTTGCTGTACAGAGTTACTGAGCAATGGAGCTTGGTGACTGCTGTCGGCCTCTTTTTTAGGATTTTTAGTTGTTGTCATTTTTCTACAGCTGTACCTGTGGTTTTAGAACGCTTTCAAGAGCGCGAAACGACACTTTTGTTGTTTCCAAACTCTGCAGCTACACTGGTGACGATACGCCCCTCCTCCAGCTTTCCGATCTTTCTTCCCCGTGTGAAGTCGTCCAAGTGATTTGTTCTAGCCATATTTCACGAACTGACTCACTGGCACTTGCAAAATACGTTGAATTGCGTCTCCGTCCTTCATTTTTTTCTACTGTTGATAACATCACGCGTTTGCGTACGCTCACGTCGCTTCTGACGTTAGGTTCTGATATTTGCGCATGACGTTTCTACTGACTTACTAGTTCCCTGCACTGATCTCCTTTTCTACAATTCCATGGCTATCTGCTAAATTTTTACATTGTTGCTTAAGTTTTGCACACCAGTGTATATATAAGTTATTTAATCTTTAATGAAGAGAAATTAAAGTGAAAAGAAAATTTTCGATTTAATTATAAATCTTCAATGTAAAATATCTTTAGATGTGTTTTGGAAATGTTGGAAATTAAAATTTTATTTTAAATCAATGATATGGAATATGTTTTCATTGGTAAATAATATAAATTGCCTGCTAATCGTAAACTTCATTAAAGAAAGAGATTTTTCTTTTAATAGAAAATTTAATACTTCAATTGAACTTTGAATTTTTAGATGTTTCTTTTTTATTTTTATGTTATTTTTACAGTGATGTATTTATTTTGAATAAAATACCTTACCTTTGGATAAGACCTTTGGGATTCATCATTGCCTTTTGTTGTATATTCATAGCTATTTTTGTTACAGGTAAGCGTTTAAAATTTAATTTTTTAAGGTGGAAACTAATTTAGAAATTAATGGTATAAGCAAGTATTATCAGTAATCTTTATTGAGCTGATTCTTTACATTAGAAAGCTCCCCAGTTTTGTATTTGCTGAATAATAATGATAAAATTAGGTATAGATTTATGCATAGTATTGAAAAATTAGATTACATTTGTGTTACTTAAATGGAGTTTAAAATTGTGCATTAACTTAACTCAGTGGCGCAACAGCCCATGAGGGCCGAAGCCTACTGTGCCCAACTCACTATACGCAACATTGGGCCCTGAGGTGTATGAGCAGATGCTCCGGTCAGGTGGTCACTCTGATTCGAAAATTGTGTATTACATAAGAGAAATAAAAACAATTAAAAAAATTTATTTGAAATCAGAAATGTGGGGATTTTTTTTTTAATTTTGCAACGATATGTTTTATAAAAAATATAATTTTTTACATTAAGCTAAAAAATTTAGAAACAGGATTCAAAAAATTTATTTACCGTAAAATCCGGTGTATAGCGCGCACCCTCTTTTTTAAGAAGAAATCCGAAATATTAGTATACATTGCTCTTATGTTTTAAGGTCATTTATTCGAGGTATTTTTTCCAAACTTTTGAAAAAATAGTATACTTCTAGAACTACATCTCTTTTAGTTCATAAAAAGGCAAATGATTTCTTTTAAATAAACAGCATTTCGATACATATAGAAGGAATTTGTGTGTGTGTATGTGTTCATCGCTTTTATTATTTTTAAAGCTATCGTTTTTATACCTGGTGTATAACGCGCACCCTTAAATGTCCATCTTATTTCTTGTGTTAAAAGAGCGCGTTATACGCCGGATTTTACGGTATTTATTGCTCCAATTTACTATGCTTGCTTGCGTATATTTGTGCAATGAATTCTATACGCTTCAATTCTTTTGTTCTCATTGCGTTTTCTTAAGGCATTTTAAAATTATAAACACCCTTTTTATGAGTCATTGGTTAATTACGTGAAACATAACAAATAACTAGTTATAAATTAAGGAAAATCATAAAAATATCAATAACTCAAAAAGTTATGCATGGAAGTCAATGAAACTTATATACCTCATACAACACAAAGGAAGATACAAAATAGCATAAAAAGAAATCACCAGACAAATATGCTGTTATTGAAATTAGAATATGTATACGATGGACAAATCGGATGTATCAGTGTGGTATAGGAAAAGTACCTTTGATATGGGATACGATCACCCCGAGAAGCAATACAGCATGTGCTGCAATGTGTAGTGCTCTCAATTATTCGGTCTGTTAATTCTGTAGGAAGTGCGAGTCATTGGTCTTAAAAGCAGTTGGAATCGAAACGAGAGTCCTAGGCGGGGAATTGAGAGCAGCTACACGTCGTCCTCGAGCGTCCCAAACACACTCGATAGGGTTAAGGCCTGGTGATCAAGCTGGCCACTGCATGCACTGGATTGTTTCTTGCTCAAGATAAGCATCCACAATGTGATCCCTGTGAGACCTCGCATTTTCATCCTGTGGCACGAAAGCATCACCTATTGCCCCGGCATAAGGACGCACATAAGCATCCAGGATGTCATCTCTATAGATGTGAGCGTTCATTTTTCCACGGGAAAAGAAATGGAAGTTTGTGCGTCCACTCAAAGATATACCACCCTAAACACAGACACAGTCTAATCCGTTTGCATCTCTTTCACGAATGTGTCATGGCTGAAAATGAGTTCCAAATGAAAATACGCCTACTATCGTTTTCGAGGCTAAACCTGGACTCATCCGCAAGGATAACAGCCCTCCACTGACCACACATCCAGTGGACATGTTAACGTGTCTTCTTGCAAACATTCCCGCCCATGGTGTGACGTGAGCGGGATGCGTATGACTGGTCGCCTCGTATAAAGACCACATTCATGAAGCCTTCGACGCAAGGTTGACATTAACACCAACATTCAGGAGCTTGCAGCTAGGGAGGATTTGAGTTCAGCTGGAGGAGCGGCTCTACTCCTACGTGCACATAATAACAAATATGGGTCATCGACACTCGTGATAGTGTCCTTGCCTGAACATCCTGGATGCCGAATCCGTGGTTAGAAGTTGTTGCGAAAGTCTGAATGCTTAACGAACTCACATTCAGCAATCTAGCCACTTCTGTTGGACTTTGTCCTGCTCTTGACTCTCAATAGCGCACCATTGCAGTTTTTCGGTCAAATGATGCCTGGAGGCCATTGTTACAATTTCGTTATACCAAATTTCTAATCGCACACACGCAGCAACAATTGCTCCTTGCTCTGAGACATCCATTTTTATGCTCCTCGCGAATGACGTATTCCGACTGCATCACCCCCTTTTTTCATAATGTAATATCGTTCAGATAGAGAGAGCGTGATCTCTTTACTTACAAACATACTAAAATTTCATTGAGATCGGTTTATTTTGGGGCAAGTTATCGCTGTTTTCGTGAAGTTTTCCGTAGTTTATATAAGATAGCCAGTGTTGTTTAACTTTTGCTTAACATGTATTTTTAGACTACGCAAAATAGATTATTTACGGATATGTAAGCAAATAATGTTATAAAAATGAGCTTTTATGTTTTCGTAAGTAAAAAAATGTATATCATTCCAATTTTTAAGAAAAGAACAGTCAATAAATAAAACAGTTATAAAGTAGAAGGAAATAAGCCCAAATGTTACAATAATGTCAAAAAAATAGTAGGTGCTTAGTAATATGTCCGCCAAATGGGTCATTGCTTTATATATATCATGTTCAAACAATTCAAATATATTGTTTATAATTTTCTATCACAAGGTCTATTATTTTCTCATATATATAGTTTTTTTTTTTTTATAGGTCTTTTTATTTTTCTGTATTTTTAAATATATATATATATATAGCCACGATCTCCTTGTGTTGTAAATTGTAAGCACACCTTTCTAATTCATGTTCAAACAATTCAAAGTATTGCTTAAAAAACTAATTTTTTATCACAAGGTCTATTATTTCTCTCATTAGGTTCATTGTAGTTTTTTTCTGCGTAGGTCTTTTTTTATCTGTTTTAAATAATTTTTTTTTCTTTTGCTTCTTACTAATTTAATCTTTTCACTATTGTATTACATCTAAATTTTATATTAAATGTATTATACATGTTAGATAGTATTACTCACATTCATTTCCCATGTAATATTAATTTAATGCTAGAGTGAATTTAATTTAATGGTTTATTAGAATGTAGGCCAATTTTACCTATTTCAGATTTTATTTTTTAAATTTTTAGTTTGCACTAATTTATTTTTTTTTCCAGTTGTGCTAATTTATTTTTTTTTCAGTTGAAGGCTTCCTAATATATGTTATTTATGATAGCATTTTAGTGAAAGGGTTTATCATAATTAATTTTTTATTCTGTTTTATATGTTTCATGTTATTTCACTCATAGTTCCCATAGCAGAAACATACTACTGTTATTACTTCTCTGTGAAAATTTTTATTTATAGTTTCATTCTTTCATTTCTATTTATCTTTTTATCATGTTAATTTTCTCTCTTACATTCAAATATATGTTTTTATGAAATTTTTTTCTTTACTATTAAGCAAAACTGCAATGTGAACACTAATGAAAAAAGTCATTTTTAGTTTTTGGATACACTGCCTTGCAATGACTCTATCCCTTTGCAAAAAAGCTGAATTTTATTCGTTGGAAAACCCGTGCGAAGAACATGTACTTCAGCTAGTTTTTCATATAATTCGTCATGAATTTAAGTAAAACTCATGCAAAAAAATTTGAGCAACTTTTTATTGATCTAACGATGAAATATAATATTTTTACCTGATCAGAAATTCAAAAAACAAATGGAAAGAAAGAATAAATTAAAAGGAAAGAAATTTATCCAAAGAAATTTAATCTCTTCATATACGATTGTTTGATGCAATTTTATTCACTTCATTTTAATTGCTTGTATTTACATCTTTAAAATGGTAATTTTTTTAATTTTGAACATATTCTCCATATTATATCTAAAATGTCCTTACGATATTTATCGATGCATAATTTTCAGATTGGAAAACGGATGTTATTCCTCCAGATTCAAAGTGCCTAAGTCCTGTGACAAGATTTTGGACGAAAAAAGATATAAAATGTCAGAATAATACTGATGATCTCAATTAGTATCAGTACATTCCTCTTTTCTGGAACTAACTAGTACATTCCCCCTCAGAAGGATGCATTGTTGACAAAACGAATTAAACCCATTGACACGGATATAATTTATTAGTATACTTTTTATTGCCTAAAATAAAAAAAAATTGAATTTTTTTTTCTTTTAAATTAAAAAGAAATATTTCGTTGAGAACTATTTGTTTTTACATACATATACACAACCTCTTAACTCGTTTGCCTGAACACCATACGGACAACCGAAAGATGGCCACAACCGGTTTGCTCTGTGCGGGCACTAATATTTTCTTTCTATGTTTGATTTACACATATTTTTAATTCTTCTAGTGAGATTATTAGTGTTAGTGTATTTAAGATATATAGTTTATCCATGGTATTGAAATACTTCAAATCCGGGATTTTCTTTGTGGTGAAGGAGGGAATTTTTCATTGAAGGCAGAATTTAGATTCTTTAAGGCTGTCTTCGGTTAATGTTAAAGAATAGAATCCAAATTAGGTACATTTTTTCAGATATAAAAGAAATGAAAAATTAATATTATATCCTGGTTTCACTATCCTTTAGAAAACAACATATTTTATCATACTTCACATTTTTGACCGAGTTGAGTCCTTTTTTCTGGCATAAAATGTATTTTGCATTTTTTCTCCTATATCTTAATGTTAAATGAGCTGTCCTTTCACGTGTTAAAATGAAAAAAATAACATTCACGGAATATTTTGAAATTTTAGAAACGCTATATTGTTATCAGATGCATGAGATATAATGTTGTAAATTTTCATGAAGAAATTGAGGCATTTTTCTGACTGAAAATGTGTTCAGCGTTTAGTTGTTAAGACTCTCGTACTTAAGCCGAAAACAGCCTTAAAATATTCCATAAAGAACAGGGCAGAGTGCAAGTTGTTGCTTGAGGAGAAATGAAAATGGAAAGATAATCCAAAAACGGCCGATATTATCGCTGTCCCATTGCAATATTAGTATTACACCGTACTTCAAATTGTGTATACATACATTCAAACACGATTCAAAAAGAGGTACGAACATCAAAGTTTTTGTAAATATGAGAGAAATTCTTTCAAGATATATGAAACATGCTTCATAGCATACAGAGTATACTTACTATGCTTCAAATTGAGTGTGCATGCATTCAAACACGATTGAAAAAGAGGTACAAACATAAAAAATTTTTTTGTAAACATGAGAGAAATTCTTTCAAGATATATGAAACATTCTTCATAGTATACAGAGTATATTTATGAAAAGCAAACATTGAGGGTTTTTTGTGTTCCACAATTACATTGTAGAATAAAAAAAAATGGTGTGAAACCTTTAAACTTGAATATTAAAATAAAATTCGTCCATTTTCGCATTCTATTGAGTATTATGCTTAGTTATATGCAATAAAAAATTGTGCTTTTTTTTTTAACTTTTTGGGTAAAATAACTGACCGCTTAAGGAGTTATTATTATATCAAAACAATAACAATGAGATGTGTAAAATATTTTTACACTTCTTTTCATAAAAGAAAGCAACAAAAAGAATAAATATATTTTTAAAAACCACTGTGAAATTATTATATTATTGGAATGTGTTTCTTAATTCAAATTTTATTTTACGAAGCAAAATCATATATGATCAAAATATTCTATTGGGGAAGTATTTGAGAATTTTTTAAAAAATAATATTTTGATTCTCGAGTGTGTATGTTCACAAGTCTTACAATGACGTGCAAATTGTGGCGGGGCTGCGATATCCCTCGCCTCACGTCAAGTGAAATGGAGAAATCCGTATATTTACGAAATAATATTTCCTTTTGTAAATAGTATTAACTCACTCACTTGTTCAAACGTCATCACTCTTGTCATGTCGGATTGTTGTGAGTAATAAATGTTTTGTTTCACACACAACGAGTTTTTATTTATGTCTATGCTAATTTGGATTGTCATCATTACTCGACTAGACCGAAAAGTCTACATAGATTATTTTAAAAAGGAAAAATACATTTGTTCAACATCGTTTTTCCTATTTCGAAATCATTGTTCTTTATTTGGATTTATTTTTCTTTATTATATACGCTAGTTTCAGTTTCTTTTTAAAAAGTACTAGAATGTGAGAAATTGATGACATAAAACTAGAGAAATATTAATAATAACATACATTCACAAACATTTAAAGGGTATATTCCTTTTAGATACAGATTCCTTTTTATTAAAAATAAATTCCTGGAGAACTTCGCATTAAAAAATGCATTTTAAAACAGATATTTACATATGTGTAGACATGAAGTGGCATGCATATCTGGAGGACAGAACCCGGGTTCCGAAACCGAGTAGCTTAACCACTATACCAAATAATCCCTTTATTACGAATGTTGTTACTGGCTTATATCGATGATACCGCTACACACTACCCTATCAGTGAGTTGATGGTTAGGCGAAAGAACGATACAGTTGTAATTGCGAGCGCTGAGTTTTTGGTGTGAATTGGAGGAGTTGCCTCAAGTGAGTTAGACGATTTTGTTAGCTGCGTCAAGTGAATCTGACGAGTTGGTTACGTCAAGTTAATTTCTTTTGACGAGTTATTGCTTTCTCTTTTTGCGGATAGATGGTGCCACGACAGTTCAGAAGGTTTCTTTGGCTCAGCCAGGGTCACCAATGAAGGGGCGCGCTTATCCGGAGGACAGAACCCGGGACCTTTGTATCCGAAACCTAGTAACTTAACCACTATACCAAAATGTTTACCTTAGTACTGAGGTTGTTGTTGGCTTATATAGATGATACCACTACAGACAAAACGAACATCTAAATCGAATAGATTGCTTATCACGCTAAATTGGTCCAATCACCCCCTTTTGTACAATACTTCGAACATTCTATTGTCTAGGATTCTAGAACATAGACTACACAATAAGAAATATAGATAACAATCTCTCTTGAAGGATTTTATAGTCTTTTATTCATATATAATCATTATTTTAATATTATCTATATACCGGGTGTCCCAGGATTATTGGAATACTCCCAGGTAAGGGACATCGCAAGGATTCATATTTGCATAGCAACCAGTGGCGTAACGGAGAATATAAGGACATCCCTGCAAAGTCAGGTTTGGGGCCCCAAACCTGATTTTACAAAGGATTGCAAAACCATAACATCGTGCTTTGGTCTCCCTAAAATCCTGTCTCCCCCCCCCCTGCAATGCTGGGGTGTACGTTATGCCACTGAAACATCCATGGTCTGAAACATCATGGGAAAGTAGTACGACAGGTACAAGAAACGAAGTGACACTAGACTGAGAACATCTGAAATATTTATTGGTCGAAGACATTACATATGTTGTGGCGGTACTCTTTGAAGATGGCATGGATGTAAAATCTTCACGTTGCCAAACGCGATCTACACTACTTCAAAATCCTCCTACGGGAGCAGCGGCGGCTCGTACGCCGGTACTCTGATTCCTTCACACGGTATTCAACGCATTTTGTTCCATGCTGGGAGTTCCAGTCCCTCCTGGCCTGTCTTCACTATGCCTATTACCTCGTAGTAATCCATATTCACAAAAAATATGATGCAAATTAGAAAAAATCCGTGCATATCTCTCTATGTAGGTACCTTTCGCGATGGAATATTTTTGTTGTTCGTGCATTTCCTTCTGCCAATCTGTAAATCAGGTGCATATCTGCTAGCTCGGTGTTCGCTAAACGTTTCATACTCCTCTACAAGCAATGACTACTCAAATGACTGCAATAATGCAGGTCTGCTTCCTCCAATGCTTTTGTGAACAACGCCATCTAATGCTGTACGAAGACTCTTCAGATCATGGGTTGCTGTGCAAATCTGAATCCTTATGATGTCTCCTACCTTCTCTTAAAGTTTGCTCCAATAATTTTGTGACACCCCGTATAACGGAAAATTGAGTTATGAATGACGCACTCTCAATCACCAATATTTACTTCACTAGTTTTGAACGACAAACTTTTGAGTTATTAAAGTATATATACTCAAAAAAAAAAATTTTTTTTAATTTAAAAATTCGGGAATTATAATGGTATGATCTCTGGTCATTGAGAATTCATTGCTTAATCGAATACTGGTATAATTGCATTGTAATTTACACCACGATACAAAAAATTTTCCGGAGAAAAAAGATAAGAATGAATATAACGCTGATGGAAATAGATATACGAGTCCTGTGATTGGTTCATCCTATTTATGACACACTTATTTCAAAGGAATTCTATAATTTATTGAAAAAAATCTGATAGACTGCTTATAAAGAGTGTTTTTTTCCATGTATAGAAGTTTAAGTTGGCATTACTTTCCAAGATGGCGACCGATTTAAGAGCTGTCAAGTGATTTATTCTCAGTTTGGTTTGGCAATTCATCAAAATGATCATGAAGCAAGGCGTAGATTCGTCGAATGGGCCCAAAACGAGATTGCCGTTGTTCCCGATTTTCATAAGCGAATTTTGTTTAGCGATGAAGCGCACTTCTGGTTGAATGGCTACGTCAACAAACAAAACGGCCGCATTTGGAGTGAAGCTAATCCACAAGTGTATGTCGAAACACCGTTACATCCAGAAAAACGGACTGTTTGGTGCGCTTTATGGGCTGGTGGAATCATTGGTCCGTACTTCTTCAAAAACGATGAAGGCCACAACGTTACAGTCAATGGTGATCGGTATAGAGCCATGATTACTAACTTTTCATTCCTGAATTGAACAATCATGATGTCCAGGAGCTGTGGTTCCAACAAAATGGCGCAACATGTCACACAGCTCGTGCCACAATCGATTTATTGAAAGACACGTTTGGTGACCGCCTAATTTCACGTTTTGGACCTGTGAATTGGCCTCCAAGATCTTGTGATTTAACACCGCTAGACTATTTTCTGTGGGGCTATGTAAAGTCATTGGTCTATGCGGATAAGCCACAAATGCTTGACCATTTGGAAGACAACATTCGCCGTGTTAATGCCGATATACGGCCACAAATGTTGGAAAAAGTCATCGAAAATTGGACTACATCCGAGCCAGCCGTGGCAGTCCTATGCCAGAAATCATATTTAAAATGTAATGCGACAAGATTATCTTTCGAATAAAAAAAAATTCATGTCAATCGAATTCATGTTCATGTACATCGTTGTTTTATTGCAATTTAAATTTCTATACCTGTAAAAAAAACACCCTTTATATATATTTATTAGAAAATGCCTATTCGTCTTAAATATGTTTGAACCATTTAAAAAAATGTTTTTAAAAATTAAAAACTTGAGAAATATTATTTAGCAATATTATGAAACTACACAGATATATTTTAAGCATTGAAATGATCATATTCATAAATATGTTATTACTAGCTGCATAGCTCGGCGTTGCACGGGTGGTTGCGGTAGCCAAGTGGTATAGGTATCGGATCGTGGCTGGCCTTGTCACGAGTTCGAGCCCAGTACCATTAAAGACCCGCCGTGCAGAGCAGCGATGCATGCTAAATCTGTCGAGAGCTGAAACGTCCTCCCGTTGGTGTGGTGTGGTAGTTAGGAGAGGGAGTGCCATCTCAGGTGTCATCCACGCCACTTGACCATGGTTCAGAATTACGTGGTCCGTCGCCAAAAGCCCTCGTGTAGCTGAATAATGCGACGTTAATATTCACTCACTCGGCGTTGCACGGTCTTTTTCGAATGTAAAACGATTTCCTTTTTTTCTCCAAGGGAAATTTCCCCTTGCACTCTTCACGTCAACGTTTCCTAGTGAGTAGTGATTTCTGAAATTTATGTCATTAAAATTCCCTTTTAAAATCCGAAATGTCTTCAATTCCCCCCCGACAGATGGGTTTATTTATTTCTCCTCTGTTCAATTTTTAGACCGGAAGGTGGAAAGGGGGACTTCAAGGAAAATGAATACCTTAACTGCAGATGTATGAAGCTTTAATATTTTTAATCGTGCATTTTTTTACGTTAAAACTTCCAAACACCAAACATTCATAACAAACAGCGGTAATTTCAAATCATCATAGTACTATGATTATTCAGTTTGGAATATTCTAGTCTTGACTGATTAAACGTTTATAAATGCCCCACTTTCAAGCTACACGTGTGGCCGCGATAGCCTAGTGGTCAAAGTATCGGATCGTAGCTGGTATGTCACGAGTTCGAGCCCAGTACCACTAAACACCCGCCGTGCAGGGGAGCGATGCATGTTAAATCTGTCGAGCTCAAACGTTCTCCTGTCGGTGTGGTAATTAGAAGAAGGAATGCCATCTCAGGTGTTTTCCTAGTCACTTGGCCATGGTTCAAAATTACGAGATCCGTCGCCGCAAGTCCTCGTGCAGATGAACATTGCCACGTTAATACTCACTCACTCATTCAAGCTACAAGAGGGCTGTTGATGACATACCTCACGATTTTAAACCTTAGTTTAGAGAAAGGACAGTGGCGTAACGCACACACCCGCATTGAGGGGGGAGGGCCAAGGACTCTAGAGGGCCCAAAGCCTAACAAACATTAAGTACGTATTTCGACTTGGGGACCAAACCAAAACCTGAGTTTGCAGGGGGAGGGCCTAATGTTCTCCGCTACGCCATTGAGAAAGGATGAAACCTGAACTGGGAACCCCCTATCCAAACTCCCACTCTGGGACTTTCCACGCGATGATTTTGAACTGGACTGATTTAACGTGCATCAGCCCCTCTACATGCATGGTCTTTAGTGGCACCAAGATTCGAATCTATGAGTTGACAAAAAAAATACTGGCTTCGAATTCGTGCCCATAACCACTCAGTTACAGTGTTAACTTTTGAATCCCGAAATGACGGATTTAAAAATACGTTCTCTTTAAAATTTCGTTTAAATCAATTATTGCACAAAAAAAGTTATTTAATTACGATTATAATAACCAATCACATGCTCTTTTGGAAGATAATACACTTATACAAAGAAAAAACTCTATATCCGAATGAAAAAAAAAAAAATCATACATTACAAGTTTTTGAAATATATTATACGCAGGATGTGCATCATGCTTTTCAAGCACTAATGAGCACAACCACAAGCAGGAGGGAAACGAGCTGTTAAATACAACTAGCCACGAACGTAGCTACCGCTGTATCAGTAGTATCAATGATACGGGATCCAACCTACAGGGGCCCCAACATGTGTAACTACAGGTCTTTCTTTTCTAAAAAAGGACCCTAAGGATTTTGATACGGGGCCCACTCAGTACAAGCTACGCCATTGCAACTAGTGCAAAATTAACGTCAGTCACTTAAAATTTATTTCACTCACTCCTCACGGCAACAAGTTACGAGGTGATCCATCACACAATTTATAATCTGTGTGTGAAATGTCTTCAAGAATTTTCAAAAATATCAGTTAATTTTTTCAGAACCTTTTTTGATACCGCAGAATAAAGCTATTCCCCGGCTTCATCGCGTCCCTTAAAAGATGGCTTATAAATATCACATAGGAGTTGTTGATTATGTAGCTATTGCTCTAACGCTTTTAATTTCAGCAGGTATTTTGGAAATAAGCAAAAAACCTTAAGGGATTATTTTATGGCAGGGAAAAACATGTCTAAATTTCCAGTAATCTTTTCCATCAGCGTTACCATGACATCTGCAATCTCTATGTTGGGTACTCCATCTGAAATTTATAGGTATGGCTTACAACCTGTTGTAACGAACTTAGGATTGCCGATTGGAATAGTCCTTGCTGCTTATGTTTTCATACCTGTGTACTTCCAGTGCGGTGTATCTACAGTGTATGAGGTAAGAAGCTTATTTCGGTTCTTTCTTGCATGAATGTAATCTTTTAAAGCAGTTTAAGTTTATCGATTTCCTTTGTTTCCAAAAAGTTTTTTTCTTTTATGTTAATACGGTAAAAAATTCTTTGATTCAATGGTTTACACCTGGGCTGTCAAACTCGCGACCCGCAAAGAATATTATTGCGGCGTGGCCAATATATCCCCATACAATCCTTACTAATATTATAAGCGCGAATGTTTGTTTGGATGTTTGTTCCTCTTGAAAATGAGAATGGATTGTAATGAAACTTTACAATATATATAATATAGCTTATGCATCAGAATAATACATATGCTATAATTTATAAAGATACTGTGTGAAGTGTACAAAAATAAAGATAATTGTTAAGTAAGTAGGAAAAAATTCTGCCATCTGCAAAAAAGCCCGCGACAGCATATATCTATCTTTTATGCGTGAAGCAAAACTTTCCCTTTTGTTTTGTCTACGCCAGGAGACAGTGTGCGCTCGGTTCTAATTTATTGCTTTGATCAGTGTAATCATTTTTTTTGTTTCAGAATAAAACTTTTATATCGCTTCTGGTATTTAAAGTAGATAAACTTTGTCTTTCACACTACATCATTTTGACTAATTTTCATAATTTGTTTGTGGTTAGTAGTTAATTATAACGCTATAATTTTAATTCTATAGGCAGGTGTTGCATTTTTTAAGTATAAAAATAATAACTACCGCACTGTATTTTTTGGAATGTGTAGAAAAAGTACCTATGAAGAATTACGTCGAACGGAAAGTAATATTAACGTAATACACTTCCAGACATAAATTATTTACACTATTTTAAGCGTTCATCACACAAAATGTGTAGCAATGCGTTACTTTTGCTGAGCAGAGATCAGCTTAGGAAGGTGTTTCCAAAAATCGTCCCACACAAGAGAGTTGCGGAGAGTTAAAAATAAAAAATAAATTATTTTTATCAGCTATTAGATCTACATACTTAAAATTTAACGAACATGTTTTTTTTGTTCAGCTGAGATATGCAAAAAGATTTTTTTTGCTTGATTTGCAATTCACGTAAAATTAACTGATTAAAAACTTCTTAATCCTTTATGTATTGTTTGTATTAATTGTATTGTTTAATTTTTCAATTCACCCACGTGAAGAACGGGCATTCCAGCTAGTAATACATAAAATTTTAAATACATATATATATTCTACCGAATTTTGAAAGGTAACAGCAGAAAAAAAATACCAAGTGTCAGGATATAAACATTACCGTAAAATCCGGCGTATAAACAACTTTCAACACACACAAAAAGATAGCCATTTACGGGTGAGTGTTATACGCCGGATATAAAAGTAGGCTCTTTGAAAAAAAAATCATGATCACAGAAAAAAAATTAGACTTCTACATGGAAATATTGTTTATTTTAAAAGAACGACTTTAATCTTCTGTACTTGAAGAGCTGTAGTTCTAGGAGTATACTGTATTTTCCCCAAAGCTTGTAATAATACCTCGAATAAATTACTTCAAAATAAGAGCATTGTCCACGTACATTTCAGGTTTCGTAAAAAAAAAGGGATAGCACACACGTTTTTCGATGAATAAAAATTAAAAATTGTATCTTGAAAGTATAAGTACACGTTTTGCGCCGGATTTTACTGTATAATTTTTTCTTTGTTCTTTTGTATATGTTTATTATAATAAATAAATAAAACCCATGTTTCTATGAATATTGATTTCCTTGCGGCCTGCCTAAAGTTAGCTTTTGAGTCTGACACCCCTGGTTTACACAAACATTTTGTTTGCTTCTACGTATATGTATTATACAAAAAAGTTTTGCAGTCACAATGCCATAAAAAGCTTGCCATTTACATTTCTTAAGAAAAAATTTAAATTTCATGAGAGGGAAGTGATTTTAAAATGGTATTCCTCCTACACTAATCAACGTAGACACATGAAATTTTATTTGTAATAACGTCAAATTTCAAATTTTGTGTGACAAAAATTAATGTAGGTTTTGTAGTAATATTATTGATATTTGCAAAATACATTTTTAATGAATGCTTATTGAATATTTTTAAAAAATGTATAAATTCTTACTTAAATTATTTTTTAAAAATATCCGTTTGATTCAAAGATGGGTACCCCAACTTTTGTTACATATATTAATACAAAAATTAGAAAAATATATGTGAAAGTATTTGTGCCAATAAGAAAAAGCCTAAACATTTGAAATGAATAAAAAATCCTTTTTTCTGAAATAAATCAGTTTAAAGTTTTTATTTGCTTTTGACGTGTGAATAAAAATGAACATACCTCTGGAGATTTTTTAAACTTAGTTTTCAAACTTTGTGATGTTATAGAAAAATATATATAAAAAAAAATTTTAAAAAAAAAAAGGAGTTTTTAACCGATTTTTGTCAACTTAATCGTAGTGTTGTCCCCTTAATATTTAGGAATAACTTAGATCAATAATACAGCAATTTTAATTGTTTTGTAATATAATATTATTAGAGAGTAAGTTCTTTGGTATTCTTTATACATTGTTAAAAACTTCGAAAATATATTATAGTGATAAAATATTTTGATACCGTAGAGCAGGGATGGCGAACCATTGGCACGCGTGCCATCAATGGCACGCGACACAATATTGTTGGCACGCCAATGATCAAATTGTTTTGTATTTTACTTCAAAGTTTACTGTGAAGTTGTTTTTCTAACCAACACGAGTGATCGGTCATGGTGAGCACACTCGTTTGTTATTGTCTTGCCTTAGTTCGTCGTAGACTACAATTGCTTATGATGTAAAGTTTGTCTACGCATAGCATAGCCAATTTCATCGACACAACTGTACTTTAACGTTTATCTGTGTTATACTTACGATTTTTAACTGTTATTTAACATGACTAGTTCAGCAAAAGACCAATAAATGTAGGATAGTAAGTGTAACAGAGAATTACAAATATGGTGGACCGAGAAACAAGGCATTATTAGTAAAGGCGGCAAAGCGGTGTGCGTTTTGTGTTCTGAAACAGTGGTATGCAGAACATCGTCTGTAAAGCGGCATTTTGAAACAAATGACAAATATTTTTGTCAAAAAAGTGAACAACAGCAAAAATAATTGTTTAGAAACCATTTGGCAGATGACTCCAATTCGGCACGCATTCTATTAAAAGCAACATATTACAATCCTAATATAAGTTATTTATCATCCAATCTGCAACAACAGAAGTCACACTAATGTTACTTTAATTTGAATGACACGTATAACTGAAACCTTTTCAATTATACAGTGCAAAAGGTGATTCACTCCTAGGAGAGCCCACACCCTTGGCGCAAATTACTTTGGTTGGCGATAATTGCGCCATCTTGGTAACCCTATTTTTAAACACTACATATGGCAACCCTAACTATTTCTAGCATTTTCGTATTTTGTGGGCGCACATTTCGAATTTCATTTTGTTGTTGGGCTCCGGGCTGGCTGCGTGTGAGAGGGAATATACTTTAGAATTTTTTACTTTGTTGAATGCGAAACGTAAGAATTAATTGATTGAATGATGTATGAAGGAAGGATTGATTGCTTCGAGTTATGAATGTTCTAAATGTAATGATCGGAGTGATGTAACACACACATGGTCAACAATAAAACGCTTTCTTCGAAATCATACCAGCTACGCCGAATGTATGTTCGACCATTACCTCGCAGAATAAACATGGCGGCGCTCACACGATCATTCGCTTAGCGATGAGACCTTTAAGGCTTTTTTAAAATCTGTTGTTACTCCATTCCCTCCACTCGGAAAAGATCAGCAGTGAGAAAGTAAATGCTGTTTTTATATTTTCGTCTTAAATATTTAATTTCTGTATTGTTTACATATATGTTTTCATTATGCATCCACCTTATTTTGCTATATTTCCTTGCCGCCATTGTCGGGTTCACTTGGCGCCATCTTGTTCTGGCTTGGCGCTTTTTCAGTTTATCGCCAAGGATGTGGACTCTCCTAGGATTTTACCCAAAAGGTATTTGTTCGTGGTAAATAGCGAATTTTGAGTTGTTAGTATTTAGTTTTATTATTTTTCCACTGATTGCAAGTCAAAATTATTTGACGGCATGTCTATATCTCATTTATTATTTCTTTAGAAAAAATGGCACGTTGATCCACACACATAAAGGTTCACCGCCCCTGCCGTACAGCATATACTTTCATTCTAAAAACTCTGGGAAAAGTCGACTTTTTTTAAAAAGTTCTAAAAGGAAAAAAACACACACACAAAGCTTCACAGGATGTTACATTGACGTTTTGCAGATAAAGAGAAATAGCCGTCCATCCGGTTTAGTGGTTAACGGCGCTGACTGCTGTGCCGTAGGCCAGGGTTCGAATTTCGGGAAAAGCATGGATGTTTGTAAATGAGTAAGTACCTTTGCGGCATGGGAACAATGTAAATAGCCGGAGAGCCACAAGTCCTCTCGTGAGGTTGATGGAAGGTATAGAGAGGTGGGAAGCCCCTGATCAGCCCCAGGGTGTTTTACCGCAAAATTGGGATGGAACCGAGACAAATTGTACTGTCACCTGTATTTTGCTCAAAGCTATGGACAACGATAAGTGGCCGCGGTAGCCTAGTGGTCAAGGTAATTAACTCGTGGTTGGCGTGTCATGAGTTTGAGCCTAGTACCGCTGAACTGATATTGATCGTTTATTAATGTCACACTTTCAAGCTGCACGAGGACTATTGATGACACGCCTCACGATTTTGAACCTTAGTCTAGAACAGGGGTGTCCAACACTCGGGCCGCATGTGGCCCTCCAGTATGTAAATTTCTACCCCTCGACTCTTTTTTTTTAAAAAAATTTAAATATCAGGTTTTTAAAGTTTTTCATTTTGAAATTTATTTGAGGGGATTTATATATATATATATATATATATATATATATATATATATATATATATATATATATATATATATATATATATATATATATATATATATATATATATATATATATATATTTATATATATATATATATATATATATATATATATATATTTATATATATTTATATATATATATATATATATATATATATATATATATATATTTATATATATTTATATATATATATATATATATATATATATATATATATATATATTTATATATATATATATATATATATAAATCTACAATGTATTTGCCTGTTACCTGTTCTTGTTTCAAAATAAAGCTTTTTTTTGATAATAGAAACGTCCTTTAAATTAAAATAGATTTATATTTAATCTAACAGTTACATTTGATTTTACTATAATAAATTACTTTTTTAATAAATTCCGAATTGCATTATGTATGTCCTTTACTATGGATGGTACATGATTCTCTGTGTGTATGCGACTTTCATTTCTCTCCTCCTCCTTTTCTATTTGGAGTGTCCAAAAAGTAAGAGGCAGTCAGAGATGATCTTTTAAAGTTGAAAAGAAGTCTTCAGGACGGTTAAGATAAAGGGCAATGTATTCTAAATCGTTTGAGAATAACAGTACGATCAAATTTTAAAAATAAGTAACGAAAGTTCAATTCAAAAGGAACTACGTAATTTTCAAGAAAATGGCAACACACTGTAATATTGTAAACATTTGATCATTGTATTATTATATTATATCAACATTATTATATTACTTATGTCTGTATACATGAAAAATAATGAAAACATTAATAATAATTCGTTTTATATTTTCACTCCAATAAATGTTTTTTTGTTTCCAAATCTGATATAAATGTACATATTTTTATGTGTGGCCCGCGAGATTATAATGTTTTCCGAAATGGTCCGCAAGGCCATTTGGGTTGAACACCCCTGGTTTAGTAAAATGATGCAACCAGAAAACCCACTTTCCAAATCTCCACACCATGCTAACATGAGGACTTTGATTCTGAATAGAATTAACGTGCATCGGCCCCTCTGCATGGATGCCTTCAGTGGTATTGAATTCGAATCTATAAATTGACAAAAAACGCTGGCTTCGAATTCATGTCCATAACCATCCATCTACGGTGGTTACTTTCGAATCTTGGAATAGCGTATTTTATAAAATACGGTCTTTTTTAAATTTTCATTTAAGTCAATTATTGCACATAAAAGAGGATATAGCTGTGTCATGGACACGGCACTGTATTGTACGTGAATACGTCTCTTAACGCGCATTATTCTTTATGTAATGTATAATTTATGGATGTCATAATCACATCTTTGAACACTAAGAAGTCCTCCGGGTTTCTATGTTTTTTTTCCTTTTCTGTGTGTATTACGGCAACTATTTTCTTTCAACGGATTCAGAAAAGAAATCAAGTAAACAAATAATTACTGCGTTACAATATAACTTTATTAATTATAGGTCTATGATACAAAAAGTACGACACAAATGGCATACATGATACATCCGAGATTTTTAGTAAACGTTAAACCAATGCAGGTATTACTTAACGTTGTTGGAGAAGATTCGATGTAAAACAAATTGAACTCGCTGAGCATGAAGCCGGGCAATGAGCGGTCTTGTGTGGGACATAAACATTAGTCTCCGACTATCATATTTGGTGTAGTACGATCACGATGATAATCGAGTATAATTTAAGTGATTTTTTTTTTGCAATATTTTCATAGCGATCGTAACATAAGGAGTTTAATTTCTGCTAACTCTGTGCCCGGATGGATGTACACGCATCCGAGTAAAAATTTGAAGATGCCATTGCCCTTTACGTTTACTAGACAGACATCACCAGCCTTTGCGTCTCTCATTTCCAAGTTAATTTCCGAAATGTCAATGTTAACTCAATAACAATCAGTAAGGCTATGATAAGGTGACTCCACCTGCTTTGCAACTTGATGATGAAGGGCCGTGAGTAGCCTAGTGGTTAGAGCATCGGACCTCAAACCGGAAGGCCTGGGTTCGATGCCCGATGCTACCAAATACCCTCCGAGTACACACTTAGCACATGCTCGTTAAATCAGTGAACCCGAAGTCTTGTAGGCTGAGTCACGAGCGCAGGGACTGGAGAATATTTCTCTTTCCTTCAGTTCAATGCAGAAATCGTGGAGGTGGAGATAGGTGGTGCAGCCATCTATCGTCCCTTCGGGGAATTTCGCCGAGCTAAATCGTACTGTCACCTGTATGGTGCTCAAGGCCAACGACAGGCGTACCTCTAGCCCCTTGCCACGAAGAATTTCGTGGGCCTCGATCTGACTACGTCAGACAGGTGGCATTAGAAACAACAACTTGATGAGGATGATACCGCCACCGATGATGTAGTTGTAATTTGTCTGCGCTTAACAGTATTACAATATGATATCATATCCAAAACGAGGCACATTCACTGGCATGGAATATTTCATCCAAGTTTCGCTGTTTACCGACCATGGCTCAAAATTACAGGATCTGTCGCCAAAAGCCCTCGTGTAGCTGATCAGTAAGACGTTAATATTCACTCACTCTCTAATTACCAAATAATCAGATCGGTTGACGATGGAATCAATAGAGATGTCTTCCGAGTGCGGGACCAAGCTTTGTGCATTAATGACGCTGATAAGTAAAAGACAACGCTGATCAGGAATCCTATCACAAAACTTTCTTTACTTTGGCGACTAGTGTCGGCAAAGGATGTTGGGTCAATCTCTGCTATTCATCTCGATACACAAATCCATTTAAACGTGACAACGTGAGCGCTTTGTCAGAGTCCAGTGAGTTTTTACACATATCGCACAGTTTAAAATCAGTCCCTAGTTCTCCAGAGAAAGTATTATTAAGCAGTGGTAAGTGTTTTTCTCTTTTGTTGGCTTTAATGAGCGCAGAAACCATAGACCCGGGGAGGTGAACCCTTATGGGTCAACGTGCCATTTTTCTAAATAAGCGTTTAATGAGGTATAGAGACGACCCGTCAAATGATTTTGGCTTGTGATTTTTGGGAAAATAATATAAAACTAAATAACAACTCAAAACTCTTTATTTAACTCGAAAAACTACCTTTTGTGCACTGTAATAAATGTTTTACTTATGCATGCAAATCAAATTAAAGTAACATTAACATGACTTCTGTTGTTGCAGATTGTGGATGACAAATAACTTAGGATTACAAGATATTACTTATAATAGAATGCATGCTGAATTTGAGTCATCTGCCAAACGGTTTCTAAGCAATTGATTTCTTTTTTGCTGTGGATCATTTTTTTTTTTGACAAGAGGATTTGTGATTTGTCTCAAAATGCCATTTACATACGATTTTCTGCATACCACTGTTCCAGAACATAAAACACGCACCTCTTTGTCTCCTTTACCAATCATGCCATATTTCTAGATTCATCGTTTCAAATTTTCTGTTACATTTACTATGTTGCACTTTTAGTTCTTTTGCTGAACTAGCCAAGTTAAATAGTAGTTAAAAATCGTAAGTGCAACACAAATAAACTTTAAAATACAGTTATATTGACGAAATTGATTATGCTATGCGTAGACAAATTTTGCATCAAAAGCAACTGTAGTCCAAACAGTGGCGTAACGGAGAATATTAGGGCCCCTTTGCAAAGTCAGCTTTTGGAGGGCAGGGGTGTACGTCACGCCACTGAGTCCAAGACGTAACTAAGGCAATAACTCAGAAACAATAACAAACGAGTGTGCTCCTCGCCGCCCCGCGACTGTTGACTCGCCTTTGTTCGTAATATTTCAAACTGAATTTTGTTATTTTGAAATAAAATGCAAACCATTTTCAGTGCTGACGTGCCCACAATGGCACGCGTTCCACTGGTTCGCCATCCCTGCCAAAGACGATCATACACACTTCCGAATGGATTGTTGACAAACGTCGTAGTTAAACGTGCAATAGCTGCTTCCCAATGTGTTTTCATAAACGACGATCGTACACAATCGATGCTTACATGTCCGTTGTCAATATAGAAGCGATTTCCACATCCACTTACTTGCCCGTCGCCAAAAGCCATCATGCAGCTGAACAGTGCGACATTAATATTCACTCACTCACTCATAATCCACATGCATGAGGATCCCAGCTGCAGATGTACTGGCCCCGTCGTTGTTCCGCTCGGCCGCATTCATTCTTTTGCGTTCCCGGCACTGCTTGACTCGATTATATAGTGTTTTATTGGTACCATTCAATTGCTCTTGAGAGAAACCCTTTCCAACCGTATACGATCTCTGTATTTAAATTTGGGTTTTTGACGCAGATAGGCCACCATTATATATTTTTTGATAATACTTTTTTTTTATTTTAACACTTTATTATATTCACTGTCACTATTTTACACTAATGTTTTACATACAATCGGTACATTTTAATGAGAGTTGACGATTGAAACTAAAACGAAAGTCGTAGCCTCTCCAAGTCAAAAGTTGTATCAAATGAAAATCTCAACACGCAGCAAAACGACCTCAAAATGGCAGAGCTTCCCAATCCACAACGCGCGATGCATCTAAGTTCTTACTTATTGATCTTTTAGCTATGTAAATGAATTTTGGTCGGAGATTGTAAGGACGCCCCCTCGGGTGCCTTTCTAGATTATCAGCGTGAGCTAGAGGTGTAGGAATAAATGAAGAACTAGAAGCTGTCATGATCTTAATATGACATTATTAAGATCTTAAAACTTAAACCTTTAACAGAATAGATAATATATGTGAGAGAATCTACGGTGGCTAAACACACAATATATAATACCGAAATAACGTAACTTGGACCACTATCAATAACTAACCCAACTAAGCTTAATTCCAATTGCATCACAGAGCCGAATATTTAAATAGTCACTCCTACCTTAATGTCCGACGAAACGACAATCTATCAAATCCTAGTTGAAGTTGCGGTTCACAGGCGTGCAATAGTGTGCACCTTGACCTAAGGGCTCTCTGCCACGGGTAACTTCTGTGTGTTGGCTGTCACTTAACTTCTCAAAATCCTTTTCACACTTGAAACACTGACTATCATAACATTCCCCAAATGCCACTTGGCTTACTCTAAACTTCTGTTGTTTAAAAGCTTCCTAATTTGCATCTTTCTTTCACGCTTTACTTCTTGGGTTGGTTGGAAAAGAGTTGCCAAAGAACCCAAGAGGACATGTTAATGAAAAACGCGTGAGCCCGTCACAAGATGACAGATATATAGCTGCAACACTAAATTCTATCCCTCGATATTCTATCATTCGTTTTTTTTATTGCCTCCCACTATAGAAACAATTTTAAAGACGTATTCACGTCAAAAAGTCGTTTTATTATTTTATTAATACCCAATCACAGGCTCGTTTGGAAGATATAATAAATTTATACCAAGAAAAAAATCTTTGAATTTATATGCCAAAGGAAAACAGCCTGCATTATCAGTTTTTCAATTTTAATACACGCAGGATGCATCACTGGAATTCAAGTTTTTTAAGCACTGATGAGCACAACCATAAACAGGGGGAAACGAGCTGTTAAATACGACGAGCGCGAAATTACCGTCAGTCACTTAAAATTTATTTCACTCGCTGCTCACGGCAACAAGTTACGAGGTCATCCATCACACAATTTATAATCTGAAATGTCTTCAAGAATTTTCAAAAATATCAGTTAATATTTCAGAACCTTTTTTGATACAGCAGAATAAAGCTGTTCCCCGGCTTCATCGCGTCCCTTCAAAGATGGCTTATAAATATCACATAGGAGTTGTTGATTATGTAGCTATTGCTCTAACGCTTTTAATTTCAGCAGGTATTGGTATTATAGTCCGGTATTTTGGAAATAAGCAAAAAACATTAAGGGATTATTTTATGGCAGGGAAAAACATGTCTAAATTTCCAGTAATCTTTTCCATCAGCGTTACCATGACATCTGCAGTCTCTATGTTGGGTACTCCATCTGAAATTTATAGGTATGGCTTACAACCTGTTGTAACGAACTTAGGATTGCCGATTGGAATAGTCCTTGCTGCTTATGTTTTCATACCTGTGTACTTCCAGTGTGGTGTATCTACAGTGTATGAGGTAAGAAGCTTATTTCGGTTCTTTCTTGCATGAATGTAATCTTTTAAAGCAGTTTAAGTTGATCGATTTCCTTTGTTTCCAAAAAGTTTTCTTTTTTATGTTAATACGGTAAAAAATTCTTTGATTCAATGGTTTACACCTGGGCTGTCAAACTCGCGACCCGCAAAGAATATTATTGCGGCGTGGCCAATATATCCCCATACAATCCTTACTAATATTATAAGCGCGAATGTTTGTTTGGATGTTTGTTCCTCTTGAAAATGAGAATGGATTGTAATGAAACTTTACAATATATATAATATAGCTTATGCATCAGAATAATACATATGCTATAATTTATAAAGATACTGTGTGAAGTGTACAAAAATAAAGATAATTGTTAAGTAAGTAGGAAAAAATTCTGCCATCTGCAAAAAAGCCCGCGACAGCATATATCTATCTTTTATGCGTGAAGCAAAACTTTCCCTTTTGTTTTGTCTACGCCAGGAGACAGTGTGCGCTCGGTTCTAATTTATTGCTTTGATCAGTGTAATCATTTTTTTTTTTTGTTTCAGAATAAAACTTTTATATCGCTTCTGGTATTTAAAGTAGATAAACTTTGTCTTTCACACTACATCATTTTGACTAATTTTCATAATTTGTTTGTGGTTAGTAGTTAATTATAACGCTATAATTTTAATTCTATAGGCAGGTGTTGCATTTTTTAAGTATAAAAATAATAACTACCACACTGTATTTTTGGAATGTGTAGAAAAAGTACCTATGAAGAATTACGTCGAACGGAAAGTAATATTAACGTAATACACTTCCAGACATAAATTATTTACACTATTTTAAGCGTTCATCACATAAAATGTGTAGCAATGCGTTACTTTTGCTGAGCAGAGAGAGAGAGATCAGCTTAGGAAGGTGTTTCCAAAAATCGTCCCACACAAGAGAGTTGCGGAGAGTTAAAAATAAAAAATAAATTATTTTTATCAGCTATTAGATCTACATACTTAAAATTTAACGAACATGTTTTTTTTTTTGTTCAGCTGAGATATGCAAAAAGATTTTTTTTGCTTGATTTGCAATTCACGTAAAATTAACTGATTAAAAACTTCTTAATCCTTTATGTATTGTTTGTATTAATTGTATTGTTTAATTTTTCAATTCACCCGCGCGAAGAACGGGCATACCAGCTAGTAATACATAAAATTTTAAATATATATATATATTCTACCGAATTTTGAAAGATAACAGCAGAAAAAAAAAAAAAATACCAAGTGTCAGGATATAAACATTACCGTAAAATCCGGCGTATAAACAACTTTCAACACACACACAAAAAGATAGCCATTTACGGGTGAGTGTTATACGCCGGATATAAAAGTAGGCTCTTTGAAAAAAAAAATCATGATCACAGAAAAAAAATTAGACTTCTACATGGAAATATTGTTTATTTTAAAAGAACGACTTTAATCTTCTGTACTTGAAGAGCTGTAGTTCTAGGAGTATACTGTATTTTCCCCAAAGCTTGTAATAATACCTCGAATAAATTACTTCAAAATAAGAGCATTGTCCACGTACATTTCAGGTTTCGTAAAAAAAAAAAGGGATAGCACACACGTTTTTCGATGAATAAAAATTAAAAATTGTATCTTGAAAGTATAAGTACACGTTTTGCGCCGGATTTTACTGTATAATTTTTTCTTTGTTCTTTTGTATATGTTTATTATAATAAATAAATAAAACCCATGTTTCTATGAATATTGATTTCCTTGCGGCCTGCCTAAAGTTAGCTTTTGAGTCTGACACCCCTGGTTTACACAAACATTTTGTTTGCTTCTACGTATATGTATTATACAAAAAAGTTTTGCAGTCACAATGCCATAAAAAGCTTGCCATTTACATTTCTTAAGAAAAAATTTAAATTTCATGAGAGGGAAGTGATTTTAAAATGGTATTCCTCCTACACTAATCAACGTAGACACATGAAATTTTATTTGTAATAACGTCAAATTTCAAATTTTGTGTGACAAAAATTAATGTAGGTTTTGTAGTAATATTATTGATATTTGCAAAATACATTTTTAATGAATGCTTATTGAATATTTTTAAAAAATGTATAAATTCTTACTTAAATTATTTTTTAAAAAATATCCGTTTGATTCAAAGATGGGTACCCCAACTTTTGTTACATATATTAATACAAAAATTAGAAAAAATATATGTGAAAGTATTTGTGCCAATAAGAAAAAAGCCTAAACATTTGAAATGAATAAAAAATCCTTTTTTTCTGAAATAAATCAGTTTAAAGTTTTTATTTGCTTTTGACGTGTGAATAAAAATGAACATACCTCTGGAGATTTTTTAAACTTAGTTTTCAAACTTTGTGATGTTATAGAAAAATATATATAAAAAAAAAATTTAACTAAAAAAAAAAGGAGTTTTTAACCGATTTTTGTCAACTTAATCGTAGTGTTGTCCCCTTAATATTTAGGAATAACTTAGATCAATAATACAGCAATATTTTAATTGTTTTGTAATATAATATTATTAGAGAGTAAGTTCTTTGGTATTCTTTATACATTGTTAAAAACTTCGAAAATATATTATAGTGATAAAATATTTTGATACCGTAGAGCAGGGATGGCGAACCATTGGCACGCGTGCCATCAATGGCACGCGACACAATATTGTTGGCACGCCAATGATCAAATTGTTTTGTATTTTATTTCAAAGTTTACTGTGAAGTTGTTTTTTCTAACCAACACGAGTGATCGGTCATGGTGAGCACACTCGTTTGTTATTGTCTTGCCTTAGTTCGTCGTAGACTACAATTGCTTATGATGTAAAGTTTGTCTACGCATAGCATAGCCAATTTCATCGACACAACTGTACTTTAACGTTTATCTGTGTTATACTTACGATTTTTAACTGTTATTTAACATGACTAGTTCAGCAAAAGACCAATAAATGTAGGATAGTAAGTGTAACAGAGAATTACAAATATGGTGGACCGAGAAACAAGGCATTATTAGTAAAGGCGGCAAAGCGTTGTGCGTTTTGTGTTCTGAAACAGTGGTATGCAGAACATCGTCTGTAAAGCGGCATTTTGAAACAAATGACAAATATTTTTGTCAAAAAAGTGAACAACAGCAAAAATAATTGTTTAGAAACCATTTGGCAGATGACTCCAATTCGGCACGCATTCTATTAAAAGCAACATATTACAATCCTAATATAAGTTATTTATCATCCAATCTGCAACAACAGAAGTCACACTAATGTTACTTTAATTTGAATGACACCTATAACTGAAACCTTTTCAATTATACAGTGCAAAAGGTGATTCACTCCTAGGAGAGCCCACACCCTTGGCGCAAATTACTTTGGTTGGCGATAATTGCGCCATCTTGGTAACCCTACTTTTAAACACTACATATGGCAACCCTAACTATTTCTAGCATTTTCGTATTTTGTGGGCGCACATTTCGTATTCATTTTGTTGTTGGGCTCCGGGCTGGCTGCGTGTGAGAGGGAATATACTTTAGAATTTTTTACTTTGTTGAATGCGAAACGTAAGAATTAATTGATTGAATGGTGTATGAAGGAAGGATTGATTGCTTCGAGTTATGAATGTTCTAAATGTAATGATCGGAGTGATGTAACACACACATGGTCAACAATAAAACGCTTTCTTCGAAATCATACCAGCTACGCCGAATGTATGTTCGACCATTACCTCGCAGAATAAACATGGCGGCGCTCACACGATCATTCGCTTAGCGATGAGACCTTTAAGGCTTTTTTAAAATCTGTTGTTACTCCATTCCCTCCACTCGGAAAAGATCAGCAGTGAGAAAGTAAATGCTGTTTTTATATTTTTCGTCTTAAATATTTAATTTCTGTATTGTTTACATATATGTTTTCATTATGCATCCACCTTATTTTGCTATATTTCCTTGCCGCCATTGTCGGGTTCACTTGGCGCCATCTTGTTCTGGCTTGGCGCTTTTTTCAGTTTATCGCCAAGGATGTGGACTCTCCTAGGATTTTACCCAAAAGGTATTTGTTCGTGGTAAATAGCGAATTTTGAGTTGTTAGTATTTAGTTTTATTATTTTTCCACTGATTGCAAGTCAAAATTATTTGACGGCATGTCTATATCTCATTTATTATTTCTTTAGAAAAAATGGCACGTTGATCCATAAAGGTTCACCGCCCCTGCCGTACAGCATATACTTTCATTCTAAAAACTCTGGGAAAAGTCGACTTTTTTTAAAAAGTTCTAAAAGGAAAAAAAACACACACACAAAGCTTCACAGCATGTTACATTGACGTTTTGCAGATAAAGAGAAATAGCCGTCCATCCGGTTTAGTGGTTAACGGCGCTGACTGCTGTGCCGTAGGCCAGGGTTCGAATTTCGGGAAAAGCATGGATGTTTGTAAATGAGTAAGTACCTTTGCGGCATGGGAACAATGTAAATAGCCGGAGAGCCACAAGTCCTCTCGTGAGGTTGATGGAAGGTATAGAGAGGTGGGAAGCCCCTGATCAGCCCCAGGGTGTTTTACCGCAAAATTGGGATGGAACCGAGACAAATTGTACTGTCACCTGTATTTTGCTCAAAGCTATGGACAACGATAAGTGGCCGCGGTAGCCTAGTGGTCAAGGTAATTAACTCGTGGTTGGCGTGTCATGAGTTTGAGCCTAGTACCGCTGAACTGATATTGATCGTTTATTAATGTCACACTTTCAAGCTGCACGAGGACTATTGATGACACGCCTCACGATTTTGAACCTTAGTCTAGAACAGGGGTGTCCAACACTCGGGCCGCATGTGGCCCTCCAGTATGTAAATTTCTACCCCTCGACTCTTTTTTTTTAAAAATTTAAATATCAGGTTTTTAAAGTTTTTCATTTTGAAATTTATTTGAGGGGAAATTATATATATATATATATATATATATATATATATATATATATATATATATATATATATATATATATATATTTATATATATATATATATATATATATATATATATAAATCTACAATGTATTTGCCTGTTACCTGTTCTTGTTTCAAAATAAAGCTTTTTGATAATAGAAACGTCCTTTAAATTAAAATAGATTTATATTTAATCTAACAGTTACATTTGATTTTACTATAATAAATTACTTTTTTAATAAATTCCGAATTGCATTATGTATGTCCTTTACTATGGATGGTACATGATTCTCTGTGTGTATGCGACTTTCATTTCTCTCCTCCTCCTTTTCTATTTGAGTGTCCAAAAGTAAGAGGCAGTCAGAGATGATCTTTTAAAGTTGAAAAGAAGTCTTCAGGACGGTTAAGATAAAGGGCAATGTATTCTAAATCGTTTGAGAATAACAGTACGATCAAATTTTAAAAATAAGTAACGAAAGTTCAATTCAAAAGGAACTACGTAATTTTCAAGAAAATGGCAACACACTGTAATATTGTAAACATTTGATCATTGTATTATTATATTATATCAACATTATTATATTACTTATGTCTGTATACATGAAAAATAATGAAAACATTAATAATAATTCGTTTTATATTTTCACTCCAATAAATGTTTTTTTGTTTCCAAATCTGATATAAATGTACATATTTTTATGTGTGGCCCGCGAGATTATAATGTTTTTCCGAAATGGTCCGCAAGGCCATTTGGGTTGAACACCCCTGGTTTAGTAAAATGATGCAACCAGAAAACCCACTTTCCAAATCTCCACACCATGCTAACATGAGGACTTTGATTCTGAATAGAATTAACGTGCATCGGCCCCTCTGCATGGATGCCTTCAGTGGTATTGAATTCGAATCTATAAATTGACAAAAAACGCTGGCTTCGAATTCATGTCCATAACCATCCATCTACGGTGGTTACTTTCGAATCTTGGAATAGCGTATTTTATAAAATACGGTCTTTTTTAAATTTTCATTTAAGTCAATTATTGCACATAAAAGAGATATAGCTGTGTCATGGACACGGCACTGTATTGTACGTGAATACGTCTCTTAACGCGCATTATTCTTTATGTAATGTATAATTTATGGATGTCATAATCACATCTTTGAACACTAAGAAGTCCTCCGGGTTTCTTTGTTTTTTTTTCCTTTTCTGTGTGTATTACGGCAACTATTTTCTTTCAACGGATTCAGAAAAGAAATCAAGTAAACAAATAATTACTGCGTTACAATATAACTTTATTAATTATAGGTCTATGATACAAAAAGTACGACACAAATGGCATACATGATACATCCGAGATTTTTAATAAACGTTAAACCAATGCAGGTATTACTTAACGTTGTTGGAGAAGATTCGATGTAAAACAAATTGAACTCGCTGAGCATGAAGCCGGGCAATGAGCGGTCTTGTGTGGGACATAAACATTAGTCTCCGACTATCATATTTGGTGTAGTACGATCACGATGATAATCGAGTATAATTTAAGTGATTTTTTTTTTGCAATATTTTCATAGCGATCGTAACATAAGGAGTTTAATTTCTGCTAACTCTGTGCCCGGATGGATGTACACGCATCCGAGTAAAAATTTGAAGATGCCATTGACCTTTACGTTTACTAGACAGACATCACCAGCCTTTGCGTCTCTCATTTCCAAGTTAATTTCCGAAATGTCAATGTTAACTCAATAACAATCAGTAAGGCTATGATAAGGTGACTCCACCTGCTTTGCAACTTGATGATGAAGGGCCGTGAGTAGCCTAGTGGTTAGAGCATCGGACCTCAAACCGGAAGGCCTGGGTTCGATGCCCGATGCTACCAAATACCCTCCGAGTACACACTTAGCACATGCTCGTTAAATCAGTGAACCCGAAGTCTTGTAGGCTGAGTCACGAGCGCAGGGACTGGAGAATATTTCTCTTTCCTTCAGTTCAATGCAGAAATCGTGGAGGTGGAGATAGGTGGTGCAGCCATCTATCGTCCCTTCGGGAATTTCGCCGAGCTAAATCGTACTGTCACCTGTATGGTGCTCAAGGCCAACGACAGGCGTACCTCTAGCCCCTTGCCACGAAGAATTTCGTGGGCCTCGATCTGACTACGTCAGACAGGGGGCATTAGAAACAACAACTTGATGAGGATGATACCGCCACCGATGATGTAGTTGTAATTTGTCCGCGCTTAACAGTATAACAATATGATATCATATCCAAAACGAGGCACATTCACTGGCATGGAATATTTCATCCAAGTTTCGCTGTTTACCGACCATGGCTCAAAATTACAGGATCTGTCGCCAAAAGCCCTCGTGTAGCTGAGCAGTAAGACGTTAATATTCACTCACTCTCTAATTACCAAATAATCAGATCGGTTGACGATGGAATCAATAGAGATGTCTTCCGAGTGCGGGACCAAGCTTTGTGCATTAATGACGCTGATAAGTAAAAGACAACGCTGATCAGGAATCCTATCACAAAACTTTCTTTACTTTGGCGACTAGTGTCGGCAAAGGATGTTGGGTCAATCTCTGCTATTCATCTCGATACACAAATCCATTTAAACGTGACAACGTGAGCGCTTTGTCAGAGTCCAGTGAGTTTTTACACATATCGCACAGTTTAAAATCAGTCCCTAGTTCTCCAGAGAAAGTATTATTAAGCAGTGGTAAGTGTTTTTCTCTTTTGTTGGCTTTAATGAGCGCAGAAACCATAGACCCGGGGAGGTGAACCCTTATGGGTCAACGTGCCATTTTTTCTAAATAAGCGTTTAATGAGGTATAGAGACGACCCGTCAAATGATTTTGGCTTGTGATTTTTGGGAAAATAATATAAAACTAAATAACAACTCAAAACTCTTTATTTAACTCGAAAAACTACCTTTTTGTGCACTGTAATAAATGTTTTACTTATGCATGCAAATCAAATTAAAGTAACATTAACATGACTTCTGTTGTTGCAGATTGTGGATGACAAATAACTTAGGATTACAAGATATTACTTATAATAGAATGCATGCTGAATTTGAGTCATCTGCCAAACGGTTTCTAAGCAATTGATTTCTTTTTTGCTGTGGATCATTTTTTTGACAAGAGGATTTGTGATTTGTCTCAAAATGCCATTTACATACGATTTTCTGCATACCACTGTTCCAGAACATAAAACACGCACCTCTTTGTCTCCTTTACCAATCATGCCATATTTCTAGATTCATCGTTTCAAATTTTCTGTTACATTTACTATGTTGCACTTTTAGTTCTTTTGCTGAACTAGCCAAGTTAAATAGTAGTTAAAAATCGTAAGTGCAACACAAATAAACTTTAAAATACAGTTATATTGACGAAATTGATTATGCTATGCGTAGACAAATTTTGCATCAAAAGCAACTGTAGTCCAAACAGTGGCGTAACGGAGAATATTAGGGCCCCTTTGCAAAGTCAGCTTTGGAGGGCAGGGGTGTACGTCACGCCACTGAGTCCAAGACGTAACTAAGGCAATAACTCAGAAACAATAACAAACGAGTGTGCTCCTCGCCGCCCCGCGACTGTTGACTCGCCTTTGTTCGTAATATTTCAAACTGAATTTTGTTATTTTGAAATAAAATGCAAACCATTTTCAGTGCTGACGTGCCCACAATGGCACGCGTTCCACTGGTTCGCCATCCCTGCCAAAGACGATCATACATACTTCCGAATGGATTGTTGACAAACGTCGTAGTTAAACGTGCAATAGCTGCTTCCCAATGTGTTTTCATAAACGACGATCGTACACAATCGATGCTTACATGTCCGTTGTCAATATAGAAGCGATTTCCACATCCACTTACTTGCCCGTCGCCAAAAGCCATCATGCAGCTGAACAGTACGACGTTAATATTCACTCACTCACTCATAATCCACATGCATGAGGATCCCAGCTGCAGATGTACTGGCACCGTCGTTGTTCCGCTCGGCCGCATTCATTCTTTTGCGTTCCCGGCACTGCTTGACTCGATTATATAGTGTTTTATTGGTACCATTCAATTGCTCTTGAGAGAAACCCTTTCCAACCGTATACGATCTCTGTATTTAAATTTGGGTTTTGACGCAGATAGGCCACCATTATATATTTTTTGATAATACTTTTATTTTAACACTTTATTATATTCACTGTCACTATTTTACACTAATGTTTTACATACAATCGGTACATTTTAATGAGAGTTGACGATTGAAACTAAAACGAAAGTCGTAGCCTCTCCAAGTCAAAAGTTGTATCAAATGAAAATCTCAACACGCAGCAAAACGACCTCAAAATGGCAGAGCTTCCCAATCCACAACGCGCGATGCATCTAAGTTCTTACTTATTGATCTTTTAGCTATGTAAATGAATTTTGGTCGGAGATTGTAAGGACGCCCCCTCGGGTGCCTTTCTAGATTATCAGCGTGAGCTAGAGGTGTAGGAATAAATGAAGAACTAGAAGCTGTCATGATCTTAATATGACATTATTAAGATCTTAAAACTTAAACCTTTAACAGAATAGATAATATATGTGAGAGAATCTACGGTGGCTAAACACACAATATATAATACCGAAATAACGTAACTTGGACCACTATCAATAACTAACCCAACTAAGCTTAATTCCAATTGCATCACAGAGCCGAATATTTAAATAGTCACTCCTACCTTAATGTCCGACGAAACGACAATCTATCAAATCCTAGTTGAAGTTGCGGTTCACAGGCGTGCAATAGTGTGCACCTTGACCTAAGGGCTCTCTGCCACGGGTAACTTCTGTGTGTTGGCTGTCACTTAACTTCTCAAAATCCTTTTCACACTTGAAACACTGACTATCATAACATTCCCCAAATGCCACTTGGCTTACTCTAAACTTCTGTTGTTTAAAAGCTTCCTAATTTGCATCTTTCTTTCACGCTTTACTTCTTGGGTTGGTTGGAAAAGAGTTGCCAAAGAACCCAAGAGGACATGTTAATGAAAAACGCGTGAGCCCGTCACAAGATGACAGATATATAGCTGCAACACTAAATTCTATCCCTCGATATTCTATCATTCGTTTTTTTTATTGCCTCCCACTATAGAAACAATTTTAAAGACGTATTCACGTCAAAAAGTCGTTTTATTATTTTATTAATACCCAATCACAGGCTCGTTTGGAAGATATAATAAATTTATACCAAGAAAAAAATCTTTGAATTTATATGCCAAAGGAAAACAGCCTGCATTATCAGTTTTCAATTTTAATACACGCAGGATGCATCACTGGAATTCAAGTTTTTAAGCACTGATGAGCACAACCATAAACAGGGGGAAACGAGCTGTTAAATACGACGAGCGCGAAATTACCGTCAGTCACTTAAAATTTATTTCACTCGCTGCTCACGGCAACAGTTACGAGGTCATCCATCACACAATTTATAATCTGAAATGTCTTCAAGAATTTTCAAAAATATCAGTTAATATTTCAGAACCTTTTTTGATACAGCAGAATAAAGCTATTCCCCGGCTTCATCGCGTCCCTTCAAAGATGGCTTATAAATATCACATAGGAGTTGTTGATTATGTAGCTATTGCTCTAACGCTTTTAATTTCAGCAGGTATTGGTATTATAGTCCGGTATTTTGGAAATAAGCAAAAAACATTAAGGGATTATTTTATGGCAGGGAAAACATGTCTAAATTTCCAGTAATCTTTTCCATCAGCGTTACCATGACATCTGCAATCTCTATGTTGGGTACTCCATCTGAAATTTATAGGTATGGCTTACAACCTGTTGTAACGAACTTAGGATTGCCGATTGGAATAGTCCTTGCTGCTTATGTTTTCATACCTGTGTACTTCCAGTGCGGTGTATCTACAGTATATGAGGTAAGAAGCTGATTTCGGTTCTTTCTTGCATGAATGTAATCTTTTAAAGCAGTTTAAGTTTATCGATTTCCTTTGTTTCCAAAAAGTTTTCTTTTTTATGTTAATACGGTAAAAAATTCTTTGATTCAATGGTTTACACCTGGGCTGTCAAACTCGCGACCCGCAAAGAATATTATTGCGGCGTGGCCAATATATCCCCATACAATCCTTACTAATATTATAAGCGCGAATGTTTGTTTGGATGTTTGTTCCTCTTGAAAATGAGAATGGATTGTAATGAAACTTTACAATATATATAATATAGCTTATGCATCAGAATAATACATATGCTATAATTTATAAAGATACTGTGTGAAGTGTACAAAAATAAAGATAATTGTTAAGTAAGTAGGAAAAAATTCTGCCATCTGCAAAAAAGCCCGCGACAGCATATATCTATCTTTTATGCGTGAAGCAAAACTTTCCCTTTTGTTTTGTCTACGCCAGGGGAGACAGTGTGCGCTCGGTTCTAATTTATTGCTTTGATCAGTGTAATCATTTTTTTGTTTCAGAATAAAACTTTTATATCGCTTCTGGTATTTAAAGTAGATAAACTTTGTCTTTCACACTACATCATTTTGACTAATTTTCATAATTTGTTTGTGGTTAGTAGTTAATTATAACGCTATAATTTTAATTCTATAGGCAGGTGTTGCATTTTTTTAAGTATAAAATAATAACTACCGCACTGTATTTTTTGGAATGTGTAGAAAAAGTACCTATGAAGAATTACGTCGAACGGAAAGTAATATTAACGTAATACACTTCCAGACATAAATTATTTACACTATTTTAAGCGTTCATCACACAAAATGTGTAGCAATGCGTTACTTTTGCTGAGCAGAGATCAGCTTAGGAAGGTGTTTCCAAAAATCGTCCCACACAAGAGAGTTGCGGAGAGTTAAAAATAAAAAATAAATTATTTTTATCAGCTATTAGATCTACATACTTAAAATTTAACGAACATGTTTTTTTTTTTTTTGTTCAGCTGAGATATGCAAAAGATTTTTTTGCTTGATTTGCAATTCACGTAAAATTAACTGATTAAAAACTTCTTAATCCTTTATGTATTGTTTGTATTAATTGTATTGTTTAATTTTTCAATTCACCCGCGCGAAGAACGGGCATACCAGCTAGTAATACATAAAATTTTAAATATATATATATATTCTACCGAATTTTGAAAGGTAACAGCAGAAAAAAAATACCAAGTGTCAGGATATAAACATTACCGTAAAATCCGGCGTATAAACAACTTTCAACACACACAAAAAGATAGCCATTTACGGGTGAGTGTTATACGCCGGATATAAAAGTAGGCTCTTTGAAAAAAAAATCATGATCACAGAAAAAAAATTAGACTTCTACATGGAAATATTGTTTATTTTAAAAGAACGACTTTAATCTTCTGTACTTGAAGAGCTGTAGTTCTAGGAGTATACTGTATTTTCCCCAAAGCTTGTAATAATACCTCGAATAAATTACTTCAAAATAAGAGCATTGTCCACGTACATTTCAGGTTTCGTAAAAAAAAAAAGGGATAGCACACACGTTTTTCGATGAATAAAAATTAAAAATTGTATCTTGAAAGTATAAGTACACGTTTTGCGCCGGATTTTTACTGTATAATTTTTTCTTTGTTCTTTTGTATATGTTTATTATAATAAATAAATAAAACCCATGTTTCTATGAATATTGATTTCCTTGCGGCCTGCCTAAAGTTAGCTTTTGAGTCTGACACCCCTGGTTTACACAAACATTTTGTTTGCTTCTACGTATATGTATTATACAAAACAGTTTTGCAGTCACAATGCCATAAAAAAGCTTGCCATTTACATTTCTTAAGAAAAAATTTAAATTTCATGAGAGGGAAGTGATTTTTTAAAATGGTATTCCTCCTACACTAATCAACGTAGATACATGAAATTTTATTTGTAATAACGTCAAATTTCAAATTTTGTGTGACAAAAAATTAATGTAGGTTTTGTAGTAATATTATTGATATTTGCAAAATACATTTTTAATGAATGCTTATTGAATATTTTTAAAAATGTATAAATTCTTACTTAAATTATTTTTTAAAAATATCCGTTTGATTCAAAGATGGGTACCCCAACTTTTTGTTACATATATTAATACAAAAATTAGAAAAAATATATGTGAAAGTATTTGTGCCAATAAGAAAAAAGCCTAAACATTTGAAATGAATAAAAATCCTTTTTTTTTCTGAAATAAATCAGTTTAAAGTTTTTATTTGCTTTTGACGTGTGAATAAAATGAACATACCTCTGGAGATTTTTAAACTTAGTTTTCAAACTTTGTGATGTTATAGAAAAATATATATAAAAAAATTTTAACTAAAAAAGGGGAGTTTTTAACCGATTTTTGTCAACTTAATCGTAGTGTTGTCCCCTTAATATTTAGGAATAACTTAGATCAATAATACAGCAATTTTAATTGTTTTGTAATATAATATTATTAGAGAGTAAGTTCTTTTGGTATTCTTTATACATTGTTAAAAACTTCGAAAATATATTATAGTGATAAAATATTTTTGATACCGTAGAGCAGGGATGGCGAACCATTGGCACGCGTGCCATCAATGGCACGCGACACAATATTGTTGGCACGCCAATGATCAAATTGTTTTGTATTTTACTTCAAAGTTTACTGTGAAGTTGTTTTTCTAACCAACACGAGTGATCGGTCATGGTGAGCACACTCGTTTGTTATTGTCTTGCCTTAGTTCGTCGTAGACTACAATTGCTTATGATGTAAAGTTTGTCTACGCATAGCATAGCCAATTTCATCGACACAACTGTACTTTAACGTTTATCTGTGTTATACTTACGATTTTTAACTGTTATTTAACATGACTAGTTCAGCAAAAGACCAATAAATGTAGGATAGTAAGTGTAACAGAGAATTACAAATATGGTGGACCGAGAAACAAGGCATTATTAGTAAAGGCGGCAAAGCGGTGTGCGTTTTGTGTTCTGAAACAGTGGTATGCAGAACATCGTCTGTAAAGCGGCATTTTGAAACAAATGACAAATATTTTTGTCAAAAAAGTGAACAACAGCAAAAATAATTGTTTAGAAACCATTTGGCAGATGACTCCAATTCGGCACGCATTCTATTAAAAGCAACATATTACAATCCTAATATAAGTTATTTATCATCCAATCTGCAACAACAGAAGTCACACTAATGTTACTTTAATTTGAATGACACGTATAACTGAAACCTTTTCAATTATACAGTGCAAAAGGTGATTCACTCCTAGGGAGAGCCCACACCCTTGGCGCGAATTACTTTGGTTGGCGATAATTGCGCCATCTTGGTAACCCTACTTTTAAACACTACATATGGCAACCCTAACTATTTCTAGCATTTTCGTATTTTGTGGGCGCACATTTCGTATTCATTTTGTTGTTGGGCTCCGGGCTGGCTGCGTGTGAGAGGGAATATACTTTAGAATTTTTTACTTTGTTGAATGCGAAACGTAAGAATTAATTGATTGAATGATGTATGAAGGAAGGATTGATTGCTTCGAGTTATGAATGTTCTAAATGTAATGATCGGAGTGATGTAACACACACATGGTCAACAATAAAACGCTTTCTTCGAAATCATACCAGCTACGCCGAATGTATGTTCGACCATTACCTCGCAGAATAAACATGGCGGCGCTCACACGATCATTCGCTTAGCGATGAGACCTTTAAGGCTTTTTTAAAATCTGTTGTTACTCCATTCCCTCCACTCGGAAAAGATCAGCGGTGAGAAAGTAAATGCTGTTTTTATATTTTTCGTCTTAAATATTTAATTTCTGTATTGTTTACATATATGTTTTCATTATGCATCCACCTTATTTTGCTATATTTCCTTGCCGCCATTGTCGGGTTCACTTGGCGCCATCTTGTTCTGGCTTGGCGCTTTTTTCAGTTTATCGCCAAGGATGTGGACTCTCCCTGGGATTTTACCCAAAAGGTATTTGTTCGTGGTAAATAGCGAATTTTGAGTTGTTAGTATTTAGTTTTATTATTTTTCCACTGATTGCAAGTCAAAATTATTTGACGGCATGTCTATATCTCATTTATTATTTCTTTAGAAAAAAATGGCACGTTGATCCATAAAGGTTCACCGCCCCTGCCGTACAGCATATACTTTCATTCTAAAAACTCTGGGGAAAAGTCGACTTTTTTAAAAAGTTCTAAAAAGGAAAAAAAAACACACACACAAAGCTTCACAGCATGTTACATTGACGTTTTGCAGATAAAGAGAAATAGCCGTCCATCCGGTTTAGTGGTTAACGGCGCTGACTGCGTGCCGTAGGCCAGGGTTCGAATTTCGGGAAAAGCATGGATGTTTGTAAATGAGTAAGTACCTTTGCGGCATGGGAACAATGTAAATAGCCGGAGAGCCACAAGTCCTCTCGTGAGGTTGATGGAAGGTATAGAGAGGTGGGAAGCCCCTGATCAGCCCCAGGGTGTTTTACCGCAAAATTGGGATGGAACCGAGACAAATTGTACTGTCACCTGTATTTTGCTCAAAGCTATGGACAACGATAAGTGGCCGCGGTAGCCTAGTGGTCAAGGTAATTAACTCGTGGTTGGCGTGTCATGAGTTTGAGCCTAGTACCGCTGAACTGATATTGATCGTTTATTAATGTCACACTTTCAAGCTGCACGAGGACTATTGATGACACGCCTCACGATTTTGAACCTTAGTCTAGAACAGGGTGTCCAACACTCGGGCCGCATGTGGCCCTCCAGTATATCCCTACCCCTCGACTCTTTTTTTAAAAAAAATTTAAATATCAGGTTTTTAAAGTTTTTCATTTTGAAATTTATTTGAGGGGGAAATTATATATATATATATATATATATATATATATATATATATATATATATATATATATATATATATATATATATTTATATATATATATATATATATATATATATATATAAATCTACAATGTATTTGCCTGTTACCTGTTCTTGTTTCAAAATAAAGCTTTTTTTTTTGATAATAGAAACGTCCTTTAAATTAAAATAGATTTATATTTAATCTAACAGTTACATTTGATTTTACTATAATAAATTACTTTTTTAATAAATTCCGAATTGCATTATGTATGTCCTTTACTATGGATGGTACATGATTCTCTGTGTGTATGCGACTTTCATTTCTCTCCTCCTCCTTTTCTATTTGGAGTGTCCAAAAGTAAGAGGCAGTCAGAGATGATCTTTTTAAAGTTGAAAAGAAGTCTTCAGGACGGTTAAGATAAAGGGCAATGTATTCTAAATCGTTTGAGAATAACAGTACGATCAAATTTTAAAAATAAGTAACGAAAGTTCAATTCAAAAGGAACTACGTAATTTTCAAGAAAATGGCAACACACTGTAATATTGTAAACATTTGATCATTGTATTATTATATTATATCAACATTATTATATTACTTATGTCTGTATACATGAAAATAATGAAAACATTAATAATAATTCGTTTTATATTTTCACTCCAATAAATGTTTTTTTGTTTCCAAATCTGATATAAATGTACATATTTTTATGTGTGGCCCGCGAGATTATAATGTTTTTCCGAAATGGTCCGCAAGGCCATTTGGGTTGAACACCCCTGGTTTAGTAAAATGATGCAACCAGAAAACCCACTTTCCAAATCTCCACACCATGCTAACATGAGGACTTTGATTCTGAATAGAATTAACGTGCATCGGCCCCTCTGCATGGATGCCTTCAGTGGTATTGAATTCGAATCTATAAATTGACAAAAAACGCTGGCTTCGAATTCATGTCCATAACCATCCATCTACGGTGGTTACTTTCGAATCTTTGGAATAGCGTATTTTATAAAATACGGTCTTTTTAAATTTTCATTTAAGTCAATTATTGCACATAAAAGAGGATATAGCTGTGTCATGGACACGGCACTGTATTGTACGTGAATACGTCTCTTAACGCGCATTATTCTTTATGTAATGTATAATTTATGGATGTCATAATCACATCTTTGAACACTAAGAAGTCCTCCGGGTTTCTATGTTTTTTTTTCCTTTTCTGTGTGTATTACGGCAACTATTTTCTTTCAACGGATTCAGAAAAGAAATCAAGTAAACAAATAATTACTGCGTTACAATATAACTTTATTAATTATAGGTCTATGATACAAAAGTACGACACAAATGGCATACATGATACATCCGAGATTTTTAGTAAACGTTAAACCAATGCAGGTATTACTTAACGTTGTTGGAGAAGATTCGATGTAAAACAAATTGAACTCGCTGAGCATGAAGCCGGGCAATGAGCGGTCTTGTGTGGGACATAAACATTAGTCTCCGACTATCATATTTGGTGTAGTACGATCACGATGATAATCGAGTATAATTTAAGTGATTTTTTTTTTGCAATATTTTCATAGCGATCGTAACATAAGGAGTTTAATTTCTGCTAACTCTGTGCCCGGATGGATGTACACGCATCCGAGTAAAAATTTGAAGATGCCATTGACCTTTACGTTTACTAGACAGACATCACCAGCCTTTGCGTCTCTCATTTCCAAGTTAATTTCCGAAATGTCAATGTTAACTCAATAACAATCAGTAAGGCTATGATAAGGTGACTCCACCTGCTTTGCAACTTGATGATGAAGGGCCGTGGGTAGCCTAGTGGTTAGAGCATCGGACCTCAAACCGGAAGGCCTGGGTTCGATGCCCGATGCTACCAAATACCCTCCGAGTACACACTTAGCACATGCTCGTTAAATCAGTGAACCCGAAGTCTTGTGGGCTGAGTCACGAGCGCAGGGACTGGAGAATATTTCTCTTTCCTTCAGTTCAATGCAGAAATCGTGGAGGTGGAGATAGGTGGTGCAGCCATCTATCGTCCCTTCGGGGAATTTCGCCGAGCTAAATCGTACTGTCACCTGTATGGTGCTCAAGGCCAACGACAGGCGTACCTTCTAGCCCCTTGCCACGAAGAATTTCGTGGGCCTCGATCTGACTACGTCAGACAGGGGGCATTAGAAACAACAACTTGATGAGGATGATACCGCCACCGATGATGTAGTTGTAATTTGTCCGCGCTAACAGTATAACAATATGATATCATATCCAAAACGAGGCACATTCACTGGCATGGAATATTTCATCCAAGTTTCGCTGTTTACCGACCATGGCTCAAAATTACAGGATCTGTCGCCAAAAGCCCTCGTGTAGCTGAGCAGTAAGACGTTAATATTCACTCACTCTCTAATTACCAAATAATCAGATCGGTTGACGATGGAATCAATAGAGATGTCTTCCGAGTGCGGGACCAAGCTTTGTGCATTAATGACGCTGATAAGTAAAAGACAACGCTGATCAGGAATCCTATCACAAAACTTTCTTTACTTTGGCGAGTAGTGTCGGCAAAGGATGTTGGGTCAATCTCTGCTATTCATCTCGATACACAAATCCATTTAAACGTGACAACGTGAGCGCTTTGTCAGAGTCCAGTGAGTTTTTACACATATCGCACAGTTTAAAATCAGTCCCTAGTTCTCCAGAGAAAGTATTATTAAGCAGTGGTAAGTGTTTTTCTCTTTTGTTGGCTTTAATGAGCGCAGAAACCATAGACCGGGGAGGTGAACCCTTATGGGTCAACGTGCCATTTTTTCTAAATAAGCGTTTAATGAGGTATAGAGACGACCCGTCAAATGATTTTGGCTTGTGATTTTTGGGAAAATAATATAAAACTAAATAACAACTCAAAACTCTTTATTTAACTCGAAAAACTACCTTTTGTGCACTGTAATAAATGTTTTACTTATGCATGCAAATCAAATTAAAGTAACATTAACATGACTTCTGTTGTTGCAGATTGTGGATGACAAATAACTTAGATTACAAGATATTACTTATAATAGAATGCATGCTGAATTTGAGTCATCTGCCAAACGGTTTCTAAGCAATTGATTTCTTTTTTGCTGTGGATCATTTTTTTTTGACAAGAGGATTTGTGATTTGTCTCAAAATGCCATTTTACATACGATTTTCTGCATACCACTGTTCCAGAACATAAAACACGCACCTCTTTGTCTCCTTTACCAATCATGCCATATTTCTAGATTCATCGTTTCAAATTTTCTGTTACATTTACTATGTTGCACTTTTTTAGTTCTTTTGCTGAACTAGCCAAGTTAAATAGTAGTTAAAAATCGTAAGTGCAACACAAATAAACTTTAAAATACAGTTATATTGACGAAATTGATTATGCTATGCGTAGACAAATTTTGCATCAAAAGCAACTGTAGTCCAAACAGTGGCGTAACGGAGAATATTAGGGCCCCTTTGCAAAGTCAGCTTTTGGAGGGCAGGTGTACGTCACGCCACTGAGTCCAAGACGTAACTAAGGCAATAACTCAGAAACAATAACAAACGAGTGTGCTCCTCGCCGCCCCGCGACTGTTGACTCGCCTTTGTTCGTAATATTTCAAACTGAATTTTGTTATTTTGAAATAAAATGCAAACCATTTTCAGTGCTGACGTGCCCACAATGGCACGCGTTCCACTGGTTCGCCATCCCTGCCAAAGACGATCATACATACTTCCGAATGGATTGTTGACAAACGTCGTAGTTAAACGTGCAATAGCTGCTTCCCAATGTGTTTTCATAAACGACGATCGTACACAATCGATGCTTACATGTCCGTTGTCAATATAGAAGCGATTTCCACATCCACTTACTTGCCCGTCGCCAAAAGCCATCATGCAGCTGAACAGTGACGTTAATATTCACTCACTCACTCATAATCCACATGCATGAGGATCCCAGCTGCAGATGTACTGGCACCGTCGTTGTTCCGCTCGGCCGCATTCATTCTTTTGCGTTCCCGGCACTGCTTGACTCGATTATATAGTGTTTTATTGGTACCATTCAATTGCTCTTGAGAGAAACCCTTTCCAACCGTATACGATCTCTGTATTTAAATTTGGGTTTTTGACGCAGATAGGCCACCATTATATATTTTTTGATAATACTTTTTTTTATTTTAACACTTTATTATATTCACTGTCACTATTTTACACTAATGTTTTACATACAATCGGTACATTTTAATGAGAGTTGACGATTGAAACTAAAACGAAAGTCGTAGCCTCTCCAAGTCAAAAGTTGTATCAAATGAAAATCTCAACACGCAGCAAAACGACCTCAAAATGGCAGAGCTTCCCAATCCACAACGCGCGATGCATCTAAGTTCTTACTTATTGATCTTTTAGCTATGTAAATGAATTTTGGTCGGAGATTGTAAGGACGCCCCCTCGGGTGCCTTTCTAGATTATCAGCGTGAGCTAGAGGTGTAGGAATAAATGAAGAACTAGAAGCTGTCATGATCTTAATATGACATTATTAAGATCTTAAAGCTTAAACCTTTAACAGAATAGATAATATATGTGAGAGAATCTACGGTGGCTAAACACACAATATATAATACCGAAATAACGTAACTTGGACCACTATCAATAACTAACCCAACTAAGCTTAATTCCAATTGCATCACAGAGCCGAATATTTAAATAGTCACTCCTACCTTAATGTCCGACGAAACGACAATCTATCAAATCCTAGTTGAAGTTGCGGTTCAGGCGTGCAATAGTGTGCACCTTGACCTAAGGGCTCTCTGCCACGGGTAACTTCTGTGTGTTGGCTGTCACTTAACTTCTCAAAATCCTTTTCACACTTGAAAACACTGACTATCATAACATTCCCCCAAATGCCATTTTGGTTTACTCTAAACTTCTGTTGTTTAAAAGCTTCCTAATTTGCATCTTTCTTTTCACGCTTTACTTCTTGGGTTGGTTGGAAAAAGAGTTGCCAAAGAACCCAAGAGGACATGTTAATGAAAACGCGTGAGCCCGTCACAAGATGACAGATATGTAGCTGCATCACTAAATTCTATCCCTCGATATTCTATCATTCGTTTTTTTATTGCCTCCCACTATAGAAACAATTTTTAAAGACGTATTCACGTCAAAAAGTCGTTTTATTATTTTATTAATACCCAATCACAGGCTCGTTTGGAAGATATAATAAATTTATACCAAGAAAAAAAATCTTTTGAATTTATATGCCAAAGGAAAACAGCCTGCATTATCAGTTTTTCAATTTTAATACACGCAGGATGCATCACTGGAATTCAAGTTTTTAAGCACTGATGAGCACAACCATAAACAGGGGGAAACGAGCTGTTAAATACGACGAGCGCGAAATTACCGTCAGTCACTTAAAATTTATTTCACTCGCTGCTCACGGCAACAAGTTACAAGGTCATCCATCACACAATTTATAATCTGAAATGTCTTCAAGAATTTTCAAAAATATCAGTTAATATTTCAGAACCTTTTGATACAGCAGAATAAAGCTGTTCCCCGGCTTCATCGCGTCCCTTCAAAGATGGCTTATAAATATCAAAGTTGATTATGGCTATTGCTAAATTGGTATCAGTCCGGTAGAAATAAGCAAAAAAACATTGATTATTTTATGGCAGGGGAAAAACATGTCTAAATTTCCAGTAATCTTTTCCATCAGCGTTACCATGACATCTACCCAGTCTCTATGTTGGGTACTCCATTTATAATGGCTTACAACCTGTTGTTCATTGCCGATTGGAATAGTCCTTGCTATTGTATCTACAGTATATGAGGTAAGAAGCTGATTTCCGGTTCTTTCTTGCATGAATGCCATCTTTTAAAGCAGTTTAAGGTTTATCGAGTGTTTTTTTCTTTTTATAATTAATACGGTAAAAATTCTTTGATTCGTGGTTTACACCTGGGTGTGTATTTTGTATGAAAAAGCAAAAGGTGTGAAGTGTACAAAAATAAGGGATTATTTTAGATTACGGAAAAATTCTGTAACATTTTAAAGCATGACGGTGTAATAGTTTCAGAATAAAACACATATCGCTTCATTTCCTCAGCGCTATAATTTTTAATTCTTCCAAAAAAACTATTAAGAATTATTTTCTATGTTGTCTAAACGGTCCAGCTATTAAAATTTAAAATATGCAAAAAGATTTTTTTGCTTGATTTGCAATTCACGTTTAACTGATTAAAAACCCTTTATGTTGTAGGGCATAATTCTTTTTTTGGTTGCCGATTGGAATAGTCCTTTCTGGAAATATTATGTTTTTAAACAGTTTTTACATTCAAAATGTGACAAAAGTGGTTTATCTTACAGAAAACATTAAAATGTATGATTGGAATAGTCCTTACGGTTCTTTAAACCGGTAATTTTGAAATGGTGTAATATAATATTATTAAGTGATTTTAAAAATGATGCTCATACCTGTACAAAAGTTGAGGTATCTACAGTGTATGATTTTATTTGTTAACGTCGAATTTTGTTTGACAAAAGGTAATATGGGTTTTGTGGTATAAAATATAATGATTTATTTTACTAATTACATTTTTAATGAATGCTTTTTGAAAAACGGTGTATCTACAGTGTATGAGGTAAGAAGTTGATTACGGTTCTTTCTGTAACATTTTAAAGCATGACAATAAGTTTATTCATTTCCTCTGCTTCCAAAAAAAAAATGTTTTTTTCATGTTAACGGTGCATGTTAAAAAAAATCTTTTGATCAAGGGTTTACATAATTTTTTTGGTTGCCCCTACGTATATGTATTATGCAAAACAGTTTTTACATTCAAAATGTGACAAAAAAGCTCGATTTTTTAAAGAAAACATTAAAAATGTATGAAGTGATTTTAAAAAATGATGCTACTCCTCCTACAAAAATTGAGGTAACCACATGAAATTTTATTTGTAATAACGTCGAATTTTGTTTGACAAAAGGTAATATGGGTTTTGTGGTATAAAATATGATTGATATTTACTAAATACATTTTTAATGAATGCTTTTTGAAAATTCTTTTAAAAATGTATAAATTCTTAATTAAACTATTATCTTTTTAAAAAATAAGTATATCTGATTTAAAAATGTATAGTAACTTTTGTTACATATATTAAGGTATCAGACTACGTTTGTTTGATTGATTGATTGAATATTAACGTCGCACTGTTCAGCTACACGAGGGCTTTTGGCGACGGACCACGTAATTTTGAACCATGGTCAAGTGACGTGGACGACACCTGAGCTGGCACCCCCTCTTCTAACTACCACACCACACCACCGGGAGGACGTTTCAGCTCTCGACAGATTTAACGTGCATCGCTGCCCTACACGGCGGGTCTTTAGTGGTACTGGGCTCGAATTCGTGACAAGGCAAGCCACGATCCGATACCTATACCACTCGGCTACCGCGGCCACCCGACTACGTTTGGAGCCGTGATTTTAAAAAAGCGTATAAATGGATAATTTTCATGATATTTAGTGTCACTCAGATTAGAATACATGCATAAAATTGTTTTAAGGAGATTTTGACAAAAAAAATTATTTAAATATAATATTTTGACAAAAAATTAACTTAGAATAACCTTTTTTCCAAATGTTCTTCTTTTGTGAAAAATGGCTCTAGTATAATAATATTTTGCCTGTATATAGCTCAGACCTCTCTACAGAGGCTCAACTAGAATTTTTGAAAAATTCATATTATTTTCTAAGTTGCAACCCATTGAAATAATTATTGGCGTTTTCTTCTTAAAATTGCTCCCCTCTGTTGTTGTAAAATATGAATAAACCCACTTCTAAGTTATATATTTCAAAAATTCTAGAACCTCTGTAGAGAGGTCTGAGCTATATACAGGCAAAATATTATTATAATAGAACCATTTTTCACAAAAGGAGAACATTTGGAAAAAATATTATTCTAAGCTAACTTTTTATCAAAATATTATATTTAAATAAATTTTTTTGCCAAAATCTCCTTGAAACAATTTTATGCATATATTCTAATCTAAGTGACACTAAATATCATGAAAATTATCCATTTATGCACTTTGCAAAATCACGGTTCCGAACGTAGTCGGATACCTTAATAGCAATAGTTAGAAAAAATATCAGAATATCTCTGTCCCAATAGGAAAAAAAACCCTAAACATATTTGAAATAAAAAAGTGATTTTTTTTTAATCTTTCTGAAGTAAATCAGTTTAAAGTGTTTTATTTGCTGTTAGGATGTGAATAAAAATGAATATTAACTCTAGAGAGGGGGATATAGTTTTTTTAAACTTTGTGAGATTATAGAAAAATCTACAAAAAATAATTTAGACTGAAAAAAAATTTTAAACCGATTTTCTTCATCCGAATTGTAGTGTGTCACCTTTATATTTAGGAATAACTTCGATCAAAATAATACAGAAAATTTAATTGTTCTGTAATATAAGATTATTAGAGTTAATTCTCTCGTATTTTTTATCTATTGTCAAAAATTTCGGAATTATATTATCTTAATAAAGCATTTTAATATGGTAGAGCGTACGCAAACTCTGAAACTTTAAATAATCCCTTTTACTTCTGTAATACTTTTAAAAATTGTGAAAAAAATTTACTTTTTCAAAAAAGTTCTTATAAAAAAAAACACTCAACAGTATGTTATATTAACGTTTTGCAGATATAGAAGAGAGAAATAGTCGCCTATCCGGTATAGTGGATAGTGACGCTGAATACTGTGCCGTAGAGCTTGGGTTTGAATCCCGGAGGAGGCATGGATGTTTGTAAATGAGTATCTTTGCAGCATGGGGGGGGTCTAAATCAGTGACCAGTACCGGTCCCCACAAGAAAGATTCAATTGTTTCCCTTTTATATACTGTGGTATACTTTTCTTGTGTTTGTGTGCTCCTTTTATGAAAATCACTTTATATTCATTTTTTGGTGTAGCTATATTTTATTTTAAAATCACGATTAAATACAATTAAATTAAAATTGTTACATCAATCTAAAATATAAACAAACAACGTGTGTATGTGTGTGTGTCTCTCTCTCTCTCTCCTCTCCTCAGTGGGCCTCTTTAAAATTAACAAACGGTGACCGGTCCGTGGTGATAAAAAGGTTGGAGAACACTGCTCTAAATAGCCTTCAAACCCAGTCCTCTCGTGTGGTTGATGGAAGGGATAGGGAGTTGGGAGGACCCTGGCCACCCCCAGGGTATTCTCCCTCAAAATTGGGGCGGAACTGCACAAATCGTACTCAATGCTACGGATAACGATAGGTGGCCGTGGTTGCCTAGTGGTCAAGGTAATGGACTCGCGGCCGGGGTGTCATGAGTTTAAGCCTAATACCTCTGAAGACCCATCGTGTAAAGGGGGGGGCGATGCACGTTAAATCTGTCGAAGCTCAAACATCCTCCCGTTGGAGTGGTGTGTAAGTTCGGAGAGGGGGACGCCAGTTAGGTGACTTGACCATGGCTCAAAATTACGAAATCCTTCGCCAAAAGCCCTCGAGTAGCTAAATAGCGCGACGTTAATCACTCACGGCTAATGACAGGCGTGCAATTTAGTCCCCTTTTTTTCATTGAGAACACAAACATACATTCCGTTCCCGGGATTCGAACCCAGGCCCTACTGGACCGCAGTCAGCGTCACTAACCATTATACCGGAAATTTAGCCTTTTGCCATGATGAATTTCGTGAGCCTTGATTTAGCCCTCGCCGATCAGTTGGCATTAGCAACAACAACAGAGAAATAGTAAAATGTTTACCATAAATTCCACGCATTCTTGTAGATACAGACCCCCTCCCCAAGATCAAGTGTTCATATAAAACGGATTCGTGTAATACGACGAAAAAATTGTGATCGCATTGGTATGGCACGCTAAAGTAAGGTTTTTACTGACGCGTAGCAGCCTAAAGCAACATCAATACTATTGGTGTCGAACCTTGTAAATTCGAACTGTGGTCAGATGTCAGGTATGGCCCTTGAACTGGCACCCTCACTCTCTTAACTTCCACACCATGCCAATGTGAGGCTCTTACAGATTAATGTGCGTCAGCCCCTCTTCACAGCCAGTCTTAAGTGGCATCAGGGCTCGAACCTTCGACTCGACAACGCCGGCCATGAGTCTGTGACCACTAGGCTACCACGGTCAATGACAAGAGGTAACAGAATGAGAAAGACTATGTGCTTTTATTATATATACATTTTAGCTCCAATAATTTACATAACTTTTGGCTGGGGGTGAGGGAGTGAATATTCACTTCGCACACGAGGGCTTTTGGTGACGGACCACGTGATTTTGATTGATTGATTGAATATTAACGTCGCACTGTTCAGCTACACGAGGGCTCCACGTGATTTTGAACCATGGTCAAGTGACATGGACGACACCTAAGATGGCAACCCCTCTCCTAACTACCACACCACACCAATGGGAGAACGTTTGAGTCCTCAACAGATTCAACGTGCATCGCTCCCCTACACGGCGGGTCTTTAGTGGTATTGGGCTCGAACTCGTGACAAGCCAGCCACGATCCGATACCTTAAACACTAGGCTACCTCGGCCACCTCAGATTTCGGGTAAACTTCCATTTTAGAGAAGCGATCGTCTCAGTGTGTTTTTGAGATGCACATAAAAACTGCCTGAAAAAAAATTTTTTACCGTATGATTTATTTCATCTAACATAAATTTAAGGAGGAAAAAGTGTTAGGAAATAAATCTTGAGTATTGAAACCCGATTTCATCTAGTGTAGAATCTAGTGGCCAAGTTTTTGCATGGTAGATCATCTTTTCGTTATTAAAACGTATCGTGATCGAATTGCCATTAGCATTGCGAAAAATTGCTTTTTCATCAATACTCTGTTCAGTGTCTGACCTAAATTATTAGCTTCGCCATGATGGTCACACCTGATCCACAGGAAATATATGTTACCTCTAGTGCATATACTTAAAAACTCAAACTCAGTGGCGCAACAGCCCATGAGGATCACACCTACTGTGCTGATCGCAGTATACGTGACCATTGAGAGCTAAGGTGCATAAGCAGATGTCCCGATCAGGTGGTCAGTCTCAAGTGAGACCCCAGTGTTTAAGTCCCCAACCAAGCTTGGTCCCCTCAGGAGGCTCACCTTCTTTAGGTGAGTACGGGTGTCACAATCCCAAGGTGCCCTAGTGATCTTTCTCCTTTTTCCAAGGAGTTTACTATCTTTGGTAAACACGGACTTCACGAACCCGGGGTACCCTAGTGATCCTTCTTTATTTTCGACCCTACTTCTTGTCATTCATTTTCCTGTTTACTTCCTTTCCCGTCTAGTATTTTTAAAATTTTAATATACTAACGCATGTGTGGCGCAGTATAGCCAAACTTGGCTCTTGCGCCAAAAAAAAATTAACAATCAATCAATCAAAACCCAACCAAGCTTTGGTACTCATTTATCGACCCAGTGCAGTAGGGATGAAATGCTGAGTCGACCTTGCCCAGCCCGGGAATTTAGTGGAAGCGCGATTCGCTACCACTGGGCCTTAGTGCACATACATACTATCAATTAAACTGTGTTTAATGTTAAGTATTTCTGTGACTTCATTTTACACGAAACGTTTTGACCGTGTTATGGGGGAGATCTACTACATACTTAAAAATAAAGGGCATGAAAAAGAAACAATTATAGGTTAGCGTGTATTTAATGCTAACTTATTTTATCCAAATGCTCTGTATAAATTAAATCCATTATTAATCAAGTACTTTAATACAATTACAGTTTTTAGAAGTTCGCTATGGAAAGATTACCAGATATGTGGTTTCTGCGTTGTTCATCTTGCAAATGGTAAGTAAAAAGATTATCATGTTATTTAGCGAGAATAAAAAAATTTCCACAAATACATATTCATCTTATACATCATGTGTGAATTGCAGGTGCTTTACATGTCTTCAGTGCTGTACGCTCCAGTTCTTGCTCTCAATGCAGTCACGGATTTGTCCATTGAACTATCGATTATAGTGTTTGGAACTATTTGTACCTTTTACTGTGCAATGGTAGGTGCTCAATACAATGACTAAGTAGAATATATTAGATAACCTTAGTTAGTCTACCTAAAATAGTTATGTTGAACGATAGATAGAGACTGTTATACATTGGAGGCAACTTTTTTTCAAAGTTCATGTAGCGCGATGTGAAGGTAAAAGATGAAGATAACAGCTCAAACATTGTGTTTATTTGGTTCGGAATCATATTGGTGCCTATGACTTATTTAAAGCGATATTAATTCAAAATAAATTACATTGCATCCATAATCAATATTGACCCCAATCAGCACACTGGCTTAGAGGTTGCGTGCTCCTGCTTCGTAAGCCAAAGGTTGTGGGTTCGATCCCGGCTGGAGTCGATAGATTTTCTGGATGCAAAAATCGTATGCACGCATGCCATGTGATTAGGTGTCGTGTTAACCCTTTACCTACCGACGGTACTTATAAGTACCACTCACACTTTTAAATTACATAGAATAACCCTTTTTACGAATACTCTGATGATACTTAGCAGGAATATACTTTTAAATCCACTATTCCAAGATATATGGCAGCAGGGGTTCTATGATGAGTATTTTAGCGGGGAAAGCGAATAGTTTTATAGCAAAATTGCGTTTTCAGTTGACGGCGCTTTCAGCGGATTGCGAAGATTATCATTTTTGTCCCGAAAAAATAGTTAATGTCAAAATTTTAGTATCTTATTTTTTTCGTATGTTAATGAAGACCTTAAAAAACGATTTCACCATTTATTTTAAGTGTATATAATGTGTTTTAAGTGTGTATAATTAATTTTACATTTGAATATCTTTAATTAATTAATTAGCTCTAACTAATTAAATTTCCCAAAGTTGAGTATTTTGTTTGTGTATATCCCTTAATTTTCAATGTAGTGATTCAAAAAAAAAAATATTGCATGAAAAAGACTGCAGTAAATCATAATGCGGTAGATAAACGGTTAAAGATCCCTTGAGTATCAATTTGGTTCTGGTACTCTCGGAAAAATTAAATCTCGGCAATATTTAGCATCCAACAAGAGCTTGAATTAAAATTAATTCAAGCGTCAAAGTTTGGTAGATAGAGCCAACACTAGATGGCGCCACTATAAAATGGATCTCACATTTGGGGACTTGCCGTGTCTCTAAGGTTTAGTTTGAATATGCAACTCATTTGGGGGATACCCATTTCAAATAATATAAAAACAAAAAAGCAAATTTCGACTATTCAATTGAAACTGTGGAGTTCGTATGGTAAAAATGCTTCTAAATTAATCGATATTGTGCATTCATATTTTCATAATGTTTGGAAACAATATTAAATTGTACTTTTGTGTGTGTGATTTGAATTAAAGCATTAAAAACAGATAATTTAGTTAAAAGTAATGTATAGTTTGTTTTTTTAGCCTAAATATTTCTTAATTCTGTGTTAAATTTTTGCATAGGTTATTTGTAACAATGCTATAAAGTATCATGTTTCATTGATCACATATCTTAATTTAGTTGTAAATATTAAGTATTTAATTTAAATTCTGAGGTAAAATGCATGTGTATATATAATTTTTGAAAATATCGCATCACTTTAAAGTATCCGACTGCGTTCGGAACCGTGATTTTAAAAAAGCGCATAAATGGATAATTTTCATGATATTTAGTGTCACTCAGATTAGAATACATGCATAAAATTGTGTTAAGGACATTTTGACAAAAAAATCATTTAAAAATACAATATTTCGGCTAATATTTAACTTAAAATCTTTTTTCCAAATATTCTCCTTTTGTGAAAAAATGCTTCTGTTAGAATAATATCTTGCCTGTATATAACTCAGACCTCTGTACAGAGACTCAACTAAAATTTTTGAAAAATTCACATTATTTTCAGAGTTACCACCAATTGAAATAATTATTCACGTTTTTTTTTCTTAAAATTGCTCCCCTCAGTTGTCGTAAAATATGAATAAACCCACTTCTTGAGCCTCTGAACAGAGGTCTGAGCTATATACAGGCTAAAATATTATTCTAATAGAAGCATTTTTAACAAAGGAGAACATTTGAAAAAAGATTATTTTAAGTTCAAATTTTAGCTAAAATAATGTATTTAAATAAATTTTTTTTTTTTGTTAAAATGCCCTTAACACAATTTTATACATGTATTCTAATCTGAGTGACACTAAATATCATGAAAATTATCCATTTATGCGCTTTTGAAAATCACGGTTCCGAACGTAGTCGGATACCTTAAATTAAAAATTTTGAAATTTTCTGAGAAATATTACCTAAAATGGCGTCAAAATGGATCATGCTTCTTCCAAGTACCTCATAGATCACGAGTGAAGACCATTGTACACGCTATAGCAATAATAATTATAATTTCTAAGAAACGAAACATTGCAAAGAAAGTGGCTGTTTTTTTTGAAATTAAACATATGTGAAGCTCATACACGAAAAATAAAACACATTTCAAAGTCATAGGCTCATCAATGGCTAAAAAATGTACATTGAATATAGAAATCAATAATAGATGACCCCTCCCACCTCGATGGCAATGTATGCTTATATAAGTAATCAAGATTTCTAACTCCCTTGTATTCTCTGCTAGGTATTCTTCAACTGTTGCTTCAGTGCTATAACATTTCGAGGTACTCAAATCTTATAGCCTATCATATCCCGAACATGCACAAAGGGTGAAACATCTGGTGACTTTTCTGGCAAATAAAGAGTATCAACAGCACGGAGGCATTCCAGAAATATATGAGCTGTATGGAACCTGGTATTATCTTATAAGAAAAGAGTCTAGAGATGATACATGCTGCGAGGCCATAGTAATAAATTATTAGTTTAAGTAACCCAGGTTCGGTATTTGTACATCGTATCATGACCAATGTTAATAAAACAAAAAAACTAAATTTTTTATTTCTTACACATTTAAAATTTACGTTTACAAAAAGAATAAATGAGAAAAAACTTAGCTTTGAGAGAAGGGGATCAGGGCGAAGTAGTCGGTGGTCCCCGGTTGGGGTAGTGAACACTCAGTTGTTTATTCGTCTGCCTAAAATTATTCGAAAAGAGAGCTCTTGAAATTCGGGTGTGCTCCCTTATAAAGTGAATCCAATCCTTGTTAAATCCTTGAGCCAAACTCTTTACCGTCCTTTGAATTACGTATCTAATTGGGCAATCCCCCATCGCGCAATGCTACAATCCATGAAATTTATGCGTTCGATGAACTTTAGAAATGGTGGGAATCTCCTGACACATCCCGCCGAAGGAATTCCACAACATCCGGTCAAGGGGGAGTCGTACAGAAATTGCTATAAAGTAAGGGACCTTTTCCAGCCTCCCATTATATACTATGAAGAGAGAAGTAACCCCGACTTCAGAATGAATGTCATCAACGTATCGTTGAGCTGTTAAACTTGCACTCAAGATTGCAAAAGACAACATGAGATCGCATTCCTCACCCTCATACCAAGAGAATAGCTGTATGTCTCTGTAAACACAGGCGAATTAGGACTCCCAGATCAGGCTCCTCTGCACACGAATCTGATGAACATCTGCTCCAAGACTGAAGTTGGATTCATCGCTGAATGTCCTCGGTGGTGGCTCTAGGGCCGGACCCCTGTCCGAGGCGGCATTTGAATCAAATTTGAAAAATATTTTTTATGTTACAAAAAATTTGATATATTTCCTGAAATATTATTGGGTGTGAAATTGGTACTTCATTTAAGGTATCTTATTTCCTTATTCTGTACTCAGTGTGTTTAATGTCAGTTTTATTTTGCATTGAAACTGGATGTGTTCGAGGCGGTAATATATGCTAAATCATGAAACACGTATATTTTACTAGTAACTTTCTCCCCATCCAGGAATGAGATGACCAAGGGTAATAAGAGTTTTTAGTAGATAGAAAGCCACAGGAGATGTGTTTTACTTTAGTCTTATTTTAGTCTTACTATAAGTTAAAATAAAAACGCTTGTGATTCCCACCATCAGTAGACTCTTTTACGAAGAAATTGGCCTGCTGAAATGGGCTATTTTTACTTTTATATTTTACTGGTTTGAAATAATAATAGGGGCGTAGCTATCTCCATATCAATGATACGAACCCCCCATCCCAAGTTTCAGGGCCGAAATGTGTAAGCAGAACATCATACCTCCCTCCCCAAAAAGTTCCCAAGGAATTTGGATACCGAGGCCAATCAGAACTATCTACGCCAGTGAATCATAACGGGTAATTATGTGCTTAATGTCGAATTATTTTGTATTTTTAGGACAATATATACACACACGCACGCACATTAATTATTTTTTGCTTTGGAGTGAGGGGGCGGCATTTTTCATTTTTGTCCTGGACGTCAAAACTGCTAGAGCCGGCCCTGACGTCATACAATGCCACTCTTCTGGCAGCCATGTTGATCAGCTATGGTAAACTTTTAGAGGATTCTATCAATGACGAAGGGTTAAAAGAAAATGTCTAAATGCCACTGTAAATGCAGTACTACTACAGTCAAGCTGTATGAAATGGTAGGAGGCTCCACGAATTGTGTGGAAAAGGCTGTAGCATATGGATAGCGGACAGTGATAACACTGGAGCAATGTAAGCCTCTCGCACAATCATGCTTCTTATTCCAGTACCCTATTCACCTAGTGTTTTCATTCTTCTGTTGAATTCCTTGTAACAACACCTTTGAGAAGCCATGTTAGTATACTGTTCAGGTTACGGGCTATTGCTCGATATCGCCATCCAGCTTCAAGGTTCGTGCATTTATGCAACACCATTCAGAGTTGTCCAATCGACAATCAAATTTCTGACAACGTAGTAATGGCATTATGTGGTGTGTTCTAGATATCTACAACACCATCAGGGAGAAAAGACAAATTGTCCATAATTGTTACCTTTTTATACGAAGCTATTAGCTGAAGTTTTAAATGCCATTGCCCTTGAAAATTTAATCATTCACACACTTAACATGAAGTAAGTTGCATGCAAAATTTCGAGGTACTTGTGAATTTTTTTGGTTGGTGAAGGGAGGGGGGGTATGTACTTAAACTTTCCGGGTACAGCCCTAAGTGATGCAAGTGGCGGCTTATTGCTCAGTATGACGAGCCAGCTTCACATATTCCTACATATCTACGACTTGACATTATTTGAATTAGTCCAATCGATTATAAGCTCTTCAATGGCGTTGTAAAGACACCATCAATTAAGTCTCCTGAAACTACAACACCGACAGTGAGTAAAGGTAAACCGCAGTCAATTTTTACCAGTTTTGTGGAATGCTAGTTGAAACATTCTGTATGACTGAAGTTGCAATTCTTTTACCCCGAAAATTTAATCACTTACGTAACTCATGCAAAGAAATTTGCGTCGAGTTTTTTAAATAATCGGATTAGTTTTTATGAATGTGTTCTGGTGTTTTTACTCTGTAAAAGAGTGTATAATTACAGTATTTTAAATTTACTGATTATATTGTATCAATTTATATTTTAAGTAAAAATCAAATCAATTTATGTGTAACCCAAAAATGCCCTAAAAAAACTAAACCTGCATTTATCTCTACAATAGGGTGGCTTAAAAGCGGTTTTGTGGTCAGATGTTTTCCAGTTCATCTTAATGTTCATTGCTATTATGGCCTTATATATAGCCGGAATAAGAGAAACTGGAAGCTTAGAAAACATTTATGACAGAGCGTACAATGGGAATAGACTGAATATGTTCGAGTAAGTAAATAAAAAGAAATTGCATCATACGTAAATAAATAAAAACTTACTTCAATTAAGTTATATATAACAATTTTTCCAAATTAATTCACTATTCCTTCTTTCTATTTCGTAGCTAGCAATGTTTCAATTGAATCATGCACTTATATATCTTGATTATACCAAAGATCTGCCAACTGGGGCAACTAATGTACGCAAAATCTGCCAGGGCTCAAGGATTTTAGAGACATAATGTGGGTGTGAAGAGACTTTTGTGTAACGCCGAAACAGCCTTGGGTGTTAAGTTACAACATTAATACCATTTATATCATTGTTGACTAAAACTGAGATACATTCAATTAAAAGGTTTTATTTTTAGTGTGTAAAATCCAACTGAGACAATGTATTTAAAAGATAAAATGCGGAGCCATATTTTATACAGAAAAAAAATCAACACATGTGAATTAGAGAATGGTACATAAATTAGAAAAATTAAATAACTAGCATTTCGTACTAGTAACATGACAGTGGTACAGAAGTATAAAATGTATCGTCAATATCCTCGCGTTCTCCTAAGAGAAGTTAGTTCAAAGGTACATATTTTTTGACTGTTAAACTTTAACATCGGAATATACAGGGTTCCCTGAAACTTAACGATAAGTGGGCACAAGGTGAAAGGTAGAGTCATATCTATATTCTAGGGAAAATAAGAAAAAATAACTCCCTAGCACTTGGTTAAGTGAGGACGTGCACATTCTTGAAAATTTAGAGCATTGATACCCTCCATCACATCATTAGCTACTGTGACCACACAGTTTACAATTTTACGATGAGTTGTTCACTAACCTTATATTGAATATCTGTGCTATTAACTGCAATCACAAGTCGGACAAAAAAATTGCTGGCATAGTTAAAATTAGCGTGGTTTGTGTGAGCCGGGGTTTGAGAAAATGAGGTCACCTAGTTTCGACTCTCCATAAAAAGAAAACTATTTTACACAACCCGAGGCGAGTTTCTCAAAAGTTGACCCATTTAGTTCAAATTCCAAAATGGTACAGCGTTCTTTTCTATGCATAACAATTATAAAGATTTTTTTTTTATTTGCAGAACGTTTTCATTTTAAAAACACCTTTATTGATACAACATCACACTATTAGGATCTAGGATCGCAAATTCCCCAATGTCACAGTGTTTTTTTTTCACTGACGAGATCTTTTACAGCCGCACTATTGATCACATTCAAAAATGGAGCAAAAACTTTCACTAGTTTAGTTAAAATGAACGTAGTTTGAGAAAATGAGGTCACACTAACTTTGACGCTTCAAAAAAAGAAAAATGTAACATACGTCATTTGCTATTTTGTTTTCCTTTGCAAAATGATTTCATTTTAAAAAAAACTGTACGTTAAGTATGTAACTCTCTCATACTAAGCCATAAATTTAAAAATAAAGCGTAAAAAATCTTTGTTTCTTATTAATAAAATAAATGTTTATTCTAATGTGAGCTGTACTCCTTTTTAAAAGTGACCGTTTGATGAGTCGGAAATAATTCGCTAAGTTTATTTCCTCCACTGCTTCAGCAATTCTTTGACACAATTCGGTCACATTATCGATTGGTTTAAAATAAACGTTTTTTCTTTTATGCTTCTCCAGTAAAAGAAATCAACAGAACGAGCTGTCTATGAAAGTTAATCATGATGTCCAATTTCTCCTTTCGGGATATTCCATGCCGAAGTACTGGGTGTATAATGCGCTGGGTATCCATCTTATTGGACCATATATCCCTGTAGACGCTCAGTGGTACATCTTTCAGAAGGTCTGCAAAATTATTTCGAAGAAAATTCTAGCACTTTGTTCCATTTAAATTTCTGGGTAACTCAAACGGTCCAATTATACTTTTCCGTCTAATATTCCGTTCCCCATGTTGATTTTAAATTGGAATTGGGGACGATTTTCACGCATTAAACGTGGTTTTTCCATATGCCAACCATCTAAGTTATATAATATTGAATATACGCTTTAAAAAAAGCCTTTTAAATGTGGATTCGTCAATCCAAGAAATTTTGTTCTGGAGAGAGTTACGGATCTTCACTATTTTTCGCCAACATTTTTCTGCAAAACTCGAGACTCGAAGTGTACTCACAAGGTAGAAATCTTTGTGCACGTTGCAAGTGATATTTATGAAATTCGTTTGTTTTTAATGTTTTTAATACACGATAAACCATGCTCGTAGTTCTTGCAACTGAACAATCTGAAGTATTGAGAAAGTATCCGACTTCACATCCAAAATAATGTCATTGTCGTATTTCTGAGGCCTTCCACCGGACGTAAGAGCACTAGACAATCGTTGTATACTTAAAGCGGCTAACACATTTTGAGATTTATTGAATCTTTTAAAATGAAGTCATTATGTGAAAAAAATGGCAATGATTGTTATGGATAAAAAAGTACCAAATGTTGTATCATTTTGAAATTGTTACTGAATGGATCATCTTTTGAAATAATTTGCTAGGAGTAGTTTGTAATATTTTTCTTTTTATGAAACATCAAATTTAGGGCGATTTCATTTTCTTAAACAGACTGAAATTACGTTAATTTTTACAACCGGCAAAGTTTTTTTATCCATTTGTGACGGTGATTGATAGTATGACTATGCAAGATCCCGTTAGTGAAAAAAAAAAACACTGTGAAATCGGGGAATTTGCTATCACAGAACCTAATGGTGTGGTGGAAAGTATCAACAAAGATGTTTTTAAAGGACATTCTGCAAATAAAGAAAAATTATCTATAATTGTTATGCATAGAAAAGAACGTTGCCCCATTTTGGAATCTAAAGTAAGTGGGACAACTTTTGAGAAATTTGCTTGGGGTTGTGTATAATAGTTTTCTTTTTATGGAGAGTCAAAGTTATAGGTGGCGTCTTTTTTCTCAAATCCCAACTCCTACAAACTACGCTAATTTTAACTGAACCAGCATTTTTTTTTTTTTTTTGCCCGACTTGGGACTACGATTAATTGCGAACTGTGTAAAATAACATTAGTGAAAAAATCATCGTAAAATTGTGAAATTTGTTTGTCACATTAAGTAATGATGTGATGAATGGTGTCAATGTTCCATGTTTTCAAAAATATACTCGTCCTCATTTAACTAAGTGCTAGAAATTTTTTTTTATTTTTCCCAGAACAGATAGGACCTCACTTTCCACCTCGTGCCCGCTTATCGTTAAATTTCGGGACACCCTGTATAACAAGAGAAATGTCGTACTAAGAGAAGATACAGTAAGTACAAACTTATATTAATGTAAGACTATTTTCCTGCTAAGATTAAACGAGTTTAAATTATCCTCTTTAATATTAAGAAGCCTTATAATGTGATGGAGGTGTTGAATTTTTTCAAAATCTCTCAAAATGTCTCGATTTTGTCAAATGATATTACTTATTATAACAATGTTACAATGTATTATAAAAATGAATGTTTCATTTAAAAATAATTTTTAACATGTGACGTTTTGACACACACATATATTGATATTATAATCAGTGGTGTAGCGCACACCTCGCAACACCCCATCGTGGGGTGGCCCAGGATTCTAGGGGGCCGAAAGAGCCTATGTTATGCTATGGTTTTACAATCTCTTATAAAAATCTGACTTGGAGCGCAAAAACTGACTTTGCAGGAGGGGGGGGGCTAATAATCTACTTTACGCCACTGATTAAAATATAACATTAATATCATTAATGCTATAAATCTGAGGAATCAAATGTTCAGAAAACGTCAAAATAAAATACTTTTTTCGCATCTAATGTGTTCTAATCAATTTTTTTTATACTTGTATAGGTTTATTACTATAAGTATGCATTTTTTCTCTACCTAGTAAAGGTTAAAATAAGAAAAAGGTACTGTAACGTTTTCGTCTCGCAGCTGTGATCGGCGTCTATGTGGAAATAATCAGCACACGTGCAAAGGTACCTGTGTAACTTTGAATTTTTGCGTAGTACCATCTGGGATCGCCCGTCCACCTTTGACAACACGAGGGACCCTTTTCCCTTTACTGGCAGGATGTAACAAAATTCTAAAAAGTCCCGGCCCCCTGATCCCCGAACACAGGGAGGGAGAACCGGAGAGAGATGCTTTGAACCTTCAAGCGAGTGGTCGTCGCTGAAAGGATCCCTCCTCATACAACCCACTGTTTTGAACTCTAATAATCTTTTAATAAGTTTAATAACTTCAATGTATAATTATGTAAATAATATAGCTATGACGGAAATAAACCAAATGTGTTTAAATTAACCAATATATCACGCTACCTTTATTCATCTCAAACGTCACTGTACAGATTGGGGATTTTGGCAATCTTTAAAACAAGTTGCCATGAGTTACCAAAAGAACTTAAGTATAATTAGGGTTTTCACGAATAAAATAATTATCGAATCAAAATTTGTAAAATGTAGTGTGTGCACTTTACACTTAAATAAAGGGTGTTTTTTTAGAGGTATAGAACTTTAAATTGCAATAAAACAACGATGTATTATTCGATTGACATGATTTTTTTTTATTCGAAAGATAATCTTGTGGCATTACATTTTAAATATGATTTCTGGCATAGAACTGCCACGGCTGGCTCGGGTGTTGTCCAATCTGGACGTCCAATTTTCGATGACTTTTTCCAACATTTGTGGCCGTATATCGGCAATAACGCGGCGAATGTTGTCTTCCAAACGGTCAAGCGTTTGTGGCTTATCCGCATAGACCAATGACTTTACATAGCCCCACAGAAAATAGTCTAGCGGTGTTAAATCACAAGATCTTGGAGGCCAATTCACACGTCCAAAACGTGAAATTAGGCGGTCACCAAACGTGTCTTTCAATAAATCAATTGTGGCACGAGCTGTGTGACATGTTGCGCCGTCTTGTTGGAACCACAGCTCCTGGATATCATGATTGTTCAATTCAGGAATGAAAAAGTTAGTAATCATGACTCTATACCGATCACCGTTGACTGTAACGTTGTGGCCTTCATCGTTTTTGAAGAAGTACGGACCAATGATTCCACTAGCCCATAAAGCGCTCCAAACAGTCAGTTTTCTGGATGTAATGGTGTTTCGACATACACTTGTGGATTAGCTTCACTCCAAATGCGGCAGTTTTGTTTGTTGACGTAGCCATTCAACCAGAAGTGCGCTTCATCGCTAAACAAAATTCGCTTATGAAAATCGGGAACAACGGCAATCTCGTTTTGGGTCCATTCGACGAATCTACGCCTTGCTTGATGATCGTTTTGATGAATTGCCAAACCAAACTGAGAATAAATCACTTGACAGCTTTTAAATCGGTCGCCATCTTGGAAAGTAATGCCAACTTAAACTTCTATACCTGGAAAAAACACTTTATAACTGTGTAATGAATTTTCTTCATAATATACATAAATATTTCAATTCTGCATTCTTTTGAATTTTCGCACTTTTTTTCAGTTTTCGTGTCGATCTCACAACAAGATATACATTTTGGAATTGTTTTTTTCAAGGCTTAATGTATGGATACGCATGCTACGGTACCAGCCAAATTGAAGTCCAAAGATTACTCAGTTTGAGTAATGTTAAGAGAGCCAAATCGTAAGAATACATGTTCCTTTGTGATAAATTTATTTCAAAAGAAAAAGTTTGATTTGTTTTTAAATTAGTTATTTGCTTAAATTTAAATAATATAAATACGTAATTTCTTTTCTTTCACTGCCTACATACGGAGATTAGTTTTCAAAAAGGCCATGTGATTAATAATTTTATTTTGTTCGGGATTATGACTTAAATTAATGAAGAACACCAATCAGGAATCCATGTATAGCAACTTAAATTTATTAAAATGGATTGTTTTAAGTAAAACTTGATGCAAATTATACCGAAATTGAAATTATATCGATGGAATTCAAATCCACATATTTGAATTATTTTATCACAACATATTTTACACAGTTAAAAAAAGAGAATGAACTAAAATCTCTTAAATATATTTACAATTACCAAAATGGTATGGCGCATCGCGCGCGCACATTTTCTTATAAGAAAATTTTATGAAATGCACGGTGTTCGTAACAAAATACTGTTAAAAATTTTAAAAACTATTGATGTTAGAGTTAAATCTTTAGTTCATAGCTAGCCTTTATCATACTTTAAATAACATGTAGGCAAAATGTGAATGAAATATATTCATAAAAAATTTTTTTGAGGTATCGGATTTTAAATAACGTAACTTTGACAGAAAAAATAATATCTTCATAAAAGGCATTTAAAGTTTTGATTCTTATTTTACTAAAATAATTCCTAAAATTAGATATTTAAAAATGCTCCACTTTTATAGCATAGGCCTTCCTCGTTCTATATTTAGTCAAATTTTTCCTTTCTGGATGCTTGATTTTTTTTCGTACACAAAATACCAAAGATAAAAAAAAATAATAATAATTTGAATTTCATTCAAACATTGATTCAGAAACATAAGCCTTAAAAAATCAACCAAAAAAAAATTACAATTGTTGTTGTCGTGTCCTTCCCAAAGGGAAGGAATCAAAGTTGCCAGAGCCTGAGACAGGTTGGACTTCTTCTCGATAGATCACGACACCACCAGTCTTCACCTCCACAATTTAGACATGGAACTGTGGAGGTGAGGAAAATATATTCTCCAGCCTCCTGCACCCGTGGTTCCTGCTGCGACCGCCCACAAGATTTTCGGACTCACTGATTTAACAAGCACGTACTCCGTGTGTTCTTAGTGGGTATTTGGGGGCATCGGACTCAAGCCTTCCGATCTGGAGTCCGATGTTCTAACCACTAGGCTACCCTCGGCCCTATTACAATTGTTGATTGAATAAAATTGACTTGTTTGAAAAAAAATCAAGTGTCGTTTAATTCAATGTTAAAGGAATGTTCAATATTTAATTCAATGTTCAATGTAAGAAAAAAAATTTAAAATATAAATAAGATTTAACCCGTTCAGGACCATGACCAAATATATGTCATTTTCCTTCAGGCCATATGCGAGGTTACGTTTTCCCCATTCTGAGGCCCGTGATCGCACCTGTGTGATCAGAATTTGGAACGTATGGAATTTGGAATGATTATAAACTATAAATTTTTTTTGGCATATTTTATTTCAATAACAATTTTATATGAATTTTTTTAAAGGGAATTAGGCTTAACAGAAAAAATCACCCGGTTCTGAATGGGTTATATATAAATCCTTATTTATATTCTCGTTTAATAGAAGGAAATTCAATGAACAATTACGAAATAAAAAAAAAACAAATAGCAAGTAGATTTATGAAAACAGTTTTTCTTTTATAATATTGTACAAATTTCGAATGTATAATACAATTTTTTTTTTAATTCAAAACAAAACTTTCTTTTAATTTCCAATTTTAAGTATTGTAAGTGACGATACTGAAATGTACACATAAGAAAATAGTTTAAATCCATTTTAATCAATATAAGTTTTTTTCCGGAGTCAATGAAAAACCTTTTTATAATATCTTACGAGCTTCAATAACTAACGAACAAAAAGTATAATTTAATTGCTCTGTACATTAATTAAAAGTAATTCACTCGAATTTTTATAAAATTATTATTTTATCTTTTTTCTGTAGGACTTTGCTTATTAGTATTCTGCCAGTTATTGGTTTATATTTATTATGCAATCTATATGGCTTGATTTTATATTCTGTGTACCACTTGTGTGATCCGATCTCTAATAAAAAAGCAACAGGTTTGACAAAATATGACCAGGTCAGTATAAAATATGAATTCTAACATCTAGACTTTTAATGCCAGTTTTAGAATGCAAGCGAATGCAATTTTAGAAAAAAAAGATAATGTAATTTAGATCTTTTTTCTACATTAGAATATTATTTACACAGTGCGGCAAATAAGTTTTAAGACTGTGTCCGTAAAAAGAAATAGAAACAAGAAATTAATTCCTGTGTGTTTTAGTTTTTCTTTCAAAATAGGACCCTCCGGCTACAATACACTTGTCACAGTGATTTATTAAGGAATCGAACGCCTGTTCTCTGAATCACTTTGTGGGATGGCCTGCAAAGCATGCGTCAAAATATTCCCAAAATAACACCCTTTTAATTTCATTTTAAGTTTTGGATATAAGAAGTCACAGGGTGCTAAATCAGGTGAATACGGTGGATGGTTCAACACGTACACACATTAGTTTTTCCAAAAAGCGACGAACGACAAGGCAGGCGAGACTGGGTGCTTTGTCGTGTAACAAACACCAACTGCTTTCAGTCCGATATTGTGGACGAATTCTGGTCATCAAAAACTTTAAAACAACTAAGTAGTACTGACCTGTAACTCTTTGTCCAATTGGAACAAATACTTTGTGGATAATACCTCTAGCATCAAAGATTGATTTTGGATGGAATTTTCTTTTTTTCTTTTTTGATTTTGTTGAATTTTCTGACTTCTAATTTCGCACTTTGCTTCAGGGTCATATTGGAAACACCAGGTTTCTTCATCTGTAACAATGGACTTCAAGAAGTTTGGATCGTTTTCAGCGGCTGAAATGATATCTCTGAAATGTGCACTTCTCTTTGCTTTTTGTTCAGGGGATAAAGTGTGTGGAAAAAATTTAGCTCAAACTTTTGCTTTGCCCAAATCTTCATGCAGGATGGTTCGAATTGTTTCTTTGTTGATGTTCAAAGAGTCTGCCATCATTCTTAATGACGCACAGCGATCGTTTGCCACGAAATTTCGTACTTTATCAATAATTTCAGGTGTTCTAGATGAAATTGATCTTCTATTACGCTGATCATCTTCTACCGTATCACTTCCATCCAAAGAACCTTTGTGCCGCACAAAAACGTTTGATCTACTTAAACAAGAGTCATCGTAAACTTGTTTCATGAGTTTGTATGCTTCCGAAGCACTTTTACCAAGTTTTGCGTAAAATTTGATTAAGAACTCTTTGTTTTGTCTTAAAAATTCAATGTTAATAAAATTCACTCCTGTAATAAACGCTTTTCTTCTCATAACTACTTAACTAATTGCGCACAGCTTGTTGGCGGTGTATAAGCAGACCATGGACATCGTGACACATGCGCATTTGCAATCATGGCGCCATTACAGCCTGAGGTCTGGGACGTGTCTTAAAACTTATTTGCCGCACTGTGTATATAGAAAAATAGAAAATGGCGTGTTTGGTAAAAGATTTTAATATAAATAGTGAGATTTAAGTTTTAAAAAATAATCAAAAATTTTAGCTTATTTAACAATTTATATCTTTAAATATTTATGTGAAATTTTAAGACGTTAATACATTAGTGAGCAAAAATTAAGAAACAAACATATTTCCGCGGATATTTCAAAAACTATAAAACTAGACTGCTGGCCACCGTAAATGCAACACCCTAAAGGAAGCATGCAAATAACATAAAATTTACAACATGCATTAGTGGAGATGAGATATGCAAATGATTAGAATTTCAGCGCAGACACACATCACGCGCGCTTGTGCCGCCACCTCAAAGCGCTATTTAAGGCTTGGAGATTTCGATGATTTCAAGTTCGGCAATTGTGTTTTTCTTGTGGTTTTTTCAAAAAATGATCAGTTATGTCTCGTAGAAAACAGCGATCAGCTTTTGATCAAGTATCCGAGTTCGACAGAGGAAGGATAGTGGCCTACCGAGATTGTGGATTATCTTTCAGGGAAATCGGTACTCGTGTTGGATGAAACCAAAAAACTGTAATGCGGATATGTGACTGTTGGATGCAGGAGGGTACGATGAATCGACGTGGTCGATCACATCCACCTCACTGCACCACTTCACGTGAGACCAGGTAAATTGTGCGCATGGCAGTGACGGATCACTCAGTCACATCACGAACCGTAGCACAGCACATTGAGCCTGTAACGCATCATTCAGTGTCTGCACGTACCATTCGACGCCGTTTACAGCAGAGTGGACTGTCCGCAAGGCGTCTATTGCTTGGTCTACCCTTGACGCAGAACCACAGACGTCTCCGCCGCCAATGGAGCGATGAAAGAAGGATGTGGGCGGCAGAATGGAATGAAGTGCTCTTTACTGACGAGTCACGCATCTGTCTGCAACACCACGATGGTCGGATTCGAGTCTGGAGACACCGTGCAGAGAGGATGCTGAACAGCTGCGTTATGCATCGCCACACTGGTCATGCACCGGGTATTATGGTATGGGGCGGTATTGGATATCACTCTCGAAATCCTCTAGTACGCATTGCCGGTATTTTAAACAGCCAGCGCTACATCTCCGAGGTGTTGGAGCCAGTTGTTCTTCCTTACCATCAGGGCTTGGCCACAACCATATTTCAACAGGATAATGCGCAACCATACGTGGCACGCATTGTCCAAAGGTTCTTCATCAATTACCAGATTAAATTGCTTGCCTGACCCACTCGCTCTCCAGATCTTTCGCCAATAGAAAACATGTGATCCATGGTTCCTCGACGATTGACCCAGATTACAACCCCTGCTGCCACACCAGATCAACTTTGGCAACGTGTGGAAGCTGCTTGGTCTGCAGTACCCCAAAAATACATCCAAAGTCTCTTTGAATCAATGCCGAGGCATGTGGCAGCGGTGATCTCCAACAATGGCGACTACTCTGTGGCTACTGATTCTGTCAGGAACCACACTTCACAGAAGTCTATAAATTTAATCATTTGATACTTGGTCAACATGTTATCTTCAAAATAAATTTTGTTGTGCTATCTCTTGTCTTTCTTGGTGTTGCATTTACGGTGGCCAGCAGTATATTTCAAGTGAAATTTGATAATACAAATATTTAAAAGTATTACTAAAAGCTAATAAAAAATTAATGGTATTCGCTTATGATCATGATAACGCATTAGAAAGCATGATAGTTCAAAAATGATGTAGCGTGGTGGCACATGTGGAAAATTTAATATGTGAGTTATGTTTCCCTCTGTCAGATTCACAGCTCTCACGAGGAGCTCACAGGGTGATCAAGAGTGTAGCTACCGCCGTATCAATGATACGGGGCTCCCAAGCTAAAGGGGCTCTAACATGCGTAAGAAAAACCATACTAAAATGTTTAGGGGCTATCCAAAAAAGGCCCCAATGAATTTTGATGCAGGGCCCATTCAGGACTAACTATGCCAGTGATGGTGATTATATATATATATATATATATATATATATATATATATATATATATATATATATATATATATATATACTGAAGAGTCAAACATTATGACCATCCATATAATACTACATTGCTCCACTTTCAATGTGGGTGCTACAAGTCCGTAGAAGATAGGTGGAAACAAATTGTACCATGTGTTTAAATACCAGTCGCGTAATTTCTCAATATTCAGAGACAGTGGGTTTTGAGCTCTGAAATGCCATTCTGAGACATCTCTAGGGGATTAATATCTGCCGAATTAGGAGGCCAAGGAATCGACTGGAATTAATTCTCTTATACCTTGAACCACTGTTGCACGATTCCATCCATGTGATATGGATAGTTGTCCTGTTGGAATATCCCATTCTTGGTGGGAAAGATAGACGCCGTGAAAGAATGCAACTGTTTAGCAATGATATTCATAAATGTGTTCTACCCTAACCAATGGTCCCAGAGAGACGGATGAAAATGTTCCTCAAGTCTCTCCCAGTTAATAGATGTCCCCTAGCTTATTTATGATCTTCGATAAATGTGTCAAATAATTATTCGCCCAGAAAACTGTATACCCAGACACGATCATCGACATGATGAATCAGGAATCGATATTCCAAAATCCATTCATGATTTTCACGATTAGAAGCAAAGAAACTGGACTTCTAATTAAACTTTTTGCAGTGACAATTGACATCCACAAAAAGAATGTGGTCGATTAGGAAAAAGCCAATGGAGGATCACATATAATTCATAGATTCGGCTCTACAGTTATTGCTAACTCAAACTTCTTATCAACTTTATGTTAGTCTATTACACGAGATAGATAATTATAATATAGCTAGCAGAGATTAATATACTTTTAATACTACTTAAAAATATTTCTCAATTCATCGTATACCATACATTTACACACGCAAATTTCCATTAAATTCTCCACAAATTAATGAAATTTGTTCTTTTTTTTCAGTTGGTTCCTTATTTTCTTGTCTCAAAATTTCATTCCATTCCTGGTTTGACGGGGCTATGCATGGCGGGAATTTTCAGTGGATCCCTCAGCACGGTTTCTTCTGCTCTTAACTCTGTAGCGACAGTTACAGTTCTAGATTTCATTCACCCTCTCTTTTCTTCAATTAGATCAAATGAAAGAAAATCCGTTTTCATTGCCAAAACCCTTTGTAAGTTGGATACGTTTTGAGATAAATCTCTTTATATTCAATTACCTACCAATTTTACTGTTTAGTCTAAATTTTACTGAATTGTATCCTATATTAATTTTAAGATTTTAGATTGATAATGTCTTTTCAAAGTCGAACGAACGATGGTATTACCAACGATAGATTAAAAAAAATTGAAATTTGAAAAATGCTGAATTTTGCATATGAAGATAGTAATTGTGTTCATGTTTTTTAAGGAAAATAAAGCGACCACACAATTAGATCAATCGCACCTGTCGGAGTGGTCGTGAATTAGTAGCCAGTGTTGGAACTGTTGAGTTGCGTGTCGCAGTGTAGAGAGGCTTTAAAAGTCCTCGCGTTGACATGATTAGAAAGTTTGAAAAGTGAAGTACCTGTGCTCAGGTGTCAACCTCGTCAATTAATCATTGGTTATGATTACGAAGTCTGTCACCAATAATCACCATATTGCTTCGAAATGCGACGTTGACAAACAATCAAACTTAGAAAAACAAAAATTACGTAGGAAGACGAACAAATATTTACCGTAAAATCCGGCGTATAACGCGCACATTTAAGGCTGTTTTCGGTTAATGTTAAAGAATAGGATCCGAATTTGGAACATTTTTTCAGATATAAAAGAAATGAAAAATTAATGATATTCTGGCTTCACACTATCCTTTAGAGAGCAGCATTTTTTATTACACTTCCCATTTTTAACCGAGTTGATCATTTTTTTCTGGTATACAATGTGTTTCGCATTTTTTATCCTATACCGTAATGCTAAAAGTGTAGGTCTTCACGTATTAAAACAAAAAAGAAAGTATTCACGGAATATTTTGAAATTTTTGAAAACACTATATTGTTAACAGAGGTACGAATTATAATATTCCAAATCTCCATTGAAATTGGGTCATTTTTCTGTCTGAAAATGGGCTTCGCGTTTAGTTAGAGTTCTCGTACTTTTACCGAAAACAGCCTTAACACAAGAAATAAGATCCAAATTTACGCGCGGGTGAGCGTTATACGCCGGGTATAAAAATGAGAGCTTGAAAAATAAACAAAGATGAGCATATAAAAAAAATTTAGACTTCTTCATACATCGAAATACTGTTTCTTTAAAAGAAACGGCATTCCTTATGAGCTTTAAGGGTTGTAATTCTAAAAGTATACTATTTTTTTCTAAAAACTTGTAATAATACCTCGAATAAATGACTTCAAAGCGTAAGAGCATTCATTGCACAGGTACATTTCAGGTTTCTTCATAAAAAAAAACGTATGACGAACATACTTAAAAATTAAAAATAGCCACTTGAAAGTATGGATGCACGTAATGCACCGGATTTTACGGTAATTTTCATGAGTCGTATGATGACAACACATTTGTGTTATTAACGAAATAACGTTTAACTCTTTATTTACCGCATTATGATTTACTGCAGATTTCCTTCAATATTTTTTTTAATCACTACATTGAAAATTAAGGGATATACATAAACGAAGTACTCCACTTTGGGAAACTTAATCCGTTTGAGCTAATTATAATTAAAGAAATTCAAATGCAAAATTAATTATATACACTGTTCACTTAAAATAAATATTGTCAAATCGTTTTCTAAGATCTTCATTAACATGAAAACAAATAAGGCACTTATCTTTTGACATGAACTACTTTTTCGGAACAAAAATGACAATCTTCGCAATCCGATCAAAATGTCAGCTGAAAACGTATAACTTCTGCTATAAAACTATTTGCCTTTCCCACTAAAATACTCATCATAAAACCCGTGCTGCCATATGTCTTGGAAGAGTGAATTGAAAAGAATATCCCTGCTAAGTATCGTCAGAGTATTCGTAAAAATGGTTATTTTATGTAATTTTAAAGTGAATACGTGACCATCGGTAACGTTTATAAATACCGTCAGTAGATAAAGGATTAAAGCAAAAATTAAACTAATTAAACTTGCATTATAATAAAATTATCGAATACCCGGGATTTTTTCCCACAATTTTTTTAAGTAAGTGATCAACCATCGCGGATGCAGCAATTGCCCTTCCTTCTCTAGGATAGTTTTCCTTCTTAGAAGACTCAAACTCAGTGGCGCAACAGTCCATGAGGACTAGGGCCTACTGTGCCCATCCCAGTATACGTGACCATTGAGCGCTGAGGTGCTTGAGCAGATGGTCAGGTGGTCAGTCTGAAGCGAGACCCCAGTGCTTAAGTAAACCAAGCAAGCTTGGTACTCATTTATCGACCCACTGCAGTAGGGATGAAAGGCTGAGTTGACCTAGCCCAACCAGGGAATAGAATCCAGACATGTGGTGTAGAAGCACGATACGCTACCACTCGACCACTGGGCCTTCTTATGAAACTGGCTCACTATAAAAAGACAGTATACCCTAAGGCAGGGGTAGTGAACCATTATGGATCAACGTGCCATTTTTTTCTGAAGAAATGCTTAAGGAGATATAGACGTGCCGTCGAATAATTTTGACTTGTGATTATTGGAAAAATAATAAAACTAAATACTAACAACTCTCTCTCAAAACTCTTTACTCAATACAAAAAAATACATTTTGCACTGTATAGTAGTAAATATTTTAGTTATACGTGCAATTCAAATTAAAGTACCATTAATGTGACTTCTGTTGCAGCAGATTAGATGACAAATAACTTATAATAGAATTGTAAGATGTTACTTTTAGTAGAATGCACGCTGACTTGAAGTCATCTGTAAAACTGTTTCTAAGCGAGTCTTTAATATTATTCAAATCTGAAAATAATGACGCTCAGGTATAGGCAGATAAGAATGTGGTTATAACAGCATGAGTCAGCTTCTTCAAGCAGTTAAATGTATCTGGAATCAAATTCTATGTTTCCAAAATTTCGTTACTGGTATTTTTACTATGTATCTCAATTCCAACTTTTTCCTTGTTTCAATCAATTTTTAAATCCATATTCAACTACACTGGAAATCAATTACAGAGTGTGTTTTTTTTCAGGTATAGAAGTTTAAGTTGGCATTACTTTCCAAGATGGCGACCGATTTAACAGCTGTCAAGTGATTTATTCTCAGTTTGGTTTGGCAATTCATCAAAACGATCATCAAAAGCAAGGTGTAGATTCGTCGAATGGGCCCAAAACGAGATTGCCGTTGTTCCCGATTTTCATAAGCGAATTTTGTTTAGCGATGAAGCGCACTTCTGGTTGAATGGCTACGTCAACAAACAAAACTGCCGCATTTGGAGTGAAGCTAATCCACAAGTGTATGTCGAAACACCGTTACATCCAGAAAAACTGACTGTTTGGTGCGCTTTATAGGCTGGTGGAATCCTTCTTCAAAAACGATGAAGGCCAAAACGTTGCAGTCAATGGTGATCGGTATAGAGCCATGATTACTAACTTTTTCATTCCTGAATTGAACAATCATGATGTCCAGGAGCTGTGGTTCCAACAAGACAGCGCAACATGTCACACAGCTCGTGCCACAATCGATTTATAGAAAGACACGTTTGGTGACCACCTAATTTCACGTTTTGGACTTGTGAATTGGCCTCCAAGATTTTGTGATTTAACACCGCTAGACTATTTTCTGTGGGGCCATGTAAAATCATTGGTCTATGCGGATAAGCCACAAACGCTTGACCATTTGGAAGACAACATTCGCCGTGTTATTGCCGATATACGGCCACAAATGTTGGAAAAAGTCATCGAAAATTGGACCTCCAGATTGGACTACATTCGAGCCAGCCGTGGCAGTCCTATGCCAGAAATCATATTTAAAATGTAATGCCACAAGATTATCTTTCGAATAAAAAAAAATCATGTCAATCGAATAATACATCGTTGTTTTATTGCAATTTAAAGTTCTATACCTCTAAAAAAACACCCTTTAGTTGCATTTCGAATTCTTCAATTTCCAAATAGTCGCATTGGGACAAGTTTATTTTATCAAATGAAATCACATCATTGTACATAATAAACTTGAACGTTTCCGATAATTATTTGAACTGAGAACATCTTGCTGAAAATTCCTTCATTAAAAGATCTCTCTCTCTCACTTACGGAAAAAAAATTCTTCAATTACTTTTTCTTTGTCTGGTTTCTCATGTATATCTAAATTTTAGATATTTTTTTTCCAAGTTTGGGAAGTACTTGTAGTTTCTTGTTATAATATCGTTTCTGAAGACATGCAGTTTAGCGACAAAAGCGCGAATGAGAATCTTTATGAGGATTACTTCTCAGTGAACTTGGTTATTTTTAAATAAAATGCAAACCTTTTTTTGATCAATAGAGTGCCGAAAATATTGTGTTGCGTGCCGTCAATGGCACACGTGCCATTGGTTCACCATCATTGCCCTTGGATCAACGTGCCATTATTTCTAAAGTGGTTAGTCAAGTATAAACGTGCCATCAAATAATTTTGGGGAAATAATAAAACTAAATACAATTAACACAAAACTCTTATTTACTACGAAAAAATACCTTTTGCAGTGTATAGTCATAAATGTTTTAGTTATACGTGTAATTCAAATTAAAGTAACATTAGTGTGACTTTGTTGTTGCAGATTGGATGATAAATAACTAATATTAGGATTATAAGATGTTACTTTTTGTAGAATACATGCTGAATTTGAGTCATCTGTCAAATGGTTTCTAAGCAATTATTTTTGCTGTGATCCAATCTGAGGTTTGTGATTTGTTTCAAAATACCGTTTTGCAGACGATGTTCTGCATACTACTATTCCAGAACATAAAACACCTACCGCTTTGCCGCCTTTACTAATAATGCCTTGTTTCTCGGTCCACCATATTTGAAATTCTCTGTTACACTTACTATCTTACATTTTTTGTTCTTTTGCTGAACTAGTCATGTTAAATAACAGTTAAAAATCGTAAATATAACACAGATAAACTTTAAAAGTACAGTTGTGTCGATGAAATTGACTATGCTATGCGTAGACAAGCTTTACATCATAAGCAATTGTAGTCTACGACGAACTAAGGCAAAACAATAACAAACGAGTGTGCTCACCGCCGCCCCGCGACCGATCACTCGTGTTTGTTAGAAAAAACTACTTCACAGTAAACTTTGAAATAAAATACAAAACAATTTGATTACTGGCGTGCCAACAATATTGTGTCGCGTGCCATCCGCCATCCCTGCCCTAGGATTTTTAACCAAAGATTTTCAATGGGAATAAGGTCATGGAAACAGCCGATCACTCCATACGAGAAATAACCCCATTTGCGAAGTACTGGTCAAGAAGTTGGAACGTTGTGAATAAATCATGCTTAAAGCGAAAATCTCAGGATCAACTACTGCAACATAGAATCTCACAGTGAGGCCTAGAATTTCACTCCAACAGCGCATAGCCATCATACAACCAGTCGCCTTGAGAAATATGTATTCCCTTTGTTATATTTGAAACTAGTATAGGAAAATAAGTATCGAAGCAGGTCTTGTCTTTGTCGTCTAATTGTGGCTCAAAATAGAGAAAATTCTTAATCGTATTCTCTTTAAGTAAAAACCAAGTTAGATTTTTTTTTTCGGATTTAAAACAATGACACCATCGTAAGGTCTGGTCATTCTTCCAGACAAGTCATGAATTAATAACAAGAGTATGAAGTCTCAAGATTCTATCAAATACAGTTATTTACAAAGTGTGAAATGATAAAACTACACTACTGAGTAAACCTAACTAGATCTCAGTGAGTGAGTATTGACGTCACATCACTCAGCCACTCGAGCGCTTTTGGCAATGGGTCTCGTAATTTTGAACCATGGTCAAATGCCGAGGACGACACCTGTGTACTGTGATAACCTACCCCCTCTCCTAACTTCCGCACCACAACAACGGGAAGACGTTTGAGCCTCAACATATTTAAAGTGCATCGGCCCGCTCTGGACGGTGGCTCGAACTCATGGCACACTGGCCACGGGTCCGTTACCTTGACCACTAGACTACAGCGGTCACAACTAAACCTCAGAGCCTTGAGATGATATGTTCAACATGTTGCTCAGAACATGAGATACTGAATCGGATATCATCATTTCTTGAGGCTACAAACCATTTTAAATTTGTGCAGCTTAGTATTAGTCTTCTGAAATTAGTACATTTTTTAAGATATTTTTCAACATCTAAAAAAAAAAACCCGCAGCAAATCGCTAAAACAGTACACGTAAAAATACGTTCAAAAATAGAGAGGGAAATGTACTGTTTCAGATACTTTGCATGGCTTATTTTTATTCATATATAGCTGCGTTTTACTATACAATAATGTACACAATAATCAAAAGAAAAATAAAATATGAAAACAAATTATCAAGTAATAAATTATTTTTGTCAGATACAGAAATATCTAAAAATGAGAAACTTTACTTGTGTTTAATTTTAATATATATAGTAAATACTGACCTTACTTTACTTTTATTACCTAGCTTTTTGTTACGGGTTCGTCTGTATTTGCTTGGCCTTTGCTTTATTACATACAAGTAGCATTAAACAAGTATCCAATCTTGTGCACAGTACAGTTGATGGACCTGTGGCAGCCATTTTTACATTGGGAATTCTAACAACGAAATGTTCTGAAAAGGTAACTTATTTTATTTTATTTAGTGAATGGTTGTTACGTTTATTATTTGTACTAAGACGATCTGTACACAACACATTTTGTGTGAAAATTCAGGGAAAAAATTGTTTTGCTATTTCTCAGTTAAAATATTTACATTAAGGTACCCGACTACGTTCGGAACCGGGATTATAAAAAAAGCGCATAAATGGATAATTTTCATGATATTTAGTGTCACTTAGATTAGAATACATGCATAAAATTGTTTTAAGGACATAATGTCAAAAAAAAAATATTTAAATACAATATTTTGGACAAAAATTAACTTAAAATAACCTTTTTTCAAAATGTTCTCCTTTTATAAAAAAATGCTTCTATAATAAGAATATTTTGCCTATATAAAGTAAGGACTTCTCCAAAGAGTCTGAAGTAGGATTTTTGAAAAGTTCACATTATTTTCAGAGTTACTACCAATTGAAATAATTATCGGCGTTTTTTTTCTTAAGATTTCTTCCCTCTGTTGTAGTAAAATATGGATAAATCCACTTCTAAGATATATATTTCAAAAATTCTAGTTCAGCCTCTGTACAGAGGTATATACAGGTAAAATATTATTATAATAGAAGCATTTTTCATTCTATGTTCATTTTTTGTCAAAGTATTGAACTTAAATAATTTTTATTGTAATAATATTCTTAAAACACAATTTTGTATACGTTTTCTAATCTAAGTGACACTAAATATCATAAATATTATCCATTTCTACGCTTTTTCAAAATCACGCTTCCGAACGTAGTCGGATACCTTAAGACAGAGGGACAGACTCCTGTCTCCCTTTCAAAATTGCACTGGAATACATTATTCAAAAATCTGGAATTAACAGAGGGGACTATTTTAATGAATCAATTCAGATACTTGCATATGCGGGTGTTGTGGACGTAATTGCTAGAACTGAAATAGACCTAAAAAATGCATTTCGAAAAGTCAACTAAGAAGTTTAGTCTTGATATAAATATAGAAAAAAACAAAATATATGGTTTCTACTAAAGATGGCTTGAAGACATTCTTTGAAGTTGATACATATAGATTTGAAACGGTACAAACTTTTGTTATCTGGGTTCTGTAATTGACTCTGATAATAATATTGATGTTGAAGATAAAAGCAAATACTGTCAACAAATAGAAGTTTAAAAAGTCTCGAATCTTCTTTAAATCATCACACTTAAAGAGATGTACAAAATTACTACTATACATAAATATTCGTCCAGTCCTGACCTATGCTTCTGAGACTTGAAGAAAGAGTCAATGTTATCATTTGTGAAAGAACGATCCTGAGAACTATTTCTAAAGGAATTAAAAACGGCGATTTTTATAGAACAAATGCTGAAATTTACAAAAGTTGTAAGGACATTGATGTAATAAAATTCATCAAATGAAGTAGAACTGAATTTGCAGGGCATATTTGACACCTGGATACTACTAGCCTAACATATAAGATCTTCAAATAAATCTATGGGTTGTAGAATTAGAAGTCTTCGATGGCTGGACTCCATTAACACTGATTTCAAGACCATAAGGGTATGGAACTAGCAGGAATTGGCAACAAAGAGAACTGCTTGGAAAAATGTTCTGGAGAAGGCCCACCTGAGGGTGTTGAGCAACAGTGATGACACAACATCGAACTATACTGTGGTGATGATGTTGTGTGGTCACACACACAACTACGAATCATTCTGTAAAATTAATTTTTTTTATTATTTCAATAACAGAAGGCGATTTATATGTTGTTCTTAGTTATGCTTTTCATAATTTATTTCCTAGAATGTGTTATTTGGACTGCTTGCTGGAGTTGCAGTAGCAAGTTGGATTGGCTACGGAACTTTATTCAGTGGTTATGTTCAAGCATCACTTCCAATGAATACTAGCAAGTGTGCAACACCTTTCGACTTTATTGATAATGTTTCGTATACAGCTCCTACTTACCTCGTTTTTGAAAATGTTTCATCTTCGACTTCTTCAAAGCTCGTTTCTCAAAGGTATATCCAATACGAATCTTAAAAATGTTCGGTTTCTTGATAATTTCTAAAAGTATAATTATTAAATTCTTCTTGGAAAAATTATTGAATTTGAAATTGTTGTATCAAGAATCGAAATAGTTTGGCTAGGAATAATTTAAATTTATTTCACCACTTTATACAAAATGGAACTTCAATTCTACCATTCATTTAATCTCGTTCTCAGTGCACTTCCCTCTCATTTCGCGTACTCTGTAATTCTTGTTCTGTGGGGTAAGTTTATAACTAACTTCTTTTATTTGACGTCGTGTTCACTGCAAACCATTTCCAGAACATTCAGCTTTGAAACAATTAATCTAATACTATTTTGAAAATTAAGTTTCTTTCAAAGGAAAAATTGCCGGGAATTCACTTGATATTGCATCGTCGGGGAGGGGGACTATCACTTATTCAGAACTCTACATAACCTTTTTAATAGAAATGGATGCGTTAACTTTGAAGATATCAAAATGAGTGAAAACCTCTTTTACCTCAAAAAACAATGATTTCTTATCCAAGAAATTTAATAAACTACTAGAACTACAGTAAACAGTAGTAACCAATGAAGAAAATAATGAGCGCATCTTAAAATAAATTTTAACTAATAAGAATAGAATAATCATGCATGATTTCATAAAAAAAAGGCTACCTTCCTTTTATATCCCTTGCATGTAATTAAAAAAAAAATTTAAAACCCTTTTTTAAAGGATACTCATTATTAGTAAAAAAAATTATAAATTACAAAAATATGCAAAATTCATACTTCCATTTTCCTCATTTCTGTACTCTTATATAATTTTGCATCCCTGCTTAACTCATATTATACTGTGTTTTAAAACAAGTATTAAATTTCACAAATATTCCGATTTTCCAAAAAAAAATATTATACTTAAGTACTGGAAAAATATTAGAAAACGAATTGGAAAAGTGTTATAGAATATTAAAGAATACTTTTTATATTGTAATGTTTTAAACTGTCAGCATTGCAATTTACCTATTTCTGTCCATTGTATTTTAAAATACAATAACTCAAACTCATATTATTCATCGAAGCTATTATATGGATAAATAATGTTAACTGATTTCATTTATTTAATAAACATTGAGTTTAGATCTATAATTATGTTGCAAAATTAAACAGCAAAATATTGTAAGAAAATTGCAGTAAACTTCATCTATAGAATTTTGAATAATTGGGGAAAATTATTTTTTTGATAATTCAAAAAATGTTGTCAAAATCTCTCAATGTTTCAAAAAACTATACAAAAAAATTATTTAGCTATTTGCTTTTATATAATGTTATGCTTATTTCGAATTCCTATTCATATACTGTAAAATGATTTATATTTCCAGTGACATATTCATTTTGTACAAAGTATCATACTACTGGATTAGGCCCATAGGATTTATTACCACAATTTTCTTCACATTCTTTGCTGTCTGTCTAACAGGTAAGGAATAAACTGTATAGTAAAAACATATAAATCTGACAAACTCGCAACCTGTAATAAATCTCTATAATGATAGTCCAAGTCACTCGTATCTATTAAAATATCTCATAATTAAAAATTTGCAAACACATCCATAGCGGAGCATTGCATTTTGCAAATATGCTTTTTACAAAAAATATTAAACCAAAAGTAATAATTATGCCCCTGAACACACCAGCATACACTTGCGTGTTTTAAAAGCTGTGAATGTGGAGAGGCTGTAAGGGTAGTCGGCGACTTTTGAGTTTGGACTTCCACGTTTTTTACAAAATTTGGGTCAGTTAAATCATGAAATTTTATATGCTTACACAACTTTCACTTCATCGTGGAGTGGTGTCACAATGGACATTCTTTTCACCCATACAATGTCCGTTGTCACCTATTCAAAAGGGATTAAGAGTAATAGGAGTTTTTGAAAAACAGAGACACAGGAGATATTTTATTTTACTCTTGAGTGTAGTTACTATAAGTTAATACACACCCTTGTGATCCCCACTATCAGGAGACTTTCAAAGAAATTGGCTTGATGAGACGGGAGATTCCTTCTCTTGCACTTTACTTGTTTTAATAACAAGCAATTATGTCCTCAATTTCAAATTATTTTGTATTTTTAAGACCTTGTGTGTGTGTATGCAAACAATTTATCTCTTTTAACCATAATTTTTTGCTTTGGAGAGGGACTACATTTTGCACTTTTGTTCGGAGCGGCAAATCTGCTAGAGCCGGCCCTGGTATCAGGTAAAATGAGTAGACACAAAGGCATGGAAGACAATATGAGATGGAGAATTGTCAGAAGAGTGGAGGCAGACTCATTGGCATAACTAGTCCTGAATAAGCTTTGCATTGAAATTCCTTAGGGGCCCTTTTTGGAAAATAAATAAAAATGGTACATTAAATGAAACTTATTTGAAAGTGTCAGAATATTACACATATGTCGGGTCTCCTGTAGCTTGGGGGAGGTCCTGTATCACTTATACGGCTGATACGGAGGTAGCTATGCCTTTGAGCCGACCAATCACATGCGCAGAGGATTTCAAAGTTCAATATAATATTTATTGTATTACAACAAAACTTTTAGAAAATCTGATTTGTAGATCAATATACATGTGCAGCCAGCCAATCCAAAGACTAGACCAAGTTTACAAAAATATGGGCATAAGCTTCTGCTGGTCTGGAAATTTAGAGATACTGGAGAGGAAGTCCTAGTCATTTTGAGCCATGTTCACATGACAAGGACTATACTTGACCTGGTACCCCCTCCTCGCATTTATGTGAAGACTTAGAAAACTGTTATCAGGACTCAGTCATCAAATCCTCTGTGTGACATACTAAACAGTGCATATAAATAATTTGTTAAACAGTATTTTAAGGATTTGAAATATCAACCAAATAAAAGGGTAGAACTAGGCTACAACACATAACAAAATTTGTTTCAAAAAACAATTTTATACAGATTTGACTAAAAATGATATATATATGTATATATACGGATAAAAAATTCTAAATTTAGAATTATATGATTCAGAGCATGTCCATTAATATTCACAAACGAAATTCAAAAGTGACCGGAATTTTCCTCATAACTGTATCATAACACCAGGACAAGTTTAATCATTTTCTAATATTTCCCACAGGTTGGAAAGCAAAGATCAGTCTAGTAGATTCAACATGCTCAAGCTCTGCGAGAGGAAGAAACAAAACAACCGAGAGCAAAGATATTGTCGAACTAAAAAAATCTTCCTCGAAAAGGAAATTCAATGAAATATGAAGCTGATATTCTTGAAGCAAAAAATAATACTATCAATTTGAACCCAAGACATGCTTCATTATATTTTTTTAAAACAAAATAAGAATCTTTCTGAATATGTGTGTTTTGTTTCATTTTTGACTAAATTGGTCATAGGTTAAGTAAAATAAACCCAGTTTAAAATTATCCATATCTTGTCTCCCTTTCTGTCATTAAAACAAAGATCAAGAACTCTTTAAAATAAACATTTGTGCAAGTACCTTTAAAAAAAGAAAAATCCTTGATAATTTTAATATAAAATAATATCGATCAATTAAAAAATGCAGTAAATTCAATGTGAAGACCTTAAGATGGATAATTCCTATTAATACATTTCTTCACAAACTTGACTCTATGAATCTTTACCATAGCTAAGCCAAAACTTTTTAAAAAATGTTTCAACATGAAAAAAAGGTACTAGCATATCTCATTAACCATTAATGTAGACTGATGCCTATCAAACTAAAGTCAATCATCTACTTAAACAAAAGTAACAATACAATACATTTTGTTTGTCAAGTCACACCATTTATGATAAATGTTCTATTAAACTCAGTAGAGCATGAAAGTGACCTTAGGTAAATTATGTCTTGGAACAAAATAATTAAAAACCACAAAAATACATTTGTATGCAATATTTTAATAATATTCTCATTTCTATAACAGACATTTTTTTAAATAAAACTTTTCTATAGACAAAATTACATGGGAATCTCTCATCACATAAACTACAATAAAAGCACTAAGAGTGTCAAAATAAAAATCTTAATACATGTGATCTTCTGTCCACATAAGTGCAAAACTAAATTTATACATATATGCAACAAATAACTGAAAGCACTGGTTACTTTGTCACTTACAATCGAATATTTTATTTATCACAGCTTTTCAGAATAAAAATAAGTTTGGGCCTCCTTAAAAGCAATTGGCGTAAGAATTTGGCCACAGAAAGAAAGGGGTAAAAAGTCAATAAAAAAAAAAGAGTATTTGTAAAATAATATCCTACATTAATAGGAAAACTAACACAAAGTAGAGTATTTTTAAATTATATGGAACTAAAGGTACTAAAATTAAAATTTGGTAAGTTGTTTTTCATGTCATAAGTGAGAAAAAACACATTTCAATTTTCTTTAAATATCATAGAATTCAGTTTTTCTTAGTCTGCTTATGTGAATGAGTTTAAATATCTTACAAATAACAAAGTGCTTTTCACTTCCACATGTATATTAAAAAAGCTTTTTAAAAAATCACTGGTTTCTAAAAAATTTCAATGCACATAAGTAATTAAATGATAAATATTCTCTATAAAGTATCATTTTTTTAATCACAAAATACCAATTTTTTTTTCTTCACATATAATTCAAAAACAAAGTTGTTACCCTAAAAAAAGATAGGAAAATGTGAAGGTTAACCATCAAATTTGTTTCTTAGCATACATCACTGATTTTTTATAAAAATGACAATGAATGAAAATATGAGATGGCCAATAAGACACTTTGAGAAGGAATCAAGAAAATATTCTTTAACAAAGCAATCTCACATCGTATAAAAGTTGCATTTGATGCAATGCACAATTAAACAAAATTCTGTTTTTTCACTTGGAACAATATAGTTGGCAGAAGTAAATTTGTAAATAATAAAACAGCAGAAATAATTTTAAAACTTTTTAAAAATGCATTCGGAATTGTTATAATTTCTTTTTAAAAATATTGCAGCGGAGCCACATTTATAAACATCTGCTTTAAAGAGTACGAAAATCTATACAAAGCTCAAATTAAAAAATAACTGGATATCTCTGTCAAGGAAGAAAAAGAAAACTACAGTTCCACTTAGGAAGCAAACGATATGGCATATACTATTCTGATATAATAAATTAACTATACATATTACTTTACAGTGATGTTTATTAAAAACATCAACTAAGAGTTTGTTGTTGAACTGGATCAGAAGAGCTTGGAAATGTTTCCTCAACACAATCCTCCTCAACAGGACAAGTTCTAGATTCATTTTTAGACTCAGTGGATTCTGAGTTAGAAGTATTTGAAATACATTTGGGTTTACACGAAGCTGAGTTCTGTGAGTATTCTTCATGAACTAAGCCAGTAGTTTTATCACACAGTACAGATGATAGTATGGGTTGACTGACAGAAGTCGGAATGTCCGACTTATCAAATTTTGTTCGGAGTGATTCTGAGCCATGCTGATTGGAAAATTTATCTTTTACCATATATCTGTTATTTTGTTGATGAGATTCTGACAAGATTGGTACATCACATTTTGGTGATTTCATAATTGATGAACTGGTAATTTCTTTTACAGCTGAGGAACTTGAACTCGAAGGAATGCCACTCTTATCTAAAATATATAAATATGCACATGAAAGCCTCCAAAATACACAGGACAATAAATAAGTTTTGATATATTAATTTTAAACTGTTAAATTATCTATATATATATATATATATATATATATATATATATATATATATATATATATATGTTACTTAATTATTTAAAAATAACAGAAATAAAAATGTAAGGTAAAGAAAGTATTTCAAACTCAGTTTCTAATTTACAAATATTTATCACTAATTTAATGATGAAAAATAAACACTTTTATATTTATTCTCATGAACACAAATAAATTTTTATATCATAAATTCAAACAATAGGTTAATATATATATATATATATATATATATATATATATATATATATATAAACAAAGAAACAATTACAATCATCAGTAATATAAAAACTGATTTATTGATTAAGAGCATACAGATAAAGGTAGTTCAAAAGGTAATGACTGATGCACCAATTCCCCAAGTGTATTGTTCTCTGTTTAGAAGTTGAGATAATTACAGCATTTGAATGTCACCAATATATAGATAGAGCTAATTGTGCAGAAGAGTACCTAAGTTAGAAGGTGGAGATGTTTATGAAAACATAGCAAAAGAAGTTATAAGGTTTAGCATCTGAAAAAAACTTACAAAACTGGAATTTATTGTTGAGAGGAGAAGTGTAAGAAGTAAGTGTTATGTCAGAAAATAGTGAGGTTTTCATGTGAAGATTCAATAAAAGTAAAAAAGATATGTATGGCAGTCAAAGATCAGGAAGATTAAGCACCCTGTCACAGTTTATACCTTTAACTAATTGATTTCCATCTCTTTGGATGTTGAAAAAGCACCTAAGAGGTCAGCATTCCAAAGTTGATGCCTAAATTCAACAAATCATGATAATTTAATGTTAGACTATCGATATAATAAGTGCTTTAGTAGTCATAGTGACTATGGGAGAAATATTAAGCTGTAACATATGAAGAATCCGATTTTTACGGTATATGTATTTAAAGTAGATCTTTTTATAGAACGAGCTTTATTAAACAAAATAAGAACCATTAGCTTCAACATACTTTTGTCAATGAGAAACAAATTTTTTTTGTCAGTATCAGAAAGTTCAGCAGTTCTGGAGGCAACACTCATTAAATGCTGTTTCAGTATCCCTTGGATTTCTGAAGCATTTATCCTGGAGAAAATTATCCTGATGTATGAAAAAGTGATGATCTGTAGGTGAGTGAACGAATATTAACGTTGCACTGTTCAGCTACACAAGGGCTTTTGACGACGGACCTCGTAATTTTGAACCATGGTCAAGTCACGAGGATGATACCTGAGCTGGCACCTTCCCCCCCTCCTAACTACCACACCACACCAACGGGAGGTTTGAGCTCTCGACAAATTTAACGTGCATCGCTCCCCTACACAGCTGATCTTTAGTGGTAATGGGCTTGAACTTATGACATGCCTGTGATGATCCGGTACCTTGACCACTGAGCTACCACAGCCCTAAAATCTGTAGGTGAGTTCAGGTGAACATGGTAGGTAGTCTGGATTTTCGTAGCCCAACACTTGGAAGTTTTGGCAAGTGATCATTGAAACATGTAATCGAGCATTGTCATGAAGAAGAATTGGGCCTTTCTTATTGAGCATTGCCTGCTGTTTATGTGCAAGTTTCTGATGCACTTCATCAAATTCATTACAATACTTATCCACCGTGATGCTTTCACCTGGTTTCAAAAAGCTATGATTGATCAAACTGGCTGAAGGCCACCACACATTCACCATAATCTTTTGATGGAGTTTTGGTTTCGAGAAGTGTTGTCAGCATCCAGCCACTGCACTGAACATCACTGATTTTCATACAGAACTCACTTTTCATTCCACACCACAATTCGATTGAGAAACAGACGTTTCAAAACATTTATTTACTTTATTTTATACCCATTCAATTTATGCGGGGAACCCATTTATCCATTTTTTTAACAATTTGCCAATCATTTTTTGATGATGGAAAAGGGATGAGGGCCTAGTTCTTCACATAGTGTGTAACAATAACACATTTTTTTCAAATATCTCTCGTAAGACTTCCTTGTCTGCAACTGTATCTGGCCTGTCCCGGTCTTCATTTGCGACTCTTGTCACCAGATTCAAACTCTGTGTACCAACATCGAACGGTACATTCCCTTTACTGAGCTCTCTCCAAATGTGACACTGACCACTCCTAAAGCATTATGATCACTCTTCCACTTATACAAACATAATTCTGTAAAATTTTGAGAATTCATCTTATGATTAAACACATAAAATTATAAACAAAATGATAATATTTTTAATAAAAGCATATCAAATGAGATAGAGCAAGGTTTTACCTTTAAGATGATATATATGGACAATCAAAAAAGTCTTATTAGGAAAAAAATTTCAAAAACCTAATGGTGAAAATCAGACATTTCATATGTTGCAACCTAATAGTATGAACAAGAGACTTACTACCTTGTTGTTCTTAAAATTTGTAAATAAAGATTTACTCAAAGCTTGCTTTTGGGACTGGCCTTCAATATGCTTTTAAAAAAAAGGATTGTAACAGGATTTGTTCAATAATCATTTCTATCCAAGTTCAGAAAACTTTTAAAGAAATTTAAATTTCCAAGTATGAACAAAAACAAATGCAATATATTTTAATTAACAGTAGAAAAAAATCAAAAGTTCATTTTTTTAAAAAAAAAACTATCCAAGAGAAAAAATTGCTTTTACTACTGTTATGCTAATTCTAAGATTTTTAATAAAATTTTTAAAAATAAGATGATTTACTTCGAAATGGATCAGTGGTAAACTCTGTAGGTGGAGATAATTCGGTTGATTGTACACCTCTGCTTAGAAGACAAGAAAGATAAGACGGATCATCTGCAAGGTAATCCAATAAATCCTCCTGCTCTAATTCAAGTTTTGCTTTTTGCCACTCCTTTTCTATTTGTTCCCACTCCACTTGGGGAGTACAAACTGATGTTCTAGGTCGCTGACCATCTCTTCTTAAGAGAGCTTTTGTTTCTTGCTCAAAATTTTTAATTTTTTCTTGAGCAAGTGCACTCAACTTATTATATCTATGTCCAACAAGCTCTTCTTCAGGATGAGGTATGGAACCTGAAGTTTCATGACTGGATTCAGAGCTCAGCCCTTCAGCAACCAAAGAATCATTCTGAGGTGCAAGTTCCTTGGATACGGATCTCTGTTTGGACTTTGAAGAACCAGAAATAAGACTAGAACAGCTCCCAAAGCTGAGGTCGGACAAATTTTCAGTATCAACAGCCTTGGAGTCACAGATTTCTGGAGTAGTAAAATTGGAAGGAATACTGTTATCATTTGGGTTGCCAAGTATGTCCGCGTCATCAGCAATTATTCCGGATCTTTTCTTCGAATAACTAGCGGGATCTTTCTTTTTTTGCCGATGCCTTAAGTGACGAGAGGCTGCATTGCAAAAAGAAGTAAACATTTCATGAGGCAATGACTCCTCTGAAAATTTAAAATAATTAAAGAGAATTTATTAAAGTAAAAAAGGAATACAAATTAACATAAAAATTATAAAAATTATTTATATAAAAAATTTTGAAGAATAAAATTTTAAAAATAATACAGACAAAGAATACATAAAATAAAATAATGTGCATTCAACTTCAAATTAAATATAACTATACAAGAGATATTAATTTTGTGAAAAATACATTTTAAAATACAAGAAAATACATTAAAACAATATAACTTGAAGATACTTTTCAGAGGTAAGAATCATTTTATAAGATTTAAAGTGTCAGTTTTTTATATAATATAAAGATACAATTTTAACACTGAAATGGATTAATTTTTACTACATTTACTTTTTCACATACAAAAATCTACTCATGAAAAAAATTTTAGTACTTTTAGTAAAAATGTAGGTACTCTGAAATTATTAACACCCTGACATAGAAATAAAAGATGTATTGATGAAGACTTTTCCTTTCGTCAGAAGTGTGGATTTCCAACAACATTGAGAAGCGGGGATAATTTTGAGCATTCAAAAAATGACAGAATTGATGCAAGATCTTTGGCATCCACCAGAGACAGTTCTTGGAGATATTAAAGCCTATAATGGCACATAAATTGAATGACATTTCCCAAGGGGAATTCCCATTTGTCAAGGGGTTAATACGACTTAGCAAGTTAAATTTCAAAAATTAGAAGATTTTTTTCCCCTATTTTGGCTTAATTGCTTTTATTATTAAAATTTACAATCTATAAAATTTGGCAATACAGATTTAAATATTTATTTAAGGCTAAAATATCACAGCAAAAAATTCTATTTGAATAGCAAATCATACAAACCATCAAGTTTGTTTATGTTACTGAGAAGAGCATTTGATTGAATATTTGAAGGGGGGTGAGTCTTTCGTTTGTCTTGAGCATTTATTTCCATTGGCAAAATGTCACCACAATCTTCAAAGAGCCACTCAGCCTAGAATAATAAAATAAAAAGATTACATACAATCAAAAAAAACATTTCTTCAGTACAAATTCTATTATGTTACCAATGAAACATTTTATAAAAAATGAAATTTAAGGAGTTCTAGATACATAACGTTTTTTAAGTGATATTCACAATGAATGGAACCACTACTATAGTGATTAAATATAAACCCTTACTTAATAGGGAAATATTATATGTATTTTTTTAAGAACCTGATTTTCAATAATTATAGTATAAGCATAATATTGAAGATTAACGAAACATTGAAAACAAAAGATTCTAAGACACTACTAGAATTTATACAGCTTTATTTGCACGATATAAAAATTAAAAAGATACATGACAGTAGCTCCTTTTTGCCAATAAAGCTTGTAACATCTACATCCCCAAAGAAAAAAGGAGAAAAGGGGGAGAGTGATCAATTATTATTGCTAAATATTTCATTAAAAAAAATCGAGTGTATATGAAGAAATTACTTGTATGAGCTATTATTAGCATCACAAATACAAATCATATTCATAGATAGATGTCAAGACTATGGTCGAGAGATAGCCTTCAAGTACATGAGTACTTGAACAATATCCTATCAACCTCCATTAGTAATGTATATGTCAGTACGGCATACATTACAAAATGCATACTCATTCCCTTTTGGATATGCGATAAAACAATTGAATTCTTTTTCATAGCATTCTTCATACATATTTTCATGTTTGAAAGTATATATGGCCTTTGTTAGACGATGTGATAAGCAAAACAGCCAAAGGAAGTGTTAAGTATAATTATAAAATGAGTTTTCTGGAAAATTGATAAAATAAAATGTTTTATTTATCAAAACCACATCTTCAAGAATGTTTAAAAATTTAATGGCAAAAAATTATATAGTTTTTATCTATTTATTTCTCCTTCATAGTAAATATAAACTAAGAGGGGAGAAAATGGTTTAACAAATGAAAAAAATTTTGTGAGAATTAAAAAGAATGATCCAGGCATAGAAGTTTAACAAAAGGCCAAAAAGCACAAATTGTAAGTGTGAAGCATAAAACTTTATCAGGTATATCCAATTATTTTTCCATTGGATTGAATTCTTTGCAACATAACAAAAGTACATCAACAAGAATCTCATACTAAAGGACAGGACTAGCTAAAAACAATCCAAACTTAACTACATGACTAGCCAAACACAGCCTTTATTAAAATCCTACTAAATATCTATGCCATTGTATAAAAAATCTTGCATGAATGCATTGTACATCAAATAATTAATAAAAGCTATAACTATATGCCAGCAAAAAGCAATGATAAAATAAAAACTTCAAATAAGTGTCAGCGCAATAACTTACTGCTATGATGAAGATAACCTACAAAATTCTAAAAGCCATGGTTAGATTATTGTTTACAATTTTATTGATTTGGGAAACTGAACTTTTAAATATTTTTTATAAGCATGCAAAATTAAAAAAATACTAAGTTCCTATAATTTTTTATCAACACTATACTTTTTAGCTATGAATGGTCCACTTCATAATTATCAATAAAACAACAATATTTGCAATCTTGTTCCATAGTAATATGAAATGAAATGCACAAATAAATACCTTTTAGTAAGCATTTTCACATACACACTCTCCCTATTGTTGATCCCATTCCCACAAAAAATTTGCAAAAATAACAAGAAAACTACAATTACTAACGAATAAAAATTCCTATGAGAAAATGCACTTCATATAAATTTACAGAAATTTTATAAATCATTAGTCCTCATACTCAAGTTTTGAAGTTACTTAAATAAAAAAATTTCAAATTAAAATAAAGGTAAAGTGATCTTTGATAAACTTAAACAAAAGTTAAAGTGTTAACTTTAAAATGCAACAATTATTAAATTAGAATTAACATTTATCTAAAGAAAATACCTATAAATGTCTAAAGTAGCAATACTAGCTTTCAAAAAAGAAAGGAAAGAAAAATACAGAAATTAAGAAAATCAGCACACAAAAAAATATTGTCGGACCTCTATTTAACAAAGTTGCTAAATCTTAAAAAAGTTCATTAAGTGGAAAATTTGTTAAATAGTGATTCATCTTAAAAATTGTAAAATGTTTTTGGTTCCAGAAAAATGTTTGCAAAATAAGAGATTTGTAAAAAAAAAAATGGAGGTTCAACTATATAGAAATTAATAAAAGTATCAGATTATCCTCCTTTTTCAAGGTAAAATGCTACAATTAGAGTGCTTTTTACAATTAAGCTATGTAACTTACATAAGTTATCATTGTTTCAATTAAATAACACTGTTGAGGCATATCTGTTACCATAGCAACCATATTATTGTCTGTTGTACGCACAAGTGTAGGCCCAAAGACTATGGCCAAATTTCTAGCCTCCATCTGCAACACAGAATAAAACAAAAATGAAAATTTACCCAATTGAAAAATTTTTACAAATCATACTTTTAAAAAATAAGCTGAAATGCCTAAGAAAACATTCTCAAAAAATTCTTCAAAAGAAACTAAATTAATTTTACTAACCTTATTTGTTGTAGAATGTTCAACTACTTTCTTCAAATGATACATTAGATAGCGCAAAGTGGCAAAGTTATGAACAGGTAGGTGATATAACTAAAGAAATTAAAAATAAACACATTTTATTTTAATTTGGTAAGAAAACCTGATGCTAAGTAAAAATAAGTATTATTAAATAGTTCTACATATGATCTCAAAAATGTATACTACAAAAAAAATTATAATATAACAACTTAACTAATATCATACAAATTAGATTTTATGCAATAGATTGCTTTCAAAAAACAAAAAATATGTTTCATACAATACCAAAATGTGGCTTTATAACCTTTTATAAGGATTTTTTTTACGAATATGCAAGAGATTTTTCATTAAATAAACAAAGACTTAGATTGACTTAAAATTTTTTTCTTGATTTTTTTTATATATATATAAATACCTACAATTTTCTAAAGTAATGTAAAACTTAAATACATCAAGTATGATCATTTAATTCTTTATCTGAATATAGCATACATTTCTTTTTCTCTACAGATTTTGCTTATCCAATAAATACTAAGAAAAGCTATCACACGAATTTTAGTGAATTCTGTTTGTAAAAGAATTCTTAAATAACAACCTTTATTTAGGTCTGAAGAAAATAAATAAGTACTTTTATGCAGACAATTCAATTTTTAGATTAATATAACTTGAACAGAAATAGAAGTTTAATTTAATTTTGAAAACATATATATTTTTAAATAGAATTTTAAAAAAGTTCCAATTAAGTATTCAATGAAACATATAAATTTTTTTAAAAAAACACTACAAAATTTAGGTACAACATTTACATAGCAAATATAGGCAGGATAACTTTTTTATCATATGTTTACTTAAAGAAAAAAAAATTTTCAAGTAGCTTTATTTTTCCAAACATTTAAATTTTTGAATAATTCTCCAAAAATATTTCAACATTTAAAACTATATTCTGAAAATACAAACATTGAAAAACATGGAAGTTATGTAATCATATGTGTCATAAAATACTCACCACATGTTTAATAGCCTTTAATCTTTTAACAGGATCTTCTGTTTCACTGGCTTGTATGAACTTAGGATATAAATAGGAAGTGAGTAATGGTTCTGGTAACTTTCGAAAAAATGCTTTCAATAAACTTGATACAATATTGACATCATTCCAACGAGCATCTTTGATCAAATCATCATCTATGCCTTGATTAACCAAGTCAGTTAGCACACTAACTGAGGCATTGTTACCTGGCACACGATATATTCCAACAGTATCTAATCCTCTTGTTTCAACTATCTGTACACAAATTTCTACTATCAAAGGGATATGCTGAAGAGTAAAAAAGAATAAATTAGTATACCATTTTGTTAAAATTAAAACACTATGAGAAAAAAAACATTTTGCCATGAAACATTACACTGCATTTATCATATTATTGCAAATACTTTCACAGATTTTTCAAAATAGTATATTAAATTTTTTATTTAAAGCAAAAGCATAAAAAACCCAGAAAAGAAAGAAAAATATAAATAAAACCAAAAAATAACATATTTGGAAAAGTTATTGTAATAAGAAATAATTTGCCAACCAATTTGAACTTTAATTTTCCACAGAATAAATTATTCTGCCACTACAATGCCATCTGAATTACAAGCATTTTAAAAACAAGAAATTTATTTAGAACAATAATAGCAAGTAGCATAGTTTTTTACAGAACATGAAGAAATTTAATGTAGTTGTAAAAAATGCAAGATAAATCCTAAATACTCTAAAAATTTCTCTTAGCCACATACTTTTATAAATACTATTTTACAAAGTAGTTTTTTACAAGTCTTTAATTAGATAATTGTAAAAAAGTATTTTAAAAAGATATATATATATATATCTGAGCATATATATATATACAATAAGAACATTTAAAATATCTAACTATATGATCACTACTCATACATATATATTTTATTTATATATATAATTTGTTCAAGTATATAATATAAAAAGCTTAAAACTCATATTTTTAAAAAAAAATTACTTCATTAGTAACTCCAGGTGGGGCATTTTCAAGCTTAACACCAAATGATGCTCCCTTTGGAATATGAGAATTCATTCCATGAACTTTTTTCCATCCTTGCACCATCCGATCTCGCCAGAGTACTCCAATCTTTGTCAGAGCCAGTTCATCTGCATGTCAGATAAGATAGTTATAATATAGTTGAATATATAAAGCAGTTCATTAAAATTACATAGTAGCTGCAACTTGCAAAACTAAAAATATCAAGGATATTGTTAAATATCACATATATTGAAACATTTAATAAATCATTAAAAATTCAGTAGGTATTTGGAATCGATGACTTAAAATTTATTTTTGATATCCGAGAGATATTGCTTGAAGTAGATGCATGTAATTTTTTGTTAATATTTCAAACTTTTGATACTCGAGACATTTTCAGTCTTATTCCAAACAAAACCCCTAGGCATACAAATAAAAGCACTTTCAATTCTAGTAAGTTTATACATTAGTTTAAATGAAGTACATTTGATTTATTAACATTTTGTGAAATATTACTTGTTGCTCTATAATGTACCTTAAATACAAAAAGTATCTTTAAAATGTTGCTTTTGCTTAAAACTAAAGAACCACAAAGGCAGAAAGAACCCAAAATCTAAAAATCTATCAGAAATAAAAATGATCTAATATTAGCATGCTTATATTGCAATAAAGTTTAATAAAAGTGGGGTTATAATACATTATTCTTGCTAACCACACTGTAATGTAAAAATTAAGCAGCATTCAATACCCATGCAATTCTTCAAAAAAAAAAATTTAACTTTTTGTGAAATTAAAGAAAAATTATATGTCACTAAGTTCACTAAGTGAAATATTGCAAATAGAATTTTATATATAATGATATCAGAATAGTGTATAAATATAATATTTAAATATTATTATATTTATTATACTAACATTTTTTATCTTGAAAAATTTTCAATTTTTTTTAACAATAAAAGACAGCCTAAACTAAATGATTTCAAGCTTATTTTGGCAAGCAAATAAAATTACTCTGATTGCTTATATGTAAAGTCAGAGCATCACTTTAAGCATGTAATTTACAAATACATACCACCTTGTGATGCTCTCCGTGTTTTAACAGAAGGGGAATGTTCCGATGGACTGCGATGACGAAAAACTAATTTCCTGACATTATGATGTTGACCAGAAGATTTTCCTTTTTGAATCTGTTGTTCATAAGCAGCAGCTTTTTCTAATACAGATGTATTCTTCAACCAATCTGGAAGCTAAAAAATAATAAAACAAATGCTTTAAAATTTTTTTGAAAAATATAAGCAAATAATGAAGATTACAAATAAACATATCTTAAAATGAAAAAAAATCTTCATAAATTAAGTACATGCAATAACGTGCAAGTTTTATTAGCCACTTATACAAACAAAATATGATACATTTATTTATTCCCAGGTAGATAAATTTCCTCATGCACTAATTTTCGAATAACATATACAAGAAATTGATGACAAATTCCTAAATTATAATGAGTGAGCTACACCCCACCCCCCACCCCCAAATTAACATTTATTACTTAACATATTCATTATTTTCAAAATGCACTGTGTATTATTTTTCTTTCACAGAACCAACTCAAATTTACAATAAACAAGTACATGCTATAAACAACTTTTAAAAAATTAATATGCATTCTTAAATCCTTTTTTTTACAAAAATTACAATAATAAATGTGGGTGTTTAAAACTGTATACATAATTGAGAAAACAAAATTAATAAGGTAAAAAAATGTCAAAACAATTTGGATTAAAAAAATGTTTAGTAGTTTTGTAATTTTTGTAGCTTAACTATGTCCCCCAGCAAAAATTATTATCAAATTTTCTTTAACATATAAAATTAAATTTAAAACACATTTAAAAATCAGAAATATTTGCAGAATATACCAGCAGATTTATAAATTTTTTTTAAATTATACAGAATACAAAGTGCTCTTAATATATTAATGCAATCTTTTAATAAATCAAAATTGTAAAAAAAAAAATTCTAGAATAAATTTAATTTGAAATTTATTTTTTACCCATACAACTTAAAATATAAAAAGCATGTCATTTTAATAGATAGTTAAATTTCTACATTTCAGTATTTTTTATCATTTCCACATATTAAAGAATTACCTCAGATATTTCTCTAGCAAATATTTGTAAAGCTTTTAACCATTCCATCATGCTTGTATGACTTTCTGTTTGAACCAAGTACTCAGTCCCATTGAGAAGCATGAGACGCAAGACATGTTTTCTTTTTACATAATCATTTGCAGCTTTAGCTATACTATATTTTACATTTATCACATGTTCATCACCGGTAATTGTTCCCTAAATATAAAATACACATTTTACTTTTATCATAATGAAGAATATCTAAGATCTACATCAGTTAAACAAAACAGTAATAAAATATCTCACATTTAAACTACTTTAGAAACAGTAATGTAAAAGTACATAATTTTCTAAATAAAAATATTTCAATTCATAATGAAGAATATCAAAGATCTACATCAGTTACACGAAACAGTAATAAAATATCTCACATTTAAACTACTTTAGAAACAGTAATATAAAAGTACATAATTTTCTAAATAAAAATATTTCAATTATCTTAAAATTGTTACTAGATATGACATAAATAGCTAGGTATACTTTTCACTATGGTCATCTTATTTTTATGAATAAATATATTATATATAATAAAAATGGTAGATTTTTTTAAAATTAAAAATATAACAAATTTTTCATTAGATGCACCCAAAATTCCTCAAATAAAAGAATAAACTTCATTACGACAACAAGTAACTCTGAGTATTTTGCTAAATGTTAGAAAGAATAGTTGTCATTGTTGCATTGCAAAGCTATAAACAAGGGTTATAGTGACAGATCCTGTAGTTTTTGTTAAATTAAGCATAATTCACATAAGAATACACATATTACAATACAAAACAGAAATATATTTTGATTGCATTTATTCTCAAATGATTACACCTAATTTGAAAGGAAAATATTTGATTTATTTAAATACAAAAAAAAAAAAGATTCTGTATCTAAAATAAATAAAATAAATTTGATTTTTAATACAGTTATAAAACTTCAGAAACAGAAAGTCAAATTTCCTTGAATAGAAACTTATGCCTATTTAGCATGTTGATTTGGTTTTTGCACATATATAATAATAATAATTAAAACAATAAATAGCATGAAAATTATTGTTAAAATTATAAGTTAAAATTCCAGCAATAAATTATTAATTATAAATTTAATTACCTTTGAGGGTTCACGTCTTTCCTTTAACAAATAAAGAATATTATTTCGTAAGATAGCCCATACATGTCTCCAGGATCTATCACTTGATCGCTGTGAAAAGGAATAAGAATTTATAAACTATGGGAAATAAAATATTTTATACTAAATATAATCATAACATCTCAAAATTGATACAACACATACCTTTTATTAACACACAAAGAAACAACAACAAAAAATACCTTTCAAAATAGGACACCAACAGAGAAATAATGAAAAAAATGTGTTCTAAAGATACACTGTATAGCAGTGCTCCGCAACCTTCTTATCGCTGTAGACCGGTGAACGTTTGATAATTTTACCGCGGCCCGCTGACGGTAGGTCACGTTTATTGTTTATATTTTAGATTGTTTTGATTTAACAATTTTAATTTAGTTACATTTAAATATGCCTTCAGAATAAAAGATAGACGTTGGATAGACGTTGTCTTTTGGGCATCCGGACTGTAACACAGTCCTCAATCCCTTGTCGTGAAAAAACTTGGATGTGGGACTTGGCGAAAGTGAGTTTTTTCATTCTGCTTAGTGGCATGGCGGTGATTGGTTGGTCGATGGAATCTGGGAGGCGTGGCAAACGTGCTTCATCTGGGTGGGAGATGTTCAAGGTTTTTGGCATGACTGAGAGCTTAGAGGCTGCTCTCTGGTTGGATGCTTGGTAAGTGATTCAGAATAAAAAATAGTTACACCAAAAATGAATAAAAGTGATTTAACGTGGATTGTAAAGTGATTTCCATGGAAAGTTGCGCAAATCTGAGAGGAATGCACCACTTTAACTAAAATGGCAATGGTTTAATGTTCTTTAGGCGCACCAGCACCATTTGATCCACGGACCGTATAGTACACAAAATATATTATTTTATCAAATACTTGAAAAAAATTCAAAAAGCAGCATTAACTTTCATTCTTCAATATCAATTTAAAAGGGGCAAAAGCTTACAAACATCTAGATAAATTTAAAAATTAAGTATATATATTTCTCTAAATTACCATAGCATATGCAAATAGAAACATTTACTTAGTAGTTAAACAATACTCAAATTTTTCTAAGTAAACATTTTGAAATGAGTATTTCGGAACTAATTATTTTAAAAGGAGCTTTGCCATATGCAAAAAGATGAAGTTAGAGGACAGTATATTTTTCAATATTAAGTATCTGGTTAAGCCCAGTGTCTGAGTGGTAGTGCATCATGCTTCCACACCACAGGTCCGAGGTTTAAACCCCGGGCTGGGCAAGGTCGACACAGCCTTTCATCCCTTCAGCGGGTCGATAAATGTGTACCAAGCTTGCTTAGGAACTTAACAATGGGGGTTTGCATCAGACTAACCATCTGATCAGAACATCTGCTCATGCACCTCAGGGCCCAAAGTTGCATATATTGATACGGGCACAGTAGGCTTTGGCCCTCATGGGCTGTTGCACCAATGAGTTAAGTATCTGGTTACATATAAAATTTTAAAATCAAACACGTAGAGAAAAAAGAATGAATGAAATAAAAGTTTAATTGCATTTTTACTTTTGATATCTTAATCAAATTAATGCTGTTTCTATAATATTTTCTTTAAATGCAATAGAAACCATACATAAAACAAGATTATTTGTTGAAACTATATCTACAACAAAAATAGAGACACTTTGCAATAGATACTAGAAAAAAAAATTTCCATATTAATTAAAACTAATATATTTACATGACAGTCAAATTATCATTTGTAATGAATATACAGTTAAATTTTTAATTCAAGATTACTAAAAATTTACTTTAAATACGAAACACCATAATAAAATAACTACATAAAACAACTTACCTTTCCTTCTAAAGACACTACTTTGCAAATAACCCATCCATATACAGATTTGGGTTCTTCTGTAGTTTCTTGGTTATTACATCCATTTACCTCATCTGTTACATCAACAGGAACTAAAGCTTGTTTAACTTTTGGAGTCTGTAAAATTAATAAGCTTTTTCAATAAATGCATTGATTAAAAATGTAGAACTGAAGAATTTATTGTTGATACTAAATAATTTTCATACATATACTTAAAAATAAAATAAACTTTTATACTTGGTTTCGATTCAATTAATATGTATTAATATTAAAAGCAAACAAATTATTTATTTTTTTTTTACGCTAGAGCAGGCATGACCAACCTTTTAGCTTCCTTGGGCGACTTGGAAGAAGACTGGTTGTTTTAGATTACAAAAAATATATTAATACTAAAACACTATATATATATATTAATATTATATCTCTATAATTTGCATTTCATTCATGATTTTTTTTACAATGAAAGTAAAACTTAAAATTAATGATATGTTTATTTTTAAATATATTTCAATATTTGATCCAATGAAAGCAGATGCATTTTTAATGAATTCTCAAAGAGCTCAGATATTCTGGTCCTAGTTTTTTCTTCAAATATATTTCATTCTTAAAAATATCTACTCACAAATATAGGTGCTTTCAACAATAACATAAGACAATAAAGAGGATACCAACTTCTTCACCCAATAAAATAAAAATCCACTACAAATTTTACAGGAATCCATTAAAAATACAAAATATTTCCTTGAATCAAAATTGAACATTAAAATAAAACACTAAGAATTTAAAATTGTACCTCTAGGTAATTAGTTTGAAAATTGGTAGGTAATGTTTATGTTGACTGAAAATTAAGTGATAAGTATACTGTAATAATAATTATAGTTCAAAAAGTTTTGAACTTTTTTACTGAGTTCTTCAATTAAATTTAAAAGTGAAACCCATATTATTCATTGTACCCAGGACCAAGTTTTAACAAATATAATGAAATGCATAAAATTGTTTTCTTCATTTTGAGACTGTCATAGCTTCATGTTTTTTTTTTTAATGCTACAGCATTCAGTTAATTTTTTTGCTTTAAAGGTGCATGTTTCAGCACTTCAATGACTGATCAAAGTCTACAAAAAAATGCCACAAATATGTAAATCAATTCCCCTCAACAAGTCTTCACACACATATTCTTTTGATTCCAACTTCATTTCTTAAATAATACATTTTATTTTGATTAAACTAACTCACTTCTAAACAGCGAATGATGCCCCCTTAATTAAAATATGCATAAACATACGGAATTTCTAGATTTGCTTGGTCTTCAAAAAACTTGGTGGTAATCTGCATCATGATAACCATCTTTTTAAAGCTTTTGCACATAAAAATTACCGTATTTACTTGAATCTAAGCCGCACATTTTTCCAATATTAAAGCTACTGAAAATCGGGTGTGGCTTAGAATCTAATGAAAAAAAAATGTGTTGGATGGGGCAATTACAGGTTCTAAACTATTTTTCATTTTCCACTAAGACTTGTCGAGAATTCGGGTGGGGGGGCTTAAATTTGAGTAAATATGGTACTTAATGTATTATATAGTGCTATAAAGAAATTCAGACACAACAGTATCATCTGTTAATTTAAACAAATTCATTTATTTCACCTATCATGCCAGAAGCATCATCATAGCTACACCAAATAAATGTCAAGCAGTATAAAACATATCAATGCAAAAAATGTTTCATTGTTTTGTAAAAACTTTCAGTTTAGTTGTCTTTAAATAGTACTAAAGAAATAACCTTTTCAGCATAATATGTCATACTTATCACCTCTACTTCTAACTAATTTACTAACAGAGCTGTATTAGTAATACCCTGATTTTCCTCCATTAACATAGTATAAAATTTGAAAGTAGCAGTCCAACTGTTCAATTTTTCAGAATAAAATTTTCCATTTGACCAAGTTATACGGCTATAGTCTGATTGAAATAAATTAAGAAAAAAAATTTTAATCAGGATAAATTCTACCTATTGCTGAATAAACTTAGCATCAATGTTAATATTTATATTTATATTACTTAATATTACCTTCATAACTAGATATTAAAATAAAATTAGCTTGTGTTGCCAATGTGCATTTACAGAGGCATCTATTACTTGGTAAAAGCAATGACAAGATGTAAATGTTCATATAAAATGCAATTTTGAATAAATATATACTAACATGTCAATTGTGCTCACAAGAGATAAGTAAAATATACTCTTAGCTGAGAATGATTTTACCCCTACCTCTTTCTGCTAAACATTTTTATTATGAAATTTCATTCCTTTTAAATTCATAGAAAATCAAAATTGTAATATATTTTTAGTGGCAATCTCAATATTTATGTCAACAGTTTTTTCTTGGGTTGCATTAATTGGCAACTTCAGACAAAAGTTGGACAAACCTGCCCTAGAGAAGCTGAATTTTAAAAAAAAATTTTACTATTAAAATTTTCAAACAATAAAAACATAGAATAAATTATATATACTCTATTGAAACTATTATTACAAATAAATGATAACATTAAGTATTCTACCTTTTCTCCAAAGAATGATTTCAACTTCTGAATGCGGAACTCTTTATTTGGACTAAAAAAATATTGTTAATTATTAGTATATCTTTAAGAGTGGTCAAATTTTGAAAAGATAGCTAGATAATTTACATACCTAGATGCATCAGAAATCTCATCTTCTTCACTTAAATCAGACTCGATATTCATTCTTTCGTTCGCTGTAGCACGAAGATAAGAAATTCTTCTAACAATATGACATTCATCTTGGTCAGAAGATGCTGCTTTTGAATACAAAACAAACTTTATTACATTAAGAAAAAATAATTAATTTAAAGATTTATAGAACATTGATAACTATGCAATCAAGAAAATATTCAAATATAAATGTTTCATGACAAATAAAATTATTAAAATCATCCACAAATTTTTAGAGAGTTAATTCTAAATAACATTTTTTAAAAAATTTTCTTAGTCCTGAGGTACCTCAAAAATAGTTTTCTATGTAAATAAATTACAGTTTTTAAATGTAAATATTAGATGAAAACTAGATGATGAATTAGGCAACAAACAAACAAACGACACATTCATAATTTCAAAGAATTATTCTTTATCATGAACATCAAGACAAGCTATTTAATAATAAATTTAAATATGTTTCCAGTACCAAAAAATATTATTCATGACATGATTTTTTTACTTCATATGTAAGTTTTAAATTATTATACTTAGAAAAGTTTAATACCTGGAACTGTTTTTCTTCTATGTACAACTCCACTTACAGGAGGAATAAAATCAGTTGGTACTGAAATGAAAAGAGAAATTTAAATTTGCATTCAAAATGAAACGTCATAAAATTTTGTAATTCCATTTATTATGAAGTTATTTGACTGAGTTACAGAAAGTTTTATTTATGTTATAATAAAAGTACTCAGTAAATACCTAATTCTATTTTTACATAATAGATATGTTTCTAAAGAATTGTGTAAAAAAAAATTGGTGTAAACAAATATCCTGCATAGAAGAATGATTGTAGTCTTAAGAAATCAATAAAAAGAATGCAATGAACCATAATTTTCATGTTAGGATCTTAAAAGATTTTATAATCAATGCTCAAACATTTGTTTTTAATGGATACTATTTTTATAATTTATATTTTTCACTCACATAAAAGAGGATATTGAAAATTTTTAGAGTTCTCTCAAAAGAAAAACTTAGCTTCTCACTTAAAATAAAATACTTTTTTTTTTCATTCCTACTGATTTTTAAGGTTAATAGTTTTGTAACATTTTATTAATCCCATTCAGGTCATTTTATAATTTTTGAAAATTTTTTTAGGAATTTGAGACAATTTGATCAGTTTTAAGTATATACAAAGATTTGTTCTTGCATTATTGTGAATTATATATATTAATTTATTTAATAGTGGCTCAACTTTCTAGCAGGAAAAAATAAATCCAACCCTTGGTAAAAAAAAAATGTGAATTTTTAAATTTAAATCAGACAATTACTTAAAAAAACTAATTTCAAGCAAAAAAAGTTTATTTCATTGAAAGAGAATCTGTAACTTATTTAACATATTAACAATCTATAAATACGAGTCAAGATTTTTTAAAATGTTGAAAAACTTCATATTTATTACAGTTTCAAAATGCTTTTCTTAGTTAATATTAGTTTCACAGGTAAAATCTATTTTTTAAAGATACAAATAACTTTTTAATGAATTTTTATCAAGAAAAAAAAAATGTGGTTAGCTGCAATAAGAAAAAAAGTTGGTTTAATGAGTAATCCAAAAAACAATGCAACTTTTTATTGTGAGAAACCCACATTGGCCTAACTTACTCCAAAGGCCAACTTTTTTGCAATTTGCACCTAATGGCTTAAAGATGTCGATGAATAGTTGAATAACCAAATTTTAACTATTCCGCTAGTTCCTCAATAGATACAACTGGAGTTTGTTTCACCAAAGATTGAAGTATGTCTCTGGCAAGCTTTACAGATACTTTAGGACGAGGATCACAACCTAGGTTATGGTTTCTAGCTTGAAATGTTTAGAACCACTGTACAAAATTAAAACATATTGGCTTCCATCCAAGTTTTGGTTTTTATTTTCTAAGTACTTCTTGAAATGAGACAACTGCAAATTTCTTTTTACTAAATGGCAACTTTTAGAATATTAATGCAAGGTTCAGAATAATAGAGCTACATAAAGATTTGAGGTATGAAAAATAAATGTGTTTTTAAACATTTTTGTGAGTAAAATTAATTTTTATTAAATGAATCCATCTCGAACTTATTTCAAGAAGATTATCTTGCAAAAATAAGTACCTATTTTTATTCATGAATTACCAAGAGACACTTTACAACCTCTGTACATACGGGTTTAAACTTAATTGTCCGAGCCCTTTATACTGCATTAATACTACTTGTACTTTCCCTTGCTTTTACTGAATTCATAAGACAAAATATGGCAATTATGCCCCTCTATCACTTTCATAACTTTATATAAATTAAGCTGCACACTTAAAAACTTGCACTAAAAATATTTTTTTTATAGCAAGTTCATGCTGGTCAGATCCTTTAAGAATGTAGATAAGGCTAGAAAATAGGGCTAACTCCACCAACCTGATGAAAGATAATATTGAACTTCATAATAAACAGGTTTTCTCAAGAAAAGCTATTAAAGAGGCTAAACATAGAGCCATTAGAGGTTTTGTAGAGGGTTTAGACCAGGGGAACTCAACCTTTTTTGCTGTCAAGCCACATACATATGACAGGTATTTTACACTGCCCGCAACATGAAGATAATGGGGGAGGGGGGACACAAAAAGACCAACATTGGTCAAAGTAAAATTAATCAAAATATTAAAACTCCTTTTTAGGAGGGGGAGTACTTTAATACTATATTAACCTTTATATCAAACACGCATGCACAAAATATTTATGGTAAAATCCGGCGCACTTTGAACACAAAAAATAAGATTGAGATTAACAGGTGTGCATTATACGCCGGGTATAAAAATGAGAGCTTTAAGAATAAAAGGAAAAATGAGAACATAAAAAATAGACTTCTATATACATCGAAATATTGTTTATTTAAAAAAAAAATTGCATAGCTTATGAGCTTAAAGGGTTGTAATTCTAGAAATACATTATTTTTTTTCAAAAGCTTGGGATAATATATCGAATTAATGACATCAAAACATAAAGAGTATTGTATACATACATTTCAGGTTTTCTTCATAAAAAAAGGGGGTGTGCATTATACAGCGTATATTGCAAAAAGTTAAAAATTGTAGCTTGAAAGTACAGGTGCTCATTATACACTGGATTTTATGGTACTTTTAGCATCTTTTCATGGGTTATGGGGTAGATTCAATTTCCTTTTATTCATGACGAAGCATACTATCAAAAAAAGCAAATTGATAGATTTGATTGCTTGATTGATAGAATTTCCTGCTAAATTTTTAGAACATTGTTCTAAAATAATTGAATTTCTTAGTGCAATGGGCCATGACTGGGCCACTCAGAAAAGGCCGGTGGGCCACATGTGGCCAGCGGGTACAGGTTGAGTATCACCCGTCTAGACTTTAGTACATATGCTCTGAGAGCATATCACTATTTGTCTAATCAAAATAATCAAAAAGAGAAAAGAAATGAGCCCATTAATTTAACAAATAAATTTCTTACAATTGAGAAAGAAATGGCTGCAACTAACACTGACTACACTAATATGAGTAATTATCGACCTTTTGCTAGGATCTCAAAGGATCTTAACTGCCTGAAGACTCGCTTTAATCAAGAATTGAATGACATTTTCAACAACTTTTTTAAATAGGAACTCAAAGATGAAATTTAAACAACTGCCACAGAGAAAAAGTGCAGGAATAGATTGAATATTACCTAAGATTCTCATCCTCATTCCATGAAGGTCTTGCACAAAAGTTCATTAGCCTCTCTTGAACTCCGAGTATTCACAGCATGTAGTGTAAGGGAGAAATTATGCCTATTTTCAAATTTTTCTATTGTGACTATTCACCCCCTCCCTTGTTTTACAGTTTGCCTGGCCAGTACATACATATTATCAACGACTTACTTAACATTGCTCTAGACATTCTTTTGACTATGTCAAAAGACAATGGAATGATTGTAAATGGGACTCTCTACGAGGGGGAAAATTTGCAATTCCTAAACAGAAAATCCCATTCGTTGTCACCTGCCTATACCTGTCAGTATCATTAACTTCAGAATTAAAACTGGACATGAATATCTTTGAAAACACTTGCACAGATTTAATTTAGTGTATTCCCTAATTTGCCCTTCATGTATTGCTAACAACATATGTGGAGACCATTTAGTCTATTGCTCTGGATTCAGTGATGTAGCAGTGGCTAATGCTGTTAAAAATCATTGCAACTGATATTTAATTTCAGAACTATATTGGGCTATCCATCATAGACTGATGGATGTCCTGTCTAGATCAAGCATAGGTTTTTAAAAAGTTGCGATACTGGCAGTTTTTCTTCCTCCCTTCAACTTTAAGTTGATGCAATCAAAGAGAAATATATATATATATGGGGTGACCCTGTACAACTGTTTAAAAGAATTTTTTAAAAAATGTTTAGACAAATTACATCTTTGAAATATTTTACAAAACAGCTATTTTGTAGATTTTGATCCATTTAATAAATAGGAAATTTGAAGATTTTTAATTACCTGCTTCTTCAGAAGAATCAGCAACAATAAGTAAATCTTCTACTTCTGTTTTATTCTGATTTTGCTGATCAAGAGCAGAATCATAGTCAAGACCAATTGACTGCATATCATTCATAATATATTTCATGTGATTTTCAGGAATTTCTACTTTCGTTTCAGAGATTTCAACTGTTTTCTGACCAGATGATTGATTTACAGATGATACAGATTTAGTTTCAAATTCAGCAGTTCTGGAAGATACAAGGCGTACATGATTTGGCCGGGACATACGAGATAATTCACTTCTATATAAGTTCATTCTTTCCATTGATTCAGCCAAGAGATTTCCAGATTCAAACTGGTGGCGGCGTTGAGCAACAAGATTAATTGACGGGATATTTGGATTCTCACTAAAGTCAAAATCAGAAGACAAAGAATTTCTTTCACCTGCATTGTGGTACATTGCACCAGTAGAATTAGAGGCTTGATTGGAAGTAAAATGCAAACTCACATCCTCTATGTTACCCACTTTATTATTAGAATAATATGAAGGTTTTTGTCCACTTGAAATACATAAACAAGCAGGATCACGAATCCTATCACAGGAATGATTACCTCCTACATACTGAGGCCTTTCACTGGGAAAAGAACATGGAACTGGGTGAGACAAAAGAGTTTCCCCAGCTCCATGTAATGCTTCTGAAACACTTTTTGACTCAGCCATATTATCACAGTGTACTATATCATCAAAATCAGACATATAGATGGGATAGTTTAAGTTTTCTTCTGATGAAAATGCAAAGTTTGAAGATGGTTGATCATGACACAAACTGTAATATAAATTTGAAACAGGACCTGTCAATTTTGGAGATTCTAACTCCAACAAATCATCAGTTTCTAATTCTTTGGCATGATGATAAAGACCTTCATCTTCACTGAAACAACTACCCTCATAAATGCATTTTGCTGTTGAAGGTAAATTATAGTCTTTATTTTCTAATCCACATGACAAATGTGAGGGACTGGATACATTTAGATCTTTGTTTATATCATCAGATTCCAGGAACACATGTTTTCCTCCTCTTTTACTTTCAACATCTTTATCAAATACTGCTTTAGACTTTTTATGGATTCTCCCAGGATAAGTACCATAAGAAGATTGCCTGTATAAGTTATTTGATTGCTCTGAGTCAGAACAAAAAGAGGGCATAAGATACTTGCTCTTTTTATGCTTTTCTCGATGGACAGGTTGATATGCAGAGGAGGCAAAGTACTAGAATATATAAACATATATTTACAAATATAGAATTCATAAATGAAAAATAACATAAAATAATGAACAAAGATACAGAAAACAAAAGAGATATTTATTTTACTTATAAAAGGAGTAATTGTCTTTTTCTTTTTTTAAGCCTCAATTGCATTCTGTTCCCAAATGGAGACTTAAATTTCAAACATTATTCAGTAAGTCAAGGGGAAATTACTGAAGACTCAGTAAGTTGGTTCCACATGAAACATGGTGATTCTGAATAAAACCATCAGATGTTAAAAGTTGTTCAATTTTTGAATACTGGCAAACATTTTGGTAAGTGTTAGACCACACTTATAGTTACTATTGACTTGTACAAATTTTACTGAAAGTTTTTTACATGTAGAGCAATTTATTAGCTGAAATACTGCTTTTAGGTAAGCGTTTTACTTATAATATAAAATTATTATAATAGTATCATACATACACAATTAAAAGAAATTGTTTTTTAACCCCTTCAGAACGAATGTCCCATATACGTGCCAGCATGAAACACCAACAGTTCCTTGAGCCTTTTAAGCTCAATTTTTTGGCAATAGATGGCATTATATGTCCATAAGGTTTGAAATACATGTAGATCTGACGTTCTTCTTGAAATGAGAGAAATATTACTCACATACAGGTGGTTTTTGTTTTAGGAACATAAGGGGAAGGGAATCTTTCTGAATTGAATGCTTTATGACTGTTCTTGAAATGAACATGTGGTTTTTGTTTATAGTGAAGATGAGAGATTTATTTTCACTAGAGCACTTGGTTTGGGTTTGCACTGTATAGTTTTTAATGGATAATTAGATCTGGTAGACAAAATTATTATATTTTTTTACTTTTACAAGGTCGAAGCATTGAAAATGTTTAACTGAACTTGGAATATCAGAATAATGCAAAATTGATTCTAAACTAGTGTCTGAGAGTAGTAATAAAGACAAATAAAATAGTATGTTTATTTTATTAATTGTGAATTTTATGATAGTGATATTTCAGACATCTGTGTGCCGATTACATAGAATTAGGCTTAACTACACAAAACGCACAGGCGGTAGCACTACACACGTGTTTTCATCCTTCGTCCCGAAAGGGTTAAAGGTACGTTCTTGCACAGATACAAAATATGTACAAAGATTATTCATTAATGTTTTATGGGAACAAAATAAGAATGCTGTTAAAATCAATGTACAAACTAATCACAATGCAGACTGTGGACAGCCAATAGGTAATGGTTTGATGTAATAGAATGCCAGGCCAAATCAAAAGTTGCGGGAGAAAGGCAACATATATTTCTGCACTAAGCGTTTAAAAAAGAAATCGTAACTTTTCTACACAGAGTTAACGTTTTTTTCTGTTGTTGTTGATTTTGTACCTGTATGCATAAAGTTTAAATACAGGAATTATCATAAAATGCAATAAATAACATTTACTAATAAAATTTCATTTCATAACCATAGTCATTTTTAAACAGATTAATGGCCATATATTCATAACTCTTCTAAAAACTCATGTAATTGAAAGTTAAAATAGAAACATTTATTCTTCAATTCAGTCTTTATACTTAAAAAATTAAATACAATATTCAACAATGAAAACAATTTATTAATGTGTATGTTATAATACAAATGCTTTAATACTTTAAATGCATTGTTATCTATATATAAAGAGTGTTTTTTTTCCAGGTAATAGAAGTTTAAGTTGGCATTACTTTTCAAGATGGCGACCGATTTAACAGCTGTCAAGTGATTTATTCTCAGTTTGGTTTGGCAATTCATCAAAACGATCATCAAGCAAGGCGTAGATTCGTCGAATGAGCCCAAAACGAGATTGCCGTTGTTCCCGATTTTCATAAGCAAATTTTGTTCAGCGATGAAACGCACTTCTGGTTGAATGGCTACGTCAACAAACAAAACTGCTGCATTTGGAGTGAAGCTAATCCACAAGTGTATGTCGAAACACCGTTACATCCAGAAAAACTGACTGTTTGGTGCGCTTTATGGGCTGGTGGAATCCTTCTTCAAAAACGATGAAGGCCACAATGTTACAGTCAATGGTGATCGGTATAGAGCCATGATTACTAACCTTTTCATTCCTGAATTGAACAATCATGATGCCCAGGAGCTGTGGTTCCAACAAGACGGCGCAACATGTCACACAGCTCGTGCCACAATCGATTTATAGAAAGACACGTTTGGTGACCACCTAATTTCACGTTTTGGACGTGTGAATTGGCCTCCAAGATTTTGTGATTTAACACCGCTAGACTATTTTCTATGGGGCCATGTAAAATCATTGGTCTATGCGGATAAGCCACAAACGCTTGACTATTTGGAAGACAACATTCGCTGTGTTATTGCCGATATACTGCCACAAATGTTGGAAAAAGTCATCGAAAATTGAACTACATCTGAGCCAGCCGTGGCAGTCATATGCCAGAAATCATATTTAAAATGTAATGCCACAAGATTATCTTTCGAATAAAAAAAATTCATGTCAATCGAATAATACATCATTGTTTTATTGCAATTTAAAGTTCTATACCTCTAAAAAAAACCCTTTATATAAAGGAGAAAAGTGACTCACTGACTGACTAATCACGATATCTTCGGAACTATTAAACCTACAGATTTGAAATTTGGTAGGCAGGTTCCCTTAAAGGAGTAGATATCAGCTAAGAATGGATTGTGCAAAGATCGAACCCCAAGGGGCATTACGGGAAGTTAAGAGGCATTATAGATAATTATTTCCATTATTAAACTATTAGATGTACAGTCTTGAAATTTGGTAAGCAGATTCCTTTTATAGAGAGTAGAGATCTGCTACCAAATGGGTTTTGTCAAAATCGACCCCCAAGTGGCGTTGTGGAGAATTAATGGGCATTATAGGTAATTATCTCCTTTTTTAAACTATTAGACATAAAATCTTGAAATTGAGTAAGCAGATCCCGTTCATTAATTAGAGATCTTCTATAATATGGGTTTTGTGAAAATTGCTTCCTAAGTGGTGTTGCAGTTGGTGTGCTTCCTTAGAGGTGTTTTAGATAATTATTTCCATTTTTAAACTATTAGATGTACAATCTTAAAATTTGGTAAGCGGATTCCTTTCATGATGTATAGATCCGCTACAAAATAGTTTTGGTGAAAATTGATCCCCAAGGGTCACTGAGGGGGATTAAGGGGTGTATATATATAAGATAAATATCTCCGCTTTTCAACTACTAGACCCACCTGCTTGAAAATTAGAAGGTATGTTCCGTTCATGGAATAGAGTTCCTCTTACAAAGAGTAGTTTCGTGAAAACGGACCCTCAAAGGAGTGAGGTTGCAAGCGGTTAAGGCGTGTTATAGAAAAGTTCCTGTTTTTGAATTTAATCCATTTACTTGAAATTTGTTGAGCATGTTTCTTTAGTTTTATAGAGTTCCACGAAGAATGGATTTTACGGAAATCAACTCCAGGGGGAAGCGGGGAAAGTTATTGGGGCGTATTGATAGACAAAATTCCCGTTTTTGAACTGCTAAGACTATAATAATAAAATTTGGTTTGCATGTCTCTTTTGTTGAATTGGAATCCGCTAAGAATGCTGTCAACGAGGTATTGATGATAAAAATTCCGTTTATGATCTGTTAGACTTAACCTTGAAATTTAGCATGCATGTATATTTTATGGAGTAGAGATCCACTAAAAGTTGCTTTGGTGGAAATCCACTTGATTATTAGGTTAAGTGAGCACAAAAAATCTTTCTACTTCTATTTTAGATATAAATAGAAATTAAATATTACAATTTATGTCCTTTTTATATCAAGAGGTGCGAGTTACAGCTATAAATATATTTTTCAATACAATCGAATTCTTAATGCTAGATATCAATAATTTATATGTATGTAAACAGTATACATTTATACAACATCGTGAAATACCCATTGAAGCGGGTGGGTAACCACAGTAATGTATATAGTAAAGAAACAATTCAAAATTTGGAAAATAATTTTAGATGAGATCAAGAGTTCAGAACATAATGAATTGATAGTATATTTTATTATAATAGTTGATATTTTATAAACATTATTCCCCATACATAAAGTATTTGTTACATTATAGGGGAAATATTAGATACAAAAAGCAACACATATACAATATAATTTTAAGCATAGTAATTTAACAATTATATATTTTAGTTATTGTTGGCTTTGGTCTTTAAGAAAAATTATTCATTTTACCACCATAAAATTCAAAAGTATTTAATAGATAACATGGTGAAAGTGCAGCAGTGGTATAGAGAAAAATTCCTTTTCACTTTCAAATATACTTAGTACTCATCAATGATCAATAAAACTCTGATAGCTATCAAGATATATGTGCCAACAGGTAAAACTTTAAGAGAAGAGCATTGGATTACTCAACAGGAAGGACAATGTACTGATCTATATTTAAAATTCATAGAGGAAAAGGTTTAATTTAAACGGGTCAACACTTAGGCCTCAGTCACATGTAAAACATATGGAATATTCTCAAGTGTGCAGCCTATCAATATAGAAGGAGAGTACATAAAAATATTCTTCAGTTAAGTATTTGAAATCCACCATTAAGAATGCTTTATTTAAAATCCAGCCAAAAACAACTCAGATCCTGATTTCATCAATGGGGGGACACTCAATATATCAAATCACTCACTGTTCCAGCACAATAATCAAAAATTAAACTTTTTTTTTTATTTCCTTAAAAAAGGATTAATTATTGTGCTTACATTTGTTCTTATCTTTGTTACTATCTTTGTTCTCATATTAAATTCCACAGTCCTATTTAAAACACAATTGTGTTAAATATAATTTTAAATATATATATATATATATATATATATATATATATATATATAGCCATTTATCTTTCCTGAACTCACAACAAGCTGTGTGTATCTTGACATGTTACACTATCTCAAATAGATCGTTGTCAGCTACAAGTTTACTTTCAGTAAGATAGGGCAGCACCACATTAGAGTCTATTGTTAGAAACCTCTTGTAGGAAACATTTCCCTAATAATAGCTTGGTCCAGAAAAAACTATTCCTTGGCTAGCATGATCACCTGACATAACACCCCTAGATTTGTTTCATTCAGGGATTTGTCAAAAATGGATCATATGCAAGCATTCATGATATTGATGATTAGAAATGATGATTCATCAAGATTATTGGAGAAATAATAACTGAGATGCTTTGCAGTGAGGTTGACTTTAGACTCAGTTGCATACTAGACTACTTTAATGGGAGGGGTGATATTTTAAAAAACATGTAAACAAAAGCCCTGAGGTATAATTTTTATGCTAAAAACTTAATTATTTTCCTATGGAAAGGGTTCGAAATCCCAATTGCACCTTTGTGTATACCATTATACAGATTCGATATTTTACATGCGATAAATGATCCTCCCATAGAACTTACAGAAAATGAAACAAATGTTTAAATATATTTATCAATAAAACATTGAACATTTAAAAATTTTACTATGTTTGATAAAACTGAAATTTGCTCAATTTATGCCTACCCTGTATAATAGTAGACTTTTGCAGAAAAAATTGAAAATTGTCAAAGTATTTTTCCAATATTATGTTTTAGATTGAAATTAGTTTTTGTTTTATGATAAAATATTAGTAAATCAAAGATTTTTTAACAAAAATAATATCAAGCATAAAATTTAGTTAAATTATTGAAAAAATTTAACTTTTTCAAAATTAAATGATAAAATGATTTTTAGAAACTTATGTTATGATGAATACTTACCAATTGCAAAATATCATCTTCCTTTGGAACAACTAAAAGCCTTAAAGTTTGGCCACTAAATAAAGAAATAAGATAAAATATTCAGCATAAGAATACTTGCCTCCTAAGCACTTTGAGAATAATTACCAAAACGTAATTTTATATAAGCATTGAAGCATTTGAGTTAACTTTTTATACAAACCCAGCATTACAATTAAAAATTTTAATTTACAATCCTGTCTGTATACTGACGATAACTTAAAATAAACTTACACAAAAGGATACAAAAATATCATTACAATCTAATTATACAAACATATTTAATAAAATAAGAATTATAACAATAAATTATTTGTTCTAATAAAAAATTTTAAAAGCTTTTTTTTGAAAATCTTAAATATTACAATCGGATTTATAGTGGAGTAAAATATTAAATTAAAAACAATATAGTCAGTATGTACAAAATCTCTTTACTAAAACAAATATAAAATAGTTTTAAAACAATATTGTGGATTTCTCCATTTAATATAGAAAAAGTTGACAAAAAAAAAACACATTGAATAATTAAGAGAATTTAACTTTTATATATTTTTACTAAAGAATTTTAAATAACAAATTTCTTTTGATTCATATTCTAACATTTGAATGAAGCACACTTACTTCATCAGATAATTATAATTTTAATTTAAATAATTCGTAATACATTATCTTTCCATTTACAAAATATTTCGCAAACGAAAGATTCCTCAAATTCATAGAAAAGTATTTCCAAAGTAAGCTATCTGCTTTAAAAGTAAAATGCTCCAGATAAATAAAATAAAATAATAAAATTATTTATTTACCTTTTAAGAATTAAATGAATGATATCTGAATATGTTTTTCCAGATAATGGATGATTGTTAATAGCAATAATGCGATCTCCTTTATTTAAACCAGCATTATGTGCAGGGCTACCTTCTTTTACTTCTCGTATAAATATGGTATCCATTGGTTTGTTCTTGTAATCTGACTTCCACTGGGTGGCTGTAGAAAAAAAACATTATTAATCACTAAAAACAAAAATATTAAAAACCACACATTTCTCAAAGAAATCAAATAAAGAAATTTCAAATAATCTATGCAAAATTTTAACCATCATAAACAAACATTTTTTTCCCTAACATAAAAGTTCAAAGCAATTAATTTTCAACAAATCAAGAAAATATTACCAGCAACTGAAGTATCCTCATTGGCCCCTTGCTTTGCCTGAAATAAATTAAAAAATATACTTTTTAAAGAACCCTCATTTTACTAATAAATCAAAACATCATTTTCATATATATATTTTTATTAATAAAACTCTTATAACTACTTACTTTTCCATGGTTTAAGCTTGTTGGTGGATAAACAATGAAATGACGTAAAGTAAAACCAAAACCACTCTTGTCTTTCACTAATGTTACAGATCGTGGATGTGACTTATCATTTGAATCTGAGGTGTATCTTATGCAGCTAGCAAGAGCATTTGAAGAGTCCTTTAAAAAAATATTATTATAAGATAAATATTAAAGTAATACATCAAAAAAAGAGTTCATTACAAAATTATGTTTAACTTACTGGTTTGCAAAAAATACTATAAATCTTTTTCAGTGCATGGTTGCTCACTACTAAAAAAATATTACACTAAGGTAGTTTTGGCTTATTTTTCTTTAAACATACAAATTTTAAAATTGTGAAAATTAATTTTTATATTACATAGTTAAGTTAGACATATTTTTTTTATCTTACAAGAGGCTAACAGAAATTAGTTTATAATTAAAGAGAGAAAGATAAGTAATTGTTACAAAGGAAGCAGGGGAAGTACTAAGTGAACTACAGCACAGTCAATGTCAAGAATGGAACTTTACACATCAAGCAGCACTTAACAAGAACACTCAGGATAAGGTATAAATATAGCAAGCTATTTTTAAGTATACATCAATAACCCACTAGCTTCACAGCTGCTTTATGGTATTTAAGAAAATAAATAGAACAGGGAATTTTTTTCCTCTAGACTAGGTTCTCCAACAAATTCAAAAAAGGTATAAAAATATAAACTATTTATAATTCAATGAATATTAAATTGAAAAAGCTATGTTAAAGTCAAACATTTCTAAAAAATAAAAATTTGCTTCATATTTTTACAATATAAGGAAAACAAATATTTCTATAAGTAATTTTATTTTATGTAATTGAAAATTGTTAAGAAAGTTTCTGAATTACATATCTTACACTATCATTAAATTAAAAATAACTTGACCAATTTTTTTATGCCTGCCATTATTTAATATTGCTTTCTCTAAATTTTATTTGTATGAATATAAATATTGTGTTACACAAATAATAAAGCTTCTGCAATAACTTTGATATTTTCAAAAGCACGTAGAAATGAAATTAATATTTGGTTTTTCAAAAAGTAAACAAAAGATATATATTATGTACATATGAAAATCGTCTCAATTATATACATTCTCCATTTCGGTCCAATACGTTTCACCATCTCTCTGACAAAAGCATGATTCCATGCTCATAAAATCTCATCTTAGCTGGCAAAAAACCTGATACATCATTTTTGATGTATTTATTTGAAGTATAGATTTTGCACTTTAAAAAGTTTTGTATAGATAGGAACATGTAATAATCTGAAGGTGCAAGCTCTGAATATGGCGGACATAGTACATCCCATCCAAGCTGTAAAAGATTTCAGTGATTTTATCTGTGTTTTGCATTCTTTTGGTGGAACACTAAACCTTTTCTATTGATCAATTTTGAACTTTTCTGTTTAGGTGAACCATTCAATCTGTCCAGTATATGACAGTACACTTCAGAACTGATAGTGATATTGTCTGGTAAAAGCTTTAAAAAAAGATTCCTATAAAACTCCACCAATTGTATAATACCACCTTTTTTTATTGGCATCTGTTAATGCTTTGAGATAGTTCTCAGCTTTTTTATTCCATGATCTACTAAATTTAACAGTTGTAGAAAATATTTCTTATCGCCAGATTCACAAAAATGTATGCTTTTTCTGATACTTGAGAAGCACAAATCATAGGCCTCAATACAAGAAAGCAGAATTTATTCTGTATGATCATGCGTAAGTCATGTGTCAAGTTTGGAAATTAAACCAAAGTGTTTCACGTAATTATGAATGATCAAATCGATAAATTTAATCTCTCAGCAATCTTAATGAATTATTATTTGGCAGTTTGCATCAATCAATGCTTTTGCTTTGTTTTTATCAGCTACAACTGGCCTTCCAAATTGTGGTACATCTTCAACCAAAACTTCCAAAACAAAATTTTGCAAACCAAATTTGGCACTGATGTTCTGTTAATACATCTTCTACATACACATCAAATCATTCTTTTTTTCTTACTTGAACAGCATTTTCACCTCTTCAATAGTTAAAAAGTAAAATATGCCACACACAAAAAAAAATGTTGCTCTCAACCTTCCATATCCGATAGGGCACCATACAAAAACTATTGGGCAGAATCAAACAAACCCTTTTACAAACGAGCCTTGATATATCAGATGTTAAAATACATCATCACAATGAGGCTAAGTACAAAGCTTGATATGAAAAAAAACCAATTAGATTTTCTGTTTAAAAAAAAGAAATTACTTTCTAAACATCCCAATACATACCATGAAAATTCATTCAAGAGAATTCATCAACTCCTAAGCAGTAAGAAGACAATTTTTTCACTCTTAATCCAAAATAAAAATTGGTACATGATAAAGCAATTCCTCCTCTTAAAATTTGCACGTGTAACCTAAAAATAAGATTTTACTTTAGTATGAAAATTAGCATAAGCAAAAAAATAGCAATTTTAACTTTTTCTATATCAATAAAAAGATTTAACTTTATTTAAAAAAAAAATATTTTATATGCATTTTTTAGGGAGGGGGGTAAAAAAGAACTTATTTTAAGTCACATTCTTAGAAAGAAAAAAAATTAAAGTTTAGAAAATGTATTTTTTTATATTTCAATTTTTGCTTTATTTTACATGCAAAATAAAAAGATGAATTTTCTTTTTAACAATTAATACTTAAACACACAAGGTATAGGGCCGTGGGTAGCCAGCCTGGTGGTTAGGGCATCAGACTCCAGACCGGAAGGCCTGGGTTTGATGCCCGATGTCACCAAATACTCTCCAAGTACACACAGAGTACGTGCTCGTTAAATCAGTGGGTCTGAAAGTCTTGTGGGCTGAATCACGAGTGCAGGGGACTGGAGAATATTTTCCTCCCCTCCAGTCCCATGACAAAATTGTGGAGGTGGAGATAGGTGGTGTCTCCATCTATCGTCCCTTAGGGGAATTTTGCCAAGCTAATTCGTACCGTCACCTGTATGGTGCTCAAGGCCTAGGCCAATGACAAGCATACTTCTAGACCCTTGCCACAATGAATTTTGTGGGCCTCATTCTGACTACGTCAGATAAGTGGCATTCGCCACAACAACAACAAGGTATTATTTCCCACCTTTCGATGGACCATAAGAAAAAACAAGAGTAAAGAAAAAAATATATTACAAAAAAATTATTATGTACACATTTGATTGCTTGTTGATATAACTGCCTCAAAAATTCAGGCATTTCTGATATTAGTAAATGAGCTTTCCAGTGCCTCTCAGTAGAATGTTAACACCAGGGATGCAAACACTTCTGCACTTTTATAAGCAATATTATCTATTTTTATGGTTCAACAAGCAGCCCATCCAGAATAGTGGTTAGTGATGCTGACTGCGGTGCCATAGGACCTAGGTTTGATTCCCAGAGAAGGCATGGCTGTTTGTAAATGTATAGTGGTTTCGTGATGTGGGGGTACTCTAAATAACTGTCGAGCCACAAGTCTTCTCGTTAGGTTGGTGGAAGGAGAAGAGAGGTGGGATGCCCCTGACCACCCCAGGGTGTTTTCCTTAAAAATTGGGGTGGAACCAAATAAAACCATACTGTCACCTGCATGGTGCTCAAAGCTAAGGCTAACGACAGGCATAAAAATCTAGCCCTAGCCGCAATGAATTTCGTGGACCTTGATCTGATGTTGATGATGATTTTGACCTTGATTATGATTACTGTTTATTTGGTGGCATAAGCAACAACAATATGGTTCCACAAAGGATGGAAATAAAACTTTCTTATTACTACAAATTTTACAAGAATTAAAAAAAAACTATGCAATAAACTGGTACATGTGTAAAACTCTGCCAATCCTTTTTGCCAAACCAAAGATGTTATTAAATAATGTAACATTCTGTCAATAAGTTATAACTGATCAAATTTATTTTTAAAAAACTACTTTGAAAAATTGTTTGGTATATTAAAAGTTTATTTTTCAAAACATGGAAATCTTATAATATATATATATATATATATATATATATATATATATAGAAAATTAAACAATTAAAATATTCTCAAAAAGAAAGGAAAGCTCTAAAAATATAACAAAAGTGAGGATTTTAATCTATATGTGCACTTAATTATAATTCAATACATTAATTTTAATTTAAATAAATACAAATATAAAATAAAAAGTATAAAATTATTTAGATGAAATGCACCTAATTCTGTTTTTGCATAATAGATGTTCCAGAAGAATTTGTGTAAAAAAATTAATTGAATTTAAGGAAAAATAGAAGATTCCAAAAAGCAAAATAATAGAAAAGAAATCAGCAAAAATACAATAAATCACGATTTTTCATATCAGCACTTTAAACATTTTATTGGTGAAGTAGATTTTTCATATCAGCATTGAAACATTTTATTGGTGAAGTATGTATCATAAAAAGTAAATTATTATTTGAAAAAATAAACAAGTTACTCATCCATGAATAAAAGAATAAGACAAAATAATACGTTAAATATAAAAAAAAGATTTATTAGTGGTCACTTTCAGATAATAAATGCATGTTTACATAAATATCCTGCTGAAACTTTTCAACTTGTTTCTTGTTAGGATCATATTTAACAAAATTATTATAGCTGATATAGCATCATTGAGGGTCTTCATTTCTTTGAGCATGTGTTTTCTCTTTTCTGAAGTACCATTTATAACACAACTTGAGATATCTGGTCTGCCCAAGCTGCTTGTTCACTAATCTCAGCTGAAGTTTCAAACATCAGTTTCATGTCTCCTACTGGTGGATATTTTTTAGTTTTCCTTTTCTTTTAAGTATCTTAATCTCTGTGTTTGTTACCATGACCTTGATAACAATTATAAAATTCAGGGAATTCTCAGAAATAAAAATCGCAATACATTCCTTATCTCCAGCGTCAGTCATAAAAATAAAAGTAACAGCAAAATTTTCTTAAGATCTGAATTGATCATGTTAAATCAAAATAAGTTGTGTAAAAAGGGAATTAATTTTTTGATTCCTGCTAGTTAATTAATTCCTGTTAAATCAAAATCATATAAAAGAAGTGTGAATAAAAATAGCACTATAGTTTATATGTACTTATAATTTTTTTTAAAATTTAATGATCTAAAAACTTATAATAATGATAAAAAAATATATTGAAAATTTTTATAATAATAATACTAATCAGTCAAACGTTTCAAACGAATTTATAACAATTTGATCCTACTTGAATTGGAAATAAGTCATATTTTTTCTTCCATTTTAGTGAAAATACTAATTAATAAAAAAAATCTTGTTCTAAATTAATTTTATTCAATATGAAACAAGAAATATTTGCCAATTTTGTTAACCGGAGATTTCACTTGTTTAGATTAGCTCCTCTTGATTTCTACACAGATTTGTCGATTCTGATATTATTTTGACCTTTTTATACATGAATACAGGAGAATACCTCACTCTCACTAAGTATGGCTTTACTCAGTGTGAACCCTCCCACAGTATGGTAACAAAAAAAATTACAATTAGTACTGATTGGTCAATGCATGAATAAGAATGAGTTTAATCCCTGAGAGGAGGAGGGGAGAGGGAATTGATGGCAGATACAGTACACAGAGATGGCTTACCTTCACACTTTAAAATAGCCTCATCATATGTGAGCATCCATTTTTCACCATCTAATACACATAACATTATTTGCTTTTATTTCTAATTACATAAAATATCATTCCTCATCCTCTTATAATAAATGAAAAACAAAAATTAGCTGATGCTGAGAAACTTGAACATGACTTCGGCATCAATTCATTGCAGCTATCAATGTCATGAAGTTATTCAAAAAGACTCTCAACTTGAACTTCTTAATTAACACTGATGAAGAAAAAAGTAAAATTGAAGAAAATTTGCAAACAGAAGAAAAAACAACTTTTTATTGAATAATTTTGATCAATGATTCAAAACTTTTGTGTATTGGTCAAAGAAAATTATCCAAATGGAAAAAAAAAAGCTTTTGAACAAAATGAAAGTTAAATGATATTCTGCATTATCAAATGCACACAAAAAAAATAATAAAAACATGGTGCAAAAAAAAAAAATCAAGTGTCACACAACTTATATTGTTAGGACCTCCATGTTACATTTAGCCTACTCTTCAGCACTTTTAGAAGATACATAGAATTTCTGAATGGTACATAAACAGTGGTTTAATTTTTAAGTCATCACTTGCATTGGCACGAAAAGGAAAGAATCTTTTACTGGGATGTAGACATATAATGAATTTCCTTTACAAGATTTGCTTTGGCATCTTTTCCAGAAGAGACCTGATTCATCACAAAAAACTTGCTGCAAGCAGATAATCCTCAAAATCTAAAAGTTTTTTGGTCATCAATAAAGTTCTATGCTGCCTTTGTTTTGGGACTTGTTGTTTCACCATGCTTTGCAGTGATGGCTTTTTTGAAATATTGTTTTCATTATTAGTGATGATCCTGTTGTTGTTGTTGCTCCTCATCTCCATGTCTAGCCAAGCTAGACCAAGTCTATGATCTAATTCACTCTCAAGAAGTCCAACACCATTAGAGGATCTTCATAAAGATCTTGTTTTAAAAGCCCCAGGCAATCAAGAATGTGTTCAAGTCAAAGTTCCGAGGTGGCCACTCCGAAAATGAGTTAGAATCTTTTATTCCTGCCTACTGCATTGAAGGGAAAGAGAACCACCAGGGCATTTAGCCTCATACCAGTGATAAGCAGGAGGAACAGTTGATTGCTTGTTCTTCTCCATGTGATGATCCTAATGTCCTTTTAATAATGTTGGTAAAAATTATTTTTGCCTTCTCGCAATGTTTTTCTAATCAGTTTCTTATCCTTACAATGATTTTCCAATTACCCATATGAGAAGAACCTTTTCAACACTGTTGATCATGCTTAACAGTTGCCCCATAGGTATCCCTGTCACCCCCTTCACTACATGTATTGTTTTAGTATGTCCTTTTTCTTGAGAACAATGCAAATTATGATTGTAAAAGCATACTAGATTAGCCACACTCATACACCATTCTAATTTTTTTAGCTGTCATTGAATAGCTTTTTCTACCTTATTTAATTTTAAAAAATGTCTGATCATACATAACACTAAAATGTCCGCAGAACAGTAGTAAGCATGGACTGATGAAACAGGTGTCTTTCATCTCTCTTTGTCACTTGTAATGTGAAACATTGCTCATTAAGCAAGTCATTTTCTTACAATTTATTTTACTCATTATGTGATTCATATTTAATTTAAAGAATGCATGTTTCACATGGATATAAAACCTGTGTATAAAAATCAGTTGCATCAAGAATATATAAATGCATAAATACTAAAAAATATATCTAGTATTTGACTTATTTGTAATGTGCAGTATTAGCTAGTTCTACTTATAATTTATAAAAATATAATTATTAATTGAAAAAAGTGTAACTAAATAAACTCAATTTAATAATCCCCTGATTCTGTTTAATATTTAATATTTTTGATAAAACTTACATATATACTTCTTAAAAATCCAGAACTTGGAATCTTTTGTATACTTCAGAATTAAAGGCAAAATAATTTTTTTTCGTATGTCTTGCATATTAAAACCTAAAACATAAATAATGATAATCAAGCACTTACAAAAGATGATTGATTCAGAGTAAAAAAAATATTTCAGACTTAAAGAATACTATAATTGTATCTTTTAAAAAATTATTTTCTCATGTTTTCAATTTGGTTCAGTTTTTGAAATTTCAATACTGATTTTGTGATATATTTGAAGGTAGTATATTTTATACTATCCAAAATATATTACTGTAAAACACAGGCAATTACAAAAGATGTAAATCAGGTACAAGGAAAGATAAGATTCATAATCGACAGATAAGCAACATGTGTGTGAGAAGAAATATTGAGATTTGGATTATAAACTAATATATTCAAGATTTTATGAGAAAAAAATGTCTATAAATATCAGAGCAAACTATAAGAAATACAGAAAAGTAGAAAGCCTAAATTATTACTACGAAGGAAGCAACAAAAACAAAACACACTTTTTAAAAAACATTGATGTTGGTAGATAACAATTTCAAGCTGCCCATGTGTGTGAACTTGATTTCTCACTGGAAGTCAAATATAAATAGAATGTCAAAAATATGCTTCAGTATAGTTTTCTATTGAAGAAATCAATGAAAATAATATCTTTCATGTGTGATATAATTATAAATTTATCATTAATCATATATTTTAGAGTAAATAATATAAAAAAATAACCAAAAGAATGTGAAACATGTTTGCTCTCCAAAAATGCAATAATTAATCGAAGAATTATCTTAATTCATAAATAACATACAAATTTCTAATAATCTCATAAAATTAAATATCGCTGATAAGTATTTTTGGTACTTACACATTAGCATCACCGTAGTCAAATTCACACCACACAAATTGTGCCATGATATGATTACAGCAAAAGAGAACACATGTTCTTAAGCGTTTTATTTGAAAAAAGTCAGATTTGGGTAGAAAGTGGCATGATTCACATGGTGCAAATTTGGATTTAGTGACAATATGTACCAAATTTTTGTTAAAATCCTTACTCAAGAGAAAGTATAGGTGACAAAGTTGCCAAAAAGGATACAATCAGCATCCCATACATAACCTTTTACGGCCACATTTTCAAAACAAGTTGTCTTTTCTTATCAGTAATGTCTTTTCCATATTAATTTAAAAATGGATAAAAAAAAACAGTGAGAACTAAAATTTATTATTAACATTTTTTAATGTGTATATTGTTGCAAATAACGCTTGCTTAGCGAGATTTGAGCCAGTAAAACGGAAAAGTACGAAATTATATATATAAATATATTCTGAATAAAAGCTTCATAACTAAAATTACATTAATGAACTTGCAAACAAAAACAGGTATACATATTTACTTTAAGAAATTCATCTAAAGTAAAACTTTTGAGTAATTAGTAATATATGTTATTGTAAACATCTGTAAAAGCATAAGATAATTTACAATCCTAAATTAAAATGAATTTGATGATACTGTTATAAATTAATAGTATAAGTAATATAAGATAAAAAGTTTCTTAAGAACAATCTATTTTAATACAAAATTCAAAGTTTCAAAAAAAGTGTTTATGATATACCATATTTATTTATACATGTACTATTTAATTGAGAATAACCAAAATAAATCATAGTATTAGTTATTAGAAAAGATATTTATAAGAAAAGACAATATTAGAAAAAAAATTTATGTAACTTTTTAGTGATTGAAGTAGCTACCAGAATACAAAAAATTAAATTACAGAACATTATGCTAGAATAGCAAATATACTTATTTTCAATACTAATATATTTAAGTCACCACAACCAAATTTGGGTCATGCAAATATAGCACCATTTTCCTCCCAAATCTCCCTGGTTGGTATTTTTTCCAATAAAGCACACAAGAATATTTTTGTTTTGATATCACTGCATGGTTCACATGGTGGAAATTTTGCTGTAGTGGCACTAACACATAAGTACCTTATTTTCTAAATTTTTAATGATTTAATTAGCCACTAGAACACAATAATTTCAGAAGATTATGTTAGAATAGAAAATATACTAATTTATACATACATTTGATATTCTATCATAAAATTTTGCAATACTGAATTAATTCATTGTATTCTAGTACATACTTCAAATCCTTGAAAAGTTAGATAACAATGATGCATTATATTTATTTCTGTCCATGTAACTCATTTTTATATGCCAAGAGAACAATGATTTGATTCCGTATAGTTTTAGAAATATACTTTCTCTTGTTAAAAAAAAAGAATTGAAATGTCGACACTAAAGCTTGTTTATGTGCCTTCCTCAAAAGTAATAGACAGGTCAATCACCCTAAATTTGCATCAATAATTTGACAGAATTCAAGTTTCAAAAGATATGAACTTTTAATTTAGCAGAGTAAAACAAGCATACATTTTCATTTAGAAAAACTGCACTAAACATATTAGAATTTCAACACATAACCATGGGGTGTATTCCAGTAAAAAGATTATAGTTCAGATTTATTGAAGAGAAAGTTTGAGTAGTATTGTTATAATGATGTATACTGTATTTTTTTAACTATGTCCATTTTTAAACTCCACATTATGCTTACTATGTATCAAAATTTTGGGTACTTACGTATTATTGCAACAATGCTAACATTCAAGATAACTTGTCAAGTTGGCATTCCTGATTTTGCTTGTGTCATACGTGCTAAATTGGCAACCATGTGCTTCCTTTCCTAAAATGTCATCAATACAGTTGCAATAATACGCAAGTACCAAATTTTGTTGCTTATAGTTTTTTCCAAATAATTGTTCCTTTTGGGGATCTAGCTTGATATCATGGGTCTATGCGTCAATCGCTACTTGGCATAATAAAGGAATAACACCAAGCCGCACATGTCATTGGCATGGAATCCAAGATGGCAGCCTAGCAGTAACAAATTGTCAGGATTCAACCCATAATATAATATAGTAATAATTATTATATGTAATAATCTATATATATAAAGGAGAAAAGCGACTCCCTCACTCACTGACTAATCATGATATCTCTGGAACTAATAAACCTACAGATTTGAAATTTGGTAAGTAGGTTCCCTTCATGGAGTAGACATCAGCTAAGAACAGATTTTGCAAAAATCAAACCCCAAGGGGCATTATAGATAATTATTTCCATTATTAAACTATTAGATGTACAGTCTTGAAAAAAAAAAAAACTCGGTACACAGTAACTTTCATAAAGTAGAGACTCCCTACATAATGATTTTTACGAAAATCAACCTCCAAGGGCCGTTGAGGGCGCTTAAGGGGCGTTATGCATAATTATTTCCATTTTTAAACTATTAGATGTACAGTCTTTGAAATTAGATCCGCTACGAAATGGGTTTTCTAAAATCAACTCCCAAGTGGCGTTGTGGAGAATTAAAGGGTGTTATATAGGCAATTAACTCCCTTTTTTAAAGTATTAGACGTAAAATCTTGAAATTGAGTAAGAAGATTCCATTCATTGAGAAGAGATCCACTATAAGAAGGGTTTTGTGAAAATCGCTACCTAAGTGGCGTTGCAGGGAATTAAGGGGCGTTATAGATAATTATTTTCCTTTTTAAGCTATTAGACGTACAGTCTAGAAATTTGATAAGCAGATTTCTTTAAGAGTACAGATCTGCTACAAAATGGGTTTTGTGAAAATCGACCCCCAAGTGGCGTTGTGGAGAATTAAGGGGCGTTATAAAGGCAATTAACTCCTTTTTTTAAACTATTAGACGTAAAATCTTGAAATTGAGTAAGATCCATTCATTGAGTAGAGATCTGCTATAAGACGGGTTTTGTGAAAATTGTTTCCTAAGTGGCATTGCGGGGGCTTAAGAGGCATTATATATAACTAATTCTATTTTTAAACTATTAGACGTACATTCTTGAAATTTGGTAAGCGGATTCCTTTCATGGCGTAGAGATCCGCTACAAAATAGTTTTGGAGAAAATTGATCCCCAAGGGTCACTAAGGGGGATTAAGGGGCGTAATAGATAAATATTTCTGCTTTTCAACTAATAGACCCACCTGCTTGAAAATTAGAAGGTATGTTCCGTTCATGGAATAGAGTTCTTTTTACAAAGAGTTTTGCGAAAATGGACCCCCAAAGGAGAGGGGTTGCGAGGGATTAAGGCATGTTATAAAAAAATTCCTGCTTTTGAATTTAACCCATTTACTTGAAATATATTGAGCACTTTTCTTTACTTGAATAGAGTTCCACTAAGAATGAATTTTACGGAAATCAACTCCAGGGGGAGCGGGGAGAATTATTGGAGCGTATTGATAGACAAAATTCCCGTTTTCGAACCGCTAAGACTATAATAATAAAATTTGTGTGGTTTCCATGCTTCTTTTGTTGAATTGGAATAAGTTAAGAATGCTTTCAACGAGGTATTGATGATGAAAATTCCGTTTTTGCTCTGTTAGATTTAGACTTAAAATTTAGCACGCATGTTTATTTTATGGAGTAGAGATCCACAGAAAGTTGCTTTGGTGGAAATCCACTTTATTATTAGGTTAAGTGAGCGCAAAAAAATCTTTCTACTTCTATTTTAGATATAAATAGAAATTAGATATTTTAATGTATGTCCTTTTTATATCAAAATGCAAGAGTTACAGCTATAAATTTATTTTTTCAATACAATTGAATTCTTAATGCTAGATATCAATAATTCATATATATGTAAACAGTATACATTTATACAACATTATTAAATACCCAGTGAAGCGGGTGGGTAACGGCAAGTAATATAATGTAATTTAATGGTAATTATAAAAAAGATTAATAATCATATTGTAATATAATAAAAATTATATATAAGAATACTCATGTAACATAATAAAAATAAATAAACAAAATAATTATAAATAAATAACAAAATAATTATAAATAAGTAACAAAATAATTATAAATAAATAACATAATAATTATAAATAAATAACAAAATAATAATTATACATAAATAACAAAATAATTATAAATAAATAACATAATAATTATAAATAAATAACATATGTAATAACATTTATAAAAAAAGAAAAATAATAATTATTATAAATAAAGATTATATGATTATTACATATAATAATAATTGTATTTTTTAGATTATTAATAAAATAATCACATAATATGTATTAAAATTAATATTGAATATTAATTAAAAAGTGCAAAAAAATTGCAATATTCCAAAAACTGCAAGTTCCTTCAATGAATTTCATAGAATAAGGAATGTTCAAAAAGCATTATGAAAAATTAAAATAAAGTGAAAATGTACAATTTATAGCACACACAATAATTAAAAGCCCAGCACTTATTTTTTTAAAAAATATCCTCTCTCTAGTACTCACCAATGATATTAGAAATATCCATATTCAAAAATAGCACAAATTATAACAGAAGACTGGAGCAGATGGCTTTAAGAACAAATGCAATTGAAAATGGTTAATTTTTTAAAGAAATCAAATTATAATCGTCTGAAATTAATAGTGTTACTCGGGGGGATAATAAAAATTAACTCTAATAAATGTTATACCCATGACAACCACATTGCTAGAAGATAAAAATATCAAGGTAATATATTAATAAGGTATATTGTAATGGTATCGCCCATCTTGGCGAACATAAATAACTTGGCACATAGACCCATGATATCAAACTAGCACCCCTTTTGGAATAAAAACAATATGCTCACAATAAACTTTTTCATACATAGAGAAAAACAGGAAATAAAAAGAAAATAAGGTACTTTTCTATTTTGTTGGTGCAAATCTTGCCAAGAAGGCTTTATTGGTGACAACACACAATATACATATAAAAATTTTTTATAAATGTTATTTCACCCTGGTTTTTCATTCACTTTTTGACGTATAATGAAAAAGACCAATACTTGCATATTATCGCAACCTATAGGTGACATTATATGAAACAGAGCCCATAGTTGCCGATTTGGTGCATTCTCGACACATGTAAAATTGAATATGTATTATTTTGAACATTGACAATGTTGTGATAATACGTAAGTATCAAAAGACCTTATTGATAAGAAAAGACTATGGCTTGTTTTAAAAATGTAGTAGTAAAATGTTACGAGTGGGAATATTATGTTTGGCGACGGTTGTATTATTTTTGATGACTTTTAACATTTGTGCCAGTGAAATGGAGAAGTACCAAAAATACTTGTCCCAGCACTTTGAAAAGATTTCCTTAAGGCACTACATATGTAAAATTCAGTTAGTGATCAAGTACAAAATTTTAATAAATCTTTACATAATAAAGAATTGTTCAACACATTTCCATTTAAAAATAAATTTATATTAGAGTTTACATTATTTTTTACCTTTTAAAAAAAACAGCTTTCCTATACCAAACATTTTAAGCTGAATAACCAGATCCCATAGTACCTAACCTTCAAGTTCATATCTTCTGCTTACTTGATGAAAGAACAAAAGATAGATGGTCCTTGGTTACATATATATATCTAACTATTTTTAACATGGTTGATGAATTCCTTAAAAAACCATGCAAAAAATATGTAGGGAAATATATGATTTGAATAGTAAAAAAATGTATTCAAACATTATTATTGTACAGCATGTATTTTGTAAAGAATGAATATAAGATTTGTAATCATATAATAATAGATTTGTAGCATTTGTAAATAAAAATGAAATAGATCTTTACGAAAAGAAAAAGGAATTATGACTATTAACAGAAGCTATTTTAAAAGAAAATCTTTCACTGTAGTTTATCATGTAATATAAAAATTATCCTTATAAACTACAACTTTTGTCTAGAAATTGCAATAGCTCAAGAAACAACATTTTCATAGCATTTGTCAAGAATAATATCTAAACAGTAATAAAGCATAAAATTAATTATTTGGAGGGAAATTTGCCCTTTTTTTAAATATATATCAAACATGCTATATTTAGCAAAAAAAAATTATAAATTTTGTTAAATATCTTTTTAAGAAAAGGTTTTAGAATTTCAGGCTTTCAAAAAATCTTTCAATTCCAATGCTCTAGTGCAAAACTAAATTTTTAAAAAAACACTACAAAAAAAGTATACTATGAAAGAAAATAAGCCACAAATAAACACTTAAGTCAAGATTGATACTAAAAAGAATGCATATACCTTTTGCTTCATTTATTAAGAAAACAGGAAATTTGTTATACATGTATTTTACATTAAAATTACTTTTTTTGTAATATTTAATTGTTTTTTTTACTCAAACAAAAGGAAATCATAAAACTACAGAATTATATTTGAATATCCCCCAACGCATAACATTATTCAATAAGATCACTCAAACCACATGAGGTTCCTTTTTTTTTATATTGAAAAAAAAATTTCAAGGGCACCTTTACAGTTATGAAATATAAAATGAAGGAGTAAAATGGAGATAAAAATTAAAAGAAAAATCATTAAAACACCAATTTTTAACATTACTCTCACTCATATTTAGTTTCATTTTCAATATATCTGACATTTACTTACTTTTTCCATATTTTAAGCCTTTCAATCACTCTAATTATTCAGAAAAATAATTATTTTAATTTGGACTGACAATATTTAATTCACAATTAGTTTCAAAAGAAATTAAGTGTAGAGACAGAATACATCAAAAGTGTAGACAATTCTCCAAACGAAAACCATATTTGTTGACATTTTGTAACTTTGCATTTTGAAAGTATTATTCGTGTCACACACATTTTTATAAAATACTTGACAAGAGCATTAAGGATGTCTCAAAATACCATTTCTCACTGAAGTAAAAACTGACGGAAAGCAAAGCATTTATTTTGAAAGAATAACATTTGACTTATAATGTCAAAGCCAAATTTAAAATTTTAAGTCGGCAAATATACAAGTTCTCGTTAATTTGAACATCCCATTCTATGATACGATGTTATTTTATTTTACAAAGTGTTAAAGAACAAAAATCACATTTATTGTCAAACGAATATTTTAAATTCAAATGAATAATGGAAGTATTAAGTTTAGCAAATCAATGAATACATACCAAAAATATAAAATTGTATCGATTGTCAGTATGTTTAATTTTCCAAATTATCAATGTGAAACACCAATTTTTTCTTGTGTACAGAAAATCTTTCAAACTTTTTAATATAACAAACTGTTTTAAATGGTCACGCTTACATAAACATTAGTTAAACCATCAGTCAATAGCAAAAAACAGAGATGGGCGACAAATGCATTTCACAGTCATGGTTAATGGATGTTTTGTTAGGATTTTTTCCACTATTGCTACGTTTATTCCAAAATTTTTCGCCATTGTTCCTATAGTCAGAGATATATAAATTATCATCATAGTGAAATTAAACATTATTTTGATTCCAAATTTATTGTAGTATATCTATTATTGTAACTTTAATTGTTGCCTACATATTCTTCTTGAGCATAATGGCAACGGTTTTATTTTTTAATTTGGACGGTGTGAAGTAAATGATTCGGCGAAAATTTAGTTTCTGACATTAGAAAGCCTTTTTAGCGAAAAGGAAAATAAGATAATCATCTTGTGCTTTCTGTTAGTCTATTCAAAATGGTAAGTATACTTCAAAAATTTAGAATTTATCGTTGTCTTTTTTGTTGAAAACTGTTATTTATGCCTTAAATTCACAGCTATGTGATTTTAATAAACAATAGATGGCTAAAATTTCTTTCGTTTTGTTTTATGCTATTCCTTTTTGTAGAATTGAAAAATTATGTCTATCATATTAATGATTTCCTTATATGCATATCTCCTAATGTGCTCTTTTATTGATTGATGTTGGTTTAAGTGAAGTGAAGTTTCTTGACGATAATATACTGCACTGCGGCACTGTATTTGTTGAAAAATAAATAGAAATGTATGTGTTGAAAATTAGTTTTGTGTGTGGGTTGAAATAAAGAAATATATATATATATACATTAGTTTGAATAGTTTTAGCTTGCATCTCTTTTTTTATATATTATACGATTTTATTATAGTTTCATTAATGATTTTAACTGCTATATGCAAAATTTCTAAAAGTGATGTTTATTACAAATGCACACGTTTATAATGTACCTGTGGCATTAAAAGAATGATTAACCTATAAACTGTATAAGAATAATAGAAAAGTTTTTTGTGGTATTAAACATTGTAAAATTAAGAATAAAAAGATAATAGTTTGTTCTATTAAAATAACAATGATTCTTTGAAAGATTCATTTAAATTAACTATAGTACCATGTTTAGTACTCTTATATAAATGAGAAAATTTTGCAAGTGTGAATGCTTTTTAAATTTCTGCAAATATCCTGTGTGCTTTTTGTTTATAATTTTTTTTCCATTTAAAAAATTTATTTAAATATGTATTGTAGCTTATATAAAAAGAAATTGTAAATAATCTGATGGATTCTAATTGAGCCTTTCTGACCCATTGACAAAAAATATCACCACATCTCACACCGTCAACAATCCTGACCACTGGGGAAAAAATGCAACCCTCTTCAGACTTGTTTTTCTACAGATTTTTAGCCAGCTATCAATTTTTTTCTGATGACCTTTTTGGAAGTTTGGTCTCAAAATAAAAAAAAATTCTTGAAAATGGTTAAAAATAAAACTACAGCTAATTTTTTTTCCCTGGATGAAAGAGGTACAAAAGAAGTGTGTGTAAATGAAAAATTGATAGCATCTAGGTATGAATGCCCAAAATGGGGCAAATATGCATTTTGTTCAAAAGAAAAAGAGAATGATTCCTGATTATAAATGACTTTCTCATAGCCAGAACAAAGATAATCTCTGTAATGTGTGTATGAGTGTAAAGAGGGGCATGTAGTTTCAGCAGAATTAGTATCTTGTGTCTAACAAGATATTTGTTAAATAGATCAATGATGAATTATCTGAAAATTAATAATACCATGACACAGAGATTGGTGTATGTTTGAGGTTAAAGTGTAGAATAGATGGCCCCTAGATGAAGGCAATTTTTTGATGGCCAGAATCAATCACCAAACAACCTATATGTTCCCAGAGTAATGAGAGTCAAATTTATTCTGGCATCTAGATAAACATCGCCAAGTTCAAGGGTTCCATTCTATATTTTAGCAATGTTTTGTTGTGGTTTGCATGATTGCTCTTGTGAATCTTATGTGTTAAGAGTCAAAAATACAGTGAGTGATTATCAAAATAGTTTTAAATACTCATAGTTTCAGTATCTACACTATTAAAATCCGAAGGTATATATATATATATATATAAACAAACGTATCTATGTAGGTAGGAATGATGCCCAATGATCTCAAGAACCACAAGACGCAGAAACTAGCAGAAGGTATCAAAATTTCGGGAATGGTCCGAGGAATCCGTTTTGACCATTTATATTCCTATATTCCAATTAGTTAAAAAGATATTAATTAAAAACCGTAAAATGCATTTATTATGCACGTGTGTCATCTGCAGAGAATCAGAAAGATCATTTATTTCTCCAGGTAAAAATTCGGAACTGCTTTTTTTTTCCAGAGGTTTTTAATTTATCAGTCTTTATCAAATGAAGTCCGAAAAAATTTTTTATCTTAAAGGTATTAATCACGTTCTGAAATTTGAAGTTTTATCTACAAGTTGCTTATAAAAATATTGCAGATAAAACAAACGAAATGTTTTTTTAAAAAAATACTTACGTAAAGAAATGTTTAAAACTATTTCAAAATAAATGTAGAAATTGCCTCTTTTTTTTTTTTAATTTATGAAATGGTTCGCTATTTTTTTTTAATAAGAAACATTCAGGCAGATTTTCTCTCTTTGAATAATACATTCTTAACAATTCAAACTAATTACACTGTAAATGGTTTTCATTAACTTTTTTTTTTAAAGTAAAGTTTTTGTATTTAAATCAGGACATCGGTTCCTTTTTTTTAATACGAATTATAAGTTCCATTTAAAATTTCTTTCACGTTAATGAAAAAAATATTTTACACTAAAAAAAAAGTTAATGCTTTTTTTTTTTTCCCGCGTGCAGAACAATATTATACGTAATCTGTACAAAGATTGATAAAATATCTTAAAAATTACGGTTAAAAAAACTTATCTTTCTTTCAATTTAATTATTTTACAATTTTTTTTAAAATATTTTTGGAATTTTTTTTTCCAGAGTTTTTTAAAACACTAATAGTTTTGTAATTTTGAAAATTTCTGTTCCATACATAAACTATACATAAAAATGTACTTTTGGGTTTCTGGTGGCTGCAAAATTAAACGAAAAAAATTGCCTAAAATGTCAGTAATAATTAATTAATTATAATTACATTCTTTATTTTTGTTTCGTACTTTTTGATTACAAAAGCAATTGTTTCAATAGCTATCTGTAAATTTTTCTTTTATTAATTACTTATAGAAATTTGATTTTAATAAATATATATATATATATGTTTTTTTAAAAGAATTATTTCTATTATTTATATGAAGTTTGAAAGCATTAACATAAAAATGAAGCCCAAAAAAGTAATTTAAATTCTAACGCAATTTTTTTTTATAAGTCATACATTGAAATTTGAAGCTATATCTTATCTGTGAGAAGGAGGGAAAGATAGAACAATAATTTAACACTAAAAAGAACTGTGTTCGGGCTATAGAGAGGGGAAAGAAACCTGTCTTAAATCAAAAATAAGTGGAATGGAGCAAATTTAGAAAAAGGGAAATTTTTTGACATAATTTTAGAAATCACTCATATTGTGCGCGTACAAACACACACAGAAATGCTGGTGCCATGAGAAAAAGAAAAGCCTGGGCTAAGCGGTGGAAGGGGGTGGAAGTCATTTTAAAAATGAGTATTAGAAACTCTGATTTTGTGAAAGAAAGGGAAAATTTATAAAAGTAGAGATAGCCCGTGCTACGCCGGGCCATGCAGCTAGTCTACACTATTAAAATCCGAAGGTAAACAAACGTATCTATGTATGAAATATTTTCGGAACTTCATATTACGATCATCAGTGGTTCAATTAATCAATCAATGCTCATATCATCACAATTATTAGACTCAATTTAATTCAATAAATCATCGAAGACAAGTGTAAGATTAAATAATAAGTTTAATGGAATATGGAGTGCGTCTGCACTCGGTCACGTACCGAAGATCTCTGGTGTAAACAAAGCATGTTTTTACAAGCAGCGCCCTCTATACTGAGGGGGGTTCTACCATTACTCCCCATACTGTTTGTTTTTCTAACTTATATATGTTTATTCAAACGTTCAGAAAAAAGCAATCGTTTCAATAGCTATCTGTAAATTTTTCTTTTATTTATTATAGAAATTTAGATTTTATAAATATATGTTTTTTTTAAAAGGATTATTTCTATTATTTCATTACTAAAGGAATTCTTTGTTAATTAAAAAGTACATCGTCTATTATTTTGAATCAAAATACATTTTAAGTTAACTATTGTAACGATTGATTGATTCATGAAAATCTGAAATCTATTTTATTATTTTAGATTCTTACAAACTAACTATTATTAAAAAAATGATGAAGGTTTTTTGTTTTACTCTTAGCATCAGAAACGTTTTCTATTTATTGCTTCACATTAATAATTTTTTAATTCTAACGCAATATTTTTTTATAAGTCATACATCGAAATTTGAAGCTATATCTTATCTGTGAGAAGGAGTGGAAGATAAAACAATAATTTTACACTAAAAAAACCATGTTCGGGCTATAGAGAGGGGAAAGAAACCTGTCTTAAATCAAAAATAAGTGTAATAGAACAAATTTCGAAAAAGGTAAATTTTTTGACATAATTTTAGAAATCACTCGTATTGTGCGCGTACAAACACACACAGAAATGCTGGTGCCATGAGAAAAAGAAAAAGCCCAAGCAACGCTGGGCTAAGTGGTGGAGGGGGATGGAAGTCATTTTGAAAATGAGTATTAGAAATTCTGATTTTGTGAAAGAAAGGGAAAATTTATATAAAAGTAGAGATAACCTGTGCAACGCCGGGCCATGCAGCTAGTAGCTTTTTAAATCTTCAACATCTTTTTTTTAACTCTCTGTTGCTATTTGGTAATCATTTATTTTATTTTCTGTAATTTCAAAAATGTGATAAGATAGGTGCTAGTTTGATATTGGTGGTAGGGGGGGTAACAGTACCAAGTAGTTGTTTATGTTTGCCAAAATAGGCGATAAAATTACAATATGGTTCCCTTAATCTTTTTATCGTCTGTCGATGTTGTTGCCATGGGGATAAGGTATATTAAAAATAACTTCTATTGATTTTTTCCTGCTGTAACCCTATTAATTTCAGACGATTTCTTTAAAAATTTGATCAATTTCATTGTAATTTTCTATTGTTTGCATCTTCTGTTTAATTCTGTGCTATTTTCGAATATGGATATTTCTAAAATGAGTGAGTACTAGAATATTTTTTTCTTAGAAGAATAAGTGTTGTGCTTTTAATTATCGCTATAAATCAAAAATTTTCGTTTTATTTTACATTTAAAATTTTTTTTTTTTTTTTTTTACATTCGTTGCTCGATGAAATTCATTGAAGGAACTTGCAGTGCAAGTTTCATATTGCAAGCTTTCACTACTTTGTAATTGATATTCTTAATTAACTTTAACATACATTATGTAATTATTTTATTCATAATGTTATACAAAAATGCAATTATTACTGTGTGTGTAATAATCATATACTATTCATTATTTATAATTGTTTCTTTTAACATTTATTTAGAAATATTATTACATATTTTGCTATTTATTTTATAATTAATATTATTATTTGTTTTATAATTATGTAATACAAGTAATCTTGCATGTTATCTTTATTTTTTACAATTTGATGATTATTCTTTTTTATAATTACTATTAAATTATATTGTATGATTATTATTTCTAATAACTGTTATTAAATCGTATTATATGCTGCTTATAATACTATTATTAGTGCATGTTTCTTTTTATTATGTATTATTGATTGTGTGATCTAGGTTATTCTCAATCTCTTCTTATATCCTTTATTTGAAATACATTTCAATGTATTTCAAAAAAAATTCTTTAAAATTATTGTGTATCATTAAATTATATATGTACCTCTAGGCCGCCATGTTGGATTCCATTCCAGCAACAAGCAGCGCTTGGCGCTATTACCCCCGATATCAAACTAGTTCCATTAGATTTTACAAAAGAAAAATCAGGACTCTACTAGGGCTTTTGACCCCAAATTTTTCACACCATATCCTCTTTTTAAATTAGAAGATAACTGATAATGAAAACTGTTGAAAAAGAATGAGAGATAAAAGGGAGTAAAATCAGTCTTATAGGGTTACATTCTCTCCCCTGGGAAAAGAATTGCCAAATTTCAACCCTTTCTTGTTGGTGGTGAATTTATCTTGCAAAGAATAATATTTAATTTTGTCAGCAAATTGTGGAGTCATCTAGGTTTGTACTGTAATTATTGTATGAATTATTTATTAGTGAGAAATATCATTTTTAAAAAATCATTATCCAGAATTTGGCATCGTTTGTCACAAGAAAGATTCCTAATCAGAGTTTTTATGTTGTTGAATTTCTTTTTAGGTTTCATGAAAATGCCTAGTATTTTTTAACTATATTCCATATAAAAATTCAGATCTTAAGTAGGACAAGGTGAGCACATCAGAACTTTTAAAGTTCTTGATCAAAAATATTATCTCAAGAAAATCTTGCATTGTGATTGAACTATTTATGTGCTGGTACTTATTGGTTGTAGGGACCATCTAGCGGAACATGTACGAAACTTTCCAAATTCTAGCCCCTTTAATGGTTACTAATATTATAAATATGTCATGATATTTTCAAACATCAATCTGTTAATAGTGATTAATTTGAATTTAGTGTGTTTCTATTTATTTATTTTTTCCTGTTATACTGTTAACATACTGGTTACAGGAATTGTGAAATCTTAGACAACATGTTGGAAATTTGCTGAATTCTTGCTTATACCAGAATAATACCGGCATTTGCTGAAATGTAAAGTTGATGAAACCTCAATATAATTAAATTTTTAATCATTGTATTTAATATCATCTGTGTTCTTGTTGCTAACAAATCAGAAAAACAATTTACTAATATTCTCTAATTCCATGTATAAAGCAGTGACATAACTGAGAATATTAGCCCCCCTTGTAAAGTCAGATTTTGGGAACCCAAGCAGGGTCTTGCAAAGGATTGCAAAACCATAACCTTTGGGGTTGTACATTATGCCACTGTTTATGAGTATCTGTGTGGTATTGGTCCAGGTACAAAGGGTCAGTCCATCATAGTCTAAGAGAGAAACATTGTCTGAAGATTTATTTTTTCAATAAACCTAATATTACTGCCTTTTCAGATTTTCTTTAATGTTCTTTATATTTAAATTTTAATTATTAAAAAACATAAACCTTGATTTTTTCCCCCAAGATACTATGCTTGAGTTAGAAATCTATTATTACACATATTATGTATTATTAGCATTCAATTGTTTCTAAGATTTGTTAATGTCACTTTGTACCATCTTCAAAATTTCCTTTAAAGAAATTATAAATGCAAAAAAAAGACCTATGCTATGAGCTCAAGTTGTAAAAAATTGTTTAAGTACATCCTAAATACTATAAAAACTATCACTCATGACTGAAAACCAGACATTGAATTAAGGTAGGGTTGTTGTTTTTTTTTTACACAGCAGATAACATTTCTCTTTAAAATTCATGTGACACCTTATGAATATAATCAACTAAGTATGTTTTTGACACAGTGCTTGTTTGCCATTTATTATTTCATTTTGCACTATTCTGCAAGTATTAAACAGAGCAGACTAATAAAATCATTAGAATCTTTTACTGTGAAAGTTTATATCCAAAGCTTCACTAATCAGGATATTCTCTCACTCAGATTTCTGTAAATAATCTTCAACAAACCGTTAGGGGAAAAAACACAATTTGCATTATAAATAAGTATTTCTTTCCGTAAATAATCTTGTCAATTATTGTACTGAGGAAATACGTGAAAGTAAAATAGTGCTAGGTGGCTGAATACTGATGAGGAAAAATACGGAATATGTTTCACTAAGATTAATCTGTTTATTATGTAAGTAGTGACAGCCCTCTCTGGAGGGAAAAGTCTTAATTTGGGGAACATTATTTATTGTACTGTTTACCAATTCGATATTCTTAGAGATGCAACTTTTTACTTTAAAAGGTGTGTTTTAAAGGTATTTTTGCAATGTAAAAAGTTCAAAGGACAACAGGGCAGAGTGGCCACGATAGCCTAGTAGTTATGGTAACAAATTCGTGATTTGCGTATCGCAGGTTTAAGTTCTAGTGTCGCTTAAGACTCCCCATGTACAAGGGGCTAATGTATGCTAAACCTGACGAGGTCAAAGTCCTCCCATGGGCGTAGTGTGGTAGTTTGGAGAGGGAGATGCCTGGTCAGGTATCGTCCTCGTCATTTGAACCGAGGCTCAAAATTACGAAGTCCCTCGCCAAAAATGCGTGTGTTGCTTTATAGTTCAATGTAAATGTAACTCTCACTCCCAACAGGGCAGAGGTTTTCATAACCTCATTTAAAACTAACTACACTTTATTAGTATCAAATGTAATTAAAAAAAATGTAGCTGATAAATTGTCCAATAATATCCAGGTTTTAAATTATCATATATATCCTTCTCTTACATGCTACATTTATAACCCTTTACAACTTTTATGTATCTCAGACTTTGCAGTTATAAAAAAAAACTCTCCTAAAAGAACTTGAGACATTACCACATGCCTGTTATTCTTTATTTTTCAGCAGAAACTCACTTTTCCTCAAACAATATCAAAAAAAATTTAAAAAAGGACTTGCACAACACTTTGTAGACAGGTCTACTAAATGTTACATCATTCTGCTTTGATCCTGTTGTATTAAAATCAAAATTGCTCAATAACAAATGAAGTAATAAGGCTCAGTTGAAAATGAACTACTGTTTGATAAATAATCAAGTTTGCTGAACATAAATTTTCTAAGTTACATTTGTTTTTACTGATATAAAAACAATTAATAAATCTGGACTCAAATTCAGTGGGGCAACAACCCATGAGGGCCAGCGCCTACTCTGCCCATCCCAGTATACGTGACCATTAGGCGCTGAGGTGCATGAGCAGATGTCCCAATCTGGTGGTCAGTCTGAAGCAAGAATAAATCTGAAAATGGATAAAATTTTTGATTTAGTCTTATCGAAAGAAAAGTCTCTGGAAACTGTCTATTAGAAAAACCTTTTCTGATGGGATAAAACTTTTCTAAAACAATGTCCCCATGTATTGGTTCTTGGCTCTTTTTGTTTATCTTCATTACAAATTGATTTGACTGAACAAAAATGCTTCATAACTCTTCTCAGAGCTTGTGCAGCAATAAAACCTGTAAGAGTCTAAATCAAGCACTCCTATTTGTGCTGAATCATGCAAAAACACAGATGTGGAAAGAGGTGTTAATGACAGCTACCACATCACACATGACTTAAGGGAACTTCATAGTCGAAGGATAATTTCCACAGAGTTACAATCTGAATGCATTAAATGCTTCCACTTTCCTCTTCACACAGTAGTTGTCAGTAGAAATAGCTTCCATCTCATAGATCAGTGATTCCCAAAGTGGTCTATATCAACCCCCAGGTTCTACATCAACAAAAAAATAATTTGGAGGTCTACAGTAATGGCTTTCATTGTACCAGACAGTAACTTTAATTTTTAAAGAAAATTTAATCAAATGGAAGTCAGAATTTACCTATTTAAGAGTTTTATTTACTAAATTTATTGAGGTTAACTGGCAGTTTCAAGGTGACAGTATAAACTAATTTTATTAGAACAAGGACAAGCATTTCTTGCCAAAATCAAGCTAAAGGAGTATAATATTGAACATCGCAAAATTTTCCAGTTTCTCAATTGATTACATATAATCTGTCGGAAAAATGTTTTAATCTACATTCACACAACATTTAAATGCCCTTTATTCTGAGTTTGAAGCTAGGTTTATATAACAATGCTTTGACTACGATAATACCACAGTTAGCAATGAATTCTTATGGTCACATTTAAAAGAAAAACAAATATCAGATTACAAAAGGAATAGATCAGGATAGGCACTAACGGAGATCTTAAAGTAAAGTTTAAAATCCGATGTCAATAATTTTGGCTTTAAAAAGACGTACCTGTTATTTATCCCAAATAATGGAGTATTGTGAGAAAGTTTTTAATTGCTTTTTCTAGTGAGAAAGAGTTTCAGTGCAGTTGCCAATCTCCAAAATAAAAAAAGAATGAAAGAGGAGATTAAGGGTTAAAAACCTGACAAGATTGATGCCAAATGTCAAAAAAGACATTTAAGTTGATAAATTTGCAAACATTCAATATTAGGTAAGCATGTGCCTATTTTTTATGTAAAATTTTGTTGCCCCGTTTAGATAGTTGAGGTATTATATTCAAGGTGACACACACTTGTGACAGTGTATTTGAATTTCATATTCACTCTCTCACCAGTGAAACATGTGGTTTTTACCCCAAAGTAAACACATTTTGCCTCCCTTGCTGTGAATAATCCAGTTTATTTTGAGTGGCTTTTTCATTTTCTTTTAAATGTTTCCCCCCTCAAATGTAGCCTTTGAACCCTTTACATCTAATTTGACAGTACAACAAGTACTGAAATTTGTCAAAATCCACTAATTTTGTCTTTTTTTTTTTTACATCAAGACCACAATTATGACTAATTTAAAAGCTCCCCATTAAATCTTAATTCTGATTTGAGGAGGGAATTTCCCTTTTGTGACAATCTAGTTTTGTTTGATTTACAGATTTTTTATTATCTGAATGCAGTTATATCAGCAGCTTTTTAGTACTAAATTAAACCAAATATTCTTCACAATTTTCAACTTCCGCATTAAATTTACCTTCTGTTACAGTGTATTAGTTTTATCATCTCTGAAATGTGTGTTTTTTAAATTATGCCACTAAGTTTTATAATTTTTTTTTTTAACCAGTATTTGCTTTAACTGTAAAAATTTTATAAGTTGCTAAAGAATTTCTTTATGGGCTTCAATTTTTCTGGATTATATTCATTCTTTACTTTGATTTGTAAATTTTCAAAAAACATCTAAGCTGACTCACCACTTTTAATAATGCACAAATTAGACCCAAAATCTACTCAACGTATTGTCTGATGATTTCTAGGTTTTAACTTAAAATTGATAAAATTATATTGCTTTTTTTTTCTCAGATGCCACATTTATAACCACTCTATAGTTATTGTATAGCACTGGCGCATAAATTATAATAAACTCATCTGAAAGAACATGAGACACATTATAACATACAACATTTATTTCTTAGTGAAAATTTACTCTCCTAACAATGAAAAAATAAGTATTTTCAGCACTGTTAACCTTTAAACTGGAATTCTCGTTGTCCTCTTACATAATGGCTTCTGTTATCAAACTTAAATAATTTTTTTCCCTTTTCATCATGCCATGGCTTTTTTGTGATAGAACTGAAAAAAAATTTTAAGTGTTTCAATTTTATTATTTTCAGAGTATATTAGAATATAATGGTGGCATTGTAATTGCAATGAAAGGAAAAGAATGTGTTGCAATTGCTGCTGATAGAAGGCTTGGTGTCAGAGCCCAAACTGTTGGTATGGATTTCCAGAAAGTGTATGAAATGGGTCCAAGGTTATATTTAGGTCTACCAGGGTTAGCTACTGACACTGCAACAGTGTATGTATTTAATCTTTAATTATGTTAAAAAAATTATTTGTCTTGCATTAATGAATGATTTATTGTAATTTTATCTGATAAAAAGTATTAAATATACAAAAAATAGTGTTAAACAAATAAAAATTGATTTTTTTTTTATGTTTGATGTTATATGCTTGGATTAATCTTATTTTGAATATTTTGTGGAATAATTTGTGCATCATTTTTTAAGTTTATTTAATCTTAAAGTAATGTATACATTTATTTTTAAAAAAAATTGTTTGAATGGGTATTAATAGGTTTGTTATAAGTGTTTTTTATTTAAAAGTTTCATATGGAAGGGCATTTCATACTGCATAGTTTTACCTAAAGAAAATATACTACATGATATAAAATTTTTTACTTTGATATTTAAAAACTACAAATATTATAAGGCCCCTTAACATTGTCAAGTCAGGCTTGTAGATTCTTTCTCGAAAATTAGATGGTGAGGTTCAAAACAGAAAAACTCAAATATCTAAAAAAAATTTACTGTGTTACAATTCACTTCAATCTAACTGTACTCAACTCTATAAAACTGAGTGAAAATATATTTTATTATAATGCTAATAAACTCAAACTCAGTGGTGCAACAGCTGATGAGGGCCAGGGCCTACTGTGCCCATCCCAGTATACCTCACCTTTGGACACTGAGGTGCATGAGCCAATCAGGTGGTCAGTCTAAAGCGAGACCCCCTAGTGTTTAAGTTCCCAAGCAGGCTTGGTACTCATTTATTGACCCACTGCAGTAGGAATGAAAGGCTGGGTTGACCTTGCCCTGCATGAGGATAGGACCTGGGATGTGAAAGCGTGATATGCTGCCACTGGGCCTTCAAAATGCTGATAAACTAATTTAAATTGATTTGTTAACTAGTTACTCATTTTCTTAATGAATCACCTTATCTAACTTTATGCATCAATTCAATGTAATACTCATATCATAAGCAAGTATCTTTTAACAATCTGTTTGTTAAATTTATAAAAACTATTATTGTACTCCTTATGAATTTTTCACATTTTTAATCTAGAGCACAAAAGTTGAAGTTTCGATTGAATATGTACGAATTAAGAGAAGGTAGAGAAATGACTCCAAAAGTTTTCTGTTCTGTTGTTTCCAATTTGCTTTATGAAAGACGGTATGTATATATTTTTGTGTTTTAGAACAAATATATGTCTGGTTAAGTAATATCTTTATTTTATCATTATAAGTGTATATTCAACAAATATGCATTCATCATTTAAATGTCTTAATCTAAAGATTGAATTTAAAGTAATGACAAAATATTGTACTATTTTTTATTAAATGGATTATGTATTTGTTTTAGTATACTTTTCAATATTTTTGAAATTTTATAGGATTTCTGTTAAATTTTTTAATATACCATCAAAATTACAAATTATTTGTGATTTACTTTTGATGCAGTTGATATGGAAATATGGATTAGTACCATTGAGAAACAGTCATATATTAAGCTACTACATTTTATCACTAGTGCATCAGAGATTTATTACAATGGTTGTTTTGAGAAATTATTTCATAAAAATTTTTTTGTATTGCTCTTTTCTCTATTCAGGTGTTATAAATAGTTTAATTTTTTTTTTTAAGGTTTGGTCCATATTTTGTTTGTCCTGTTGTAGCAGGGCTAGAATATGGTACATGGGAACCTTACATATGTAATATGGATGTACTAGGTTCTAAAGACGAACCAAATGATTATGTACTTTCTGGAACATGTGATGATCAAGCTCATGGAATGTGTGAGTCATTGTGGGAACCTGATATGGTGAGATTTTAAAATTGTATGGTGTGCTGTAATAAATACACTCAGGAACATTGAAAATAGTGACCCAAGAAGAAAGCATCGGATTGAAATGAAATTTAATACACATAATGACACAGATAAGAGATTCACTTGATCTCAAAAACAAGACAATTAAACGAATACAGGGTGTGCAACGACACAAATACTGGGCAACTTCAATAGCGCGTTGGACCACCTCCAGCTGCAATACATGCTGCTACATGGTCCGGCATTTAGTTGATTAGACACCTTATGTTGTCCTGAGGCAGCTGGGCCCACAAATCTTGAACAGCCAACTCTAAATCATGTACAGAGTGACTCGATGGCATCTGCCGTTTTAGCTGATTCTACACGTGCTCTACAGGGGACAAATCGGGGGAGCGGGCCAGCCATAGAAGTCTGAAAATGACGTAGGAAGTCTTGAGCAACTCTTGCTGTATACAGATGAGCATTATCTTGCTGGAAAATTGCCCCTGGGAGACCATTTAGGAAAGGTCCTACATGGGGTTGAAGAATATCATCAACGTAACGTTGGCCCATCAAGGTTCCATGCATCACAATTAAAGTGGACTGGCTATCATAGGCTATGCTCCCCCCCGGACCATTACACCAGCTGTGTGGGCAGTGTGAAGTAGAACAGTGTGGGGAATTGTACGGCTCTCCAGGGCCCCTCCATACCCGTACATGGTTATCATCTGTCCCCAAAACAAACCGTGATTCATCACTAAACACAACCTTTTGCCAATCTGTGACATTCCACATTGATCTGGCTTGGCACCACTGTAGACGCAGTTGCTGATGTTCAGGTGTTAAAGGGAGTGCACGGAAAGGACGCTTGGATTTAAGATTTGCTTCTGCAAGGTGTCTGGAAATTGTTTGTGGAACAATTGCTATGCCTACGTCTGTTCGTATCGTTGAACGAGTCACTGGGGTCCACAAGTGCTTGCCGCACGATCCTCTCTCCTCGTGGTCTTCCTGGTCGCTCCAGACCCAGTTTTCCGCGTGTGGATATCTTGTGTCCACTGCTCCCAACAATTTCTAACGGCACACTCTGAACAATCCACCTGGCCAGCAACACGGCGTGTCGACCAGCCTGCAGTTTTCATCCCAATGATCAGGCCTCTCTCAAACTCGCTTAACTGTGAGAAATGTCTTCTAGCACGTTTACCTGGCATGTTTCGCTTACCAAAGTCTTCCTACAATCCGCGGGTAATCGTCACGTTTATGAATCTTCGAATTTGCGCTGGCTTATTTAGCACTATCTTCCTGATTATAGCGCCACCTCGGCATGTATGAGCATGCATATTGACACAAAACTTGCATCATTTACATATCACGTTTCGCTATACTTATTTGAAAAGTTTCGCGATTGTACTTAGCTTCCTTCTAGGGTCACTATTTTCAATGTTCCTGAGTGTATTTTGCTGGTATTTTAACCTTTTAGTTTTAGACCCTTTGGGATTTATTTTATCACTAGCTGTGTGGCCCAGCTTTGCACAGGCTTTCTCTTTCCCTCATGAGGCCAGCAATTATGTGTGTGTTTGTACGCACGCAATGTGAGTGATTTCTAAAATTATTTCATTAAATTTCCCTTTTTCGAAATTTGTTCCACATATTTTCGATTTAAGACATGTTTTTTCCCTCCCTCTAACCCAGCATAACATGGTTTTTTTAGTGTAAAATTACTCTTTCCTCTTCCCCTCCCCCTCACAGATAAAATATAGCTTCAAATTTCGATCTATGACTTTTAAAAAACAATACAGCATTAGTTAAAAAATTATTAATGTGAAGCAATAAAAAGAAAACGATTCTTTAGTTAGCTTAAAAATGTCTCTGAAATGTATTATTATCCAAAATAATAGACAATGTACTTTTTTAATTAAATAATTAATTTAGTAATGAATTAATAGAAATACTTTTAAAAACACACACATATATATATATAATATATATATAAGTTATAAAAAACAGTATGGGGGAAGCGTAGATATATATTTACATGTATTGAAAAAAAAAACATTCAAAAAGAAAGAAAAAACTAAATGATAAAAACATTTTGATATTTTATTTTAATTTCATAGTTTTCCTTCCACTGTCATAGTTAAAAAATTTGTGTAATGAATGCTTAAAATAGTGTAAATAATTTATATCAGGAAGTGTAATACATTAATATTACTTTTTGTTGTATTTATTTTATGTTAAAATCTTGCCACCACCTCTCCCTTCGAAATCTAGTTTTATTATGAAATAAAAATAGTGATGAAACTGATGAACGGAATAAATTAAAAGGGAAAGCGCACTGAGGTATGGTGTAGACAAAACAGAAGGGATAAAAAAGATAGATGAATGCTGTCACAGGCTTTTTTGCAAATGGCAGAATTTTTTTCCTACTTTCTTGACAATTGTCGTTATATTTTGAAAACTTCTCACAATATCTTTATAAATTTTAGCCTATGTGTTATTCTGATGTATAAGCTATATTACTGTAAAGTTTCATTAAAATCCATTCAATTGTTTTTGCGTGAAAGACCCACAAATATTCTCACAAACTTTCACATTTATAATGTATATTAGATTTCTCTCTGTGATAGTTTTTAATTAAATTTGTGAACTCATATGAAGTGTAAAATGTTTGATAAACTTTATTTTTTTAACAATAATTTTCTTTGTTTTAGTGCTGTTAAAACTTTATCTTATTTAAATATGCACTTATCACATGCATATAAAAATCTTCCTGTCCCCTTACAGGAACATTTTAATTTGTTACATATTCATATTTTCTATTAAAATTGCTTTCAAGATTTAACTTTCCTTTCCTTTTTCTATTTGATTCTGTATTGTATTAGCAGTGTTTTGTTAAATTAATGAAATTTACTGAATTGGGATTATATTAATCAATTACATAATTGTGTTCACTTCCCTATCTGCCTTTTGGATATCAAACCTATCTCCAAAATAAATATCTTTGACTTATGTGTTAATCCATTTTTAAAAAGATTAAACAGAAATTGTCCTATGATAACTAAACAATTCCCATCTCATAAAATGTAACTGTTCTCCTTTCCTTCATAAATTTCATTTATTTTTGAATAAATTGTGACCTTTTATGGTATGTCACTATTTTTTTCTTTTAACTTTTTCTTCTTGTTTCGCCCTCTTTTCTTTCTAGATATCCATATTAATGCTTCCTACTTTCAAGGCAGCACTGCTAACTTTTGGATGTACAAATATTGTTACATGTTTGTTATATATATATATCCAAATTACAAATTTAAAAAATTAATATTTTATTAATGAATATTGTAATTCCCAAATTGAAAAATGGTTGTAATAATTCCTTTCATCTTAAACTTTATTTTAGGGACCAGATGAACTTTTTGAAAAGATATCTCAAGCATTGGTAAATGCTTTTGATCGTGATGCTATAGCTGGTTGGGGTGGAATCGTTCACATTATGTAAGTGTTTATCTTTTTCAATTCCTACTATTAGCTCACACTCTCCATATATTTATTTATCTTGATAGAATTTTCAATCATTATTAAAATACATTTTAAAGTGCTCAATTGAGCTGAAAATTTTATATACATGATTATTTTGGATGGCAATACAGTAATTTAATTATAATTAATAAAAATTCATTGATTAAAACTAATTATTTAAAGAATTACAAATACAACTGCGTTGGCATCATTTTTGGCCACTAAGCGACAATTTCGCGACTTGTGTCAAAACTTGAAAAGGTTTTTTCTCACGTTTTTAAGCATTCAGTTGAACTGAAATTTTATATACATGATTGTTTTGGATGACAATACGATACTTTAATGATAGTTAATAAAAATTAGTTACCATTTAATGTTGTGATTCTGTCATATGTATATTCATATTTATATTAATTGTAATTATTTAATAAAAAATACCTAAAATAAAAATTTTCTTTGTTGATCTAAGAAGGAATTGACTTTAAAAAAAATTTATATATATTCTTTTTTAAATAAGTTTTAACGCATTCTGCTTTTGTAATTATGTATTGAACTGCATGAATATTAAACACTTCTTTAAGCAGAAAAACGTATACTTGTATTTAATTAAAATGTATCGTTTATATTACATAGAAGAAAAGTAAGATCGAGTAATTTATTGCAATTGAAAACATTTTTAAAAATTAAAGTCATGTATATTCTAAGCATATAAATTTTTGAAACCAATATGTTAGATGAATAGTTATAAAGTGTGATAAAATGTGGAACTGGAAAAAATACACAATGCTTTTTTAATAATTATTAAAGTTTTATTATTTTTTAAAAAAATGAATGTAATATGACTTAATTTGAGATTATCAATAACAATACATATGGAAGAAAAATTTAAGTGTTCAGTAATTTTTGCCAGTTAAGACTTGTAATTAGTTTTAATATGATTTTTTGAACAAGATCAATAATTATTACCCTAACATTTTTATATGCTACATGTTGAAAACTGACATGATTTATCTTCAGCATATTTTGTGACTACCGGTCATGGCTGGTATTTCTGTCATGTTATGGGTTTTGAGTCTTTGTGCCACTGAAGACCCACTTCGTAGTGGGGCTGAGTATGTTAAATCTGCCATAGCTTTAAGTTCTTACATTGGTGTAACATGAAAGTAATCTTTAGCATATTTTGTTAATTACTTTTAAAAAATCATTAATGTGAATTATTGAAATCAGTAAGTTGTGCTGTTTCTAATTACATCTGATCTATCGGTCATATGAAATCATGGCAAGGGTGTTATATTATGCTTGTCATTTTAGCCTCAGCTTTGAGCCCCTTGCAAATGACATGTTTTGGCTCCATTCTACCCCAAATTTAAGAGAGAAAACACTCCAGAGGGGGGTTTGGTGAGTCTCATCCTCTTTCCCTACCACCAATCTTTCGAGGACTTTCGATTTGCTGGATATTTAGAGTACCCCATGCTACACAGGCACTGTACATTTATAAACACCTTCTCCGGGATTCAAACTCAAACCTTTGGCACAGCAATGAGTGTCACTAACCACTATCTCGTCTGTAAAGCATAAATAAGTTATAATTACATTCAGCATTAGGAACAAAATTAAATTTTAAAAAAGACATATTTTAATGGATCATTTAGTATTGTCTTTTTAAAGTTATGGAGGAATTCATCCTTATAAAATGCTTGTTCCACTTTACTTTTTAAGAATTATTTTTATGTGTTTGCATCATATTAACCCTTTCGGGACAAGTTTTTTTTTACAACAGATCATTTTTGGTAGCATAAACTATACATAGTGCACACTAGAATGCTAAAGCTAGGATGTTATATTTTTAGGAGAATTTAAAGCACACACTGATTTAGAACCGGGAAATATATGTCACTCCAATCCTGACCACTGGGACATATGTGTCCCAGTAGTCTTCAATGAGTAATTTTGTAAAGAAAACCAATGATTTTCTAATCATAAAAATTTAATTATGAATGGTATGGTTTGAAACAATCAATGCACAATGGGACATTACACATTGTGCACATTATTTTAGTTTACACATTTTGTTGTGCACATTTACAGCACTGCTGTTGTGTTTTTGTTGTTAGCAGCAGATGGTCACCAACATTGTGATGCTTAGATGGTCACAGTTTAGTGATGTTTTGGATGGGCATCCAGTTCCTCTACGGCGTTGATACTGCGCATTGAGGCTTCATCAAGGCTTCTGCAAGAGGTACAGTGAAATCAAGAAGTGGGTTTTTTTTATGTTTGAGTTTGCAGTATACAATCCATGAGTTGATGACTGTGCTCATCAATAGGCAAAAAAATACTTTTTCCACCACTTGTAAGATTTTCGATTTAATTCATAGACATTTGCCATTTGGTCTGAAAGGTCTACACCTCCCATGATTTTGTTGTAGAATTCAATTGCCACAGGGCACTCAAATTCTTTGCTTCCATCTTTCATGGTGTGATTTATTTTTGCATACTTAGCTTCGTGGCAATTACTTGGCGTCATCACTTCCTATGAATCAAGCCACCTAGCACACATTGTTCCATTTTTAGTTAAGAGGAACTCATCCTCACCCCTTTTGCTTGGTTTTGTTGCAAAATTAGGAACATCTTTGCATGTCTTGATGCACGTACCAACAGCAGGAAATATCTGGTTTTCCATCTGGTGCATATATGTGAAAAATCGGTCAAACGCAAGCATCATGTCTTTACCTCGGATTGTCTCCGTTAGCTTTGATACTACCCATTCCCGAGAGTGCCTTGAACTTTACCCATTTCCTTTCCAGAATAAATGTTCATATCATATACATATCCTGTTTTTGAATCACATCGCTGCCAAATGTTTATCCCTCTTTTCACTGGTTTCATCGGCATATATTGTTTGAGGGATGAACGTCCCTTGAATTTAGCCATTGATTCATCAATAGATTGATATGAGCTTTCACTTCGACACTGAAGGTTTGTTTCAGGCATGAAACAACCTTGTCAGTGTAGCATGTTTTACTTGCATTTTCTGGTTTAGCAAAACATAGTTTCGACAACAACCTTTTACATCTGTCTCTTGAAATAGCATTTTTTATTGCTACGTTTCCCAAAGAAAGATTAGATTACCAATAATGAGAGAATTTTGGCACCTTATTGTAAAACATAACAAGCATGCATCCAAGGACAAGCATAATTTCAGAGGGGTCTGTAGGGTGAGTTGTTAGTCCTAACTTTTCGAGTCGTTGGTTTGTGCATTGAGAAATCCAAACCATAAGACTTTTTGGAAATATCTTGAGAAACATGTCTAATTCGGTAGCTGAACGATTTAAGTTGAATAGCAAACTAGACAATGACTCTGCTGGAATTGTCATTCAAGGTTCGAAAGTTGAATCTGCATTGAAACCATAAGATTCGTCTGCAGCCTGAAACATTAGCTGATTGCATCTCAACAACTGATGAAAGTGATGCCATATCAGTATCACTCAAAGCATCGCTGTTCTTTGTATTTTGGGGGAATGGTATCATGATTGATATCCATTTCACACTCATCTGAATTGGATGAGTACTGCAAGTTGTGTGCTGGATCCTATCTGCGTCATCTCACTCTTCTAAAAAAAATTTCATTTCTTCATTAATAGGTCCCCAGCATCGAGTCATTTTCGATTGAATAAATTTGTGCCTAAATTAAAAATAATAAGCAACTATTTCAAAAGTAACCGAAAAACATAATATCAAGAGAAATTATCACAAAGGACCATTTGGACAATGTGTTTCCACTATCCAAGACAAGAGGAACACATATGTCCTAATAATAAAAACGGAAGTAAAACTTTGCCACTTATCAGTTTATTAGAGGTAATCCACTTCATAAGTAACTTACCTGGCCTTAGTTTTATGGATCAATCAGAACTTAATCGAAAATAAGCGGTATTTGCCAAAACTAAACTATTTACATTCGTACAGTATTGAATGAGCTGCTACAACACTTAAAAAATGTGGGAATTGCATTATGTACAGTAGTGCCACTATGTTCTGTGAATAAAAATACTTTCAAAATATTGGCAGGACTGGTGAGAAAGTCTCCAATTAGGCAAAGAAGCATTTCTGTCCCAAATGAATTTTTTGAAACTTGCTTGGGAGGTATGTGTCCCATTAGGTGTGAAAGGGTTAATGTTACTTGTAAAATAATATTAAATATTGCTTAACATGTATACTGCCAACTTCAAGTACTCTTAGTTTGGTCACTTGACATATTTGTGTAACTACAATAAAACTCATAGTATATCGGAGCATGGATGAATTGTGTAATATTTGTATGATAATTGATTTGTAAATATGGGGGTGTACATCAGAATCCTGAAAAATACTATGGCAGTCAACATGTTGAGAGTTCCTATCAATTTGGTAACTCCTGGTGTATAAAGCATTCTTATAGTGGGAGCCATGTTTCTCTAGAAAATAGCCCAAAAATATTCTGTTATTATCTTAATTAATAATTATATAATTTCATTTAAATATGATGTTTTTATTTATTTTTAGAGAAAAGGACAAAGTAACTACAAAAATTTTGAAAACAAGAATGGATTAGACTTGCAGAATTTGTTTCATTTTCACTACATAATAAAATGTTTTTGTAATTATGCCTTCTTTTTTTGTTTTTAATTCCTAAATCACTTTTTTTCCATATTTTTATTCCAAAAACTATTTTTATTCTATAATGCTTGTAATTTTCTAAAAACATTTTTTTTGTTTTTATTATTGGACATTTTGAATGGTGAAGAATTTTTTAAGTCAAATGATTCACATTAAGTCTAAAAAAAGAATTAATATAAATGCCATTGTGAAATCATTGTAATTTTACTGTTATTTTAAATATTACATTATTTTTATATAAATCAGAATTTCTTCCTTCTCTCTATGCTTAAGCAATTTTTTCTTTTTTAAATTATGAAATATATGTATTTTTTTTAATCTAATAATAAAATGTATGAAAAAAATGATGCTTTTTGTAATATTTTAAATTTTTGAAAAAAATAGTAATGAGGATTATTTTTAAACAATTTATAATTAAGGTATATATAAATTTAACTGAATCATTAAAATTATGCAATTTTAAAGTAATTACGTTTTGTAAGAAGTATTGTGAAATAGTAAAATGAGACATTAAGATCATATAAATATGCTTAAGTACTAAATCTTTGTTCTGCAATTATGTATTTTAATATTTATAACTATTGAAAAAAAGTTGTTGATGTAATATTTACTGATTTCGATTTGAATATAAGTAGAAAAATTATGCTTTTCCTTTTAAAGAAAGTAGAATAAAATATTTATTTTATAATTGTTTTATTTTTTTGACGTACAGTTTTTAAATGATGTAAAAATAAATTCTTATTTGGCTCTAGTGATATTACAATCCAAGCTAAAAATGCACCAACACATTTTGATAAACTTAGAATTTTCCAATAAAATAATTCATTCTCAGCTTCCTGTAAAATATTTAAAATCATATTAAAAACATAATTAAGCACAAAAATCATTTTAAAATAATCAGATTTATTTGAAAAATATTAAGTTTGATATTTTTTACTTATTCAGATTTCTTATTTTATAGTTTTTCTGTTCAGTTACATAAAAATTAAATTCTAAAACAAAATTATTAATTATACTGCTAATCGATTATTCAAAAAATAATTCATTTAAAATGTTTTTAATTTGAATAGAAATGTCTTAACTTATGGAAAACTAGTAATACAATTTTACTTCAGTATCTTCATATAAATTAAATTTCTTGGTGTGTGTTTTTTTTTAATGACAGGCTTGAAATTTTAAAGCTGAAATGAAAAGTGACATATCAAAAATTGTATGAAAATAAAATGTTTATCATTTTTTAAGGAATCTCATTTTTTTTTCAAATTGTATTTTAATTCATCCACATGAATTTCTCTTTTTTTCTATTGCTTTTTCAGTATGCTGACCAACAAAATTTCATCTTTCTATTATAATTTGATAGAAATAATTCACTAAATTATCATTTGTATATAGAAATTTTGCATGTTAAAGTGAAATATTCTGTATTCCTTAACCATATCAATATATTTTAAGAAAAATTTAATTGTTCTTGGCTTGAATGTTTAATTGCAGAATTCATTTAAGCCAAATTATGAAAATTTTCACACTCAGGGTTTCAATTATCTTTAAAATTTCTTCAAAAGTTCAATTACAGTAAAAAATATTCTTATTTTAAGGAATATTACCAGAAAAAAAATTGGAAATTAACCAATTATAGAAACACTAATATTCAAGTTTGGAAAATGTATTTTGTATTATTAATTTTAAGTTATAAGTGCATTTATTACTTTTTATATTTTGTTATATTTATCACACTTACTTCAAATTTAAATGTCTCCAAAATTGTGGAATTCTTATCAGGTAAACATAATTTTTCATCTACATTTGCAGTACTGAAGCTCAGTAAAAGGCAGATAGGATATATGGCAATGACAATACATTTTATTTTACATTTCTTTAGGTACTTAAACAATTCTTTAAGATTTCCAACATCATACCTGTAAAGAAAACTTAGTTATTTTTGGAGAAATACTATTCAACAAAAGGAAAAATTTAAGCACAACTCTAAATTTTAAAAGACAAGAATTGGAGTAATTAAGACAAATTATTTTTCAAGTTTGTAGAATAAGAAAAAGATGCATTTTCTAATAAGTTACTGATACACGAAGCTTAAAAAAAATCTTCAAGTTGTGCAGATGGCTTTCATGGAGGCCTTGATAAATTTATATTGGTTCATTATTAGTTATTCATTAATATACTTTTATTACTACAGTATATTCTTATGAAATTTCACTTATTTAGAATTACACATTGATAATGAATTCATTCTGCAAATATTACAATGTAAACATTTGTCCATTTACAATTTGAGTGTGAACAAAAATCTAATAGATAATTAAAAATTGTAATCATTTAAAAATTCATTCAACTATTTAATTTAACTATAAACAATGAATAACCTGTTATTTTCACAACATATTAAAATCAAACCTTTTTAATTGCTGTATAGGGTGAGCATATTTGGGGGGGGTCCTTATATACGAATCCAGTAATGTTTGAGAAACTGGTTTTTCCTAACATTTCCTATAAAAATACAAAAGCAATATTAATCTTTAAATGTCTGGGTGTTTTGAATGGGACTTTCATTCTAAAAGTAGAAAAGTCACAAATTGTTCAAAGTCAGAACTGTGTTTCTGAATAGTTTGTAAAATTTGCATTTACTCATTGGTATGCCTGAATGTATGATTATCATGCAGTGAATTTTGCCTGTGGGGCATGAAACAGGGTGACGATCACATCCCGTATAAGAGTTTCTCTTCAAGCTCCATACCAAAATACCTTAAAATATGACTAGCACAAGTTTTGTACAAGATAACAAACGAATGTGGGAAAATGTTAGTTTCAGATAGGGTTTCCAGAAATAGCACTATTGTCATTACAGTAATTTGGAAAATGTTCCACCCGTTTTACTCGCAAAGCAAAATTTTTGCCCTCGTTGTGACATTAACTTTTTTTCATTTCACTTATATTTGGATTTTGAAAACTGCACTTTTGGCTTATATTCGGAAATATACAGTGTTGACAGCATTTTGTACATGTAAATTCATTTATATTTTAAAAGGTTTTTTATTTTATGCTTTGTAAAAAAATTCTATTTCAAACTATTAACTGAATAGATGTGTTTAAAAAATAATATAACTCGCACATTTTCCCTCAAATTATAATGTTCATTTTTATTTTGAAAAAAAAATCCTTGGACGCATCAATATTTAAAGAGAAACATAAAATTTCAAAAATTATGTACCCACTTTGTATAGGTGTTATATTATTTAAATGTACTTAAAAATAATTTTGAATAGCACTTGTAGTTATGATTAGTGCTAAGTGAAATTATAAATGATTATTTTAAATTATAACCATTATGTTTATTCAATAAATGGGGAAAAGTTATCCATCAATCAGTTGTAGTAACTCTTTTCTTTTCTCCCCAAATAATCTTATCTAAAAGACTACAAGCAACTGATTGATTAAAAGAATTAAGTTTTTCTTTAAAAAATACTATCTATCTCGAGACAAAAAATAATTACAGAATCGGAAAGATCATTTTTTTTGCCACGATATGGTATATTTTTTTATATCAAAATAATAGTTTCTATTTTTTACGATTTTTTTAAAAATGAGTCAAAATTGATACGCTTTTATAAAAATGGTTTCTGAATCATTCCCTTTAAGTTTCCTTTCGAGTTAATGAATTGATATTTTATTCTAAACAAGTTCATGCTTTTTTTTCTCTTTTAGAATGTCATAAAAATAAAAAAATGACAATCTTTTTTTTTTTTTGCGATTTTTCAAAAAATACTCAAAATTTTAATTAAATATTTAATAACTTCATTATTTATAAAAATAATCTAACGAAACTTTTTTTCCGTATGTAGAATAGTATTATCCGTAATCTGTTCAAAGATTGAAAAAATAGATTAAAAATTATGGCTTTTAAAATTTCTTTAATGTTTTTCGTCTATTAGCCCTGCACTCTCCTCATTCAACAGCAGCTTTAACAAGCCTTTCCTCTTTTAGCTTTGCAATACATAATTTGCTTTGTTTTTACGTTACCTAAAAGTCAAATTATAATCAATTTTATGAATTAAAAAAAAATCTGAAGTGAGTCTTTAATCTACCCAAAGTAGGCATTTAAATGGTTCAAAATCTGTCAAAAATTAGTTTAAGGAGAGTTTGTTGGATATACAGTTTTAAAATTCTTTTAAGGAAACAATCTATTGTTTTAAAATTTAGTGGCAACACAACATTTCTTCCAATAGTTTGGCAATAAAAGATTGTGTTTACTAAATTTTCAATCGAAATGGACAAAAAATAATAATTGTAGCAGTATATATTACTCCGACCAAAATTTTGGATGACATTATCGAGTTCCTTCATCGATCATTATTACCATACACATCAAGAGGTTCTGCTTTAATTAATAAAAATTATGATAAAAAGCATGATTTTAAGTGGAGATTTTAATGTCAATGTTGCTTTAGACAAATCTTTACAAGTTATTGAATTTTTAAAAGACAATTTCACCTTATCTCTACAAAACAGAATAATATCAACGACAAAATCAAATACTACGATTGATGCAGTATTTTCGAGATACTTAGGCGATATTGAGTGCAAAACCTACATTTCTTTAGTTACCACAAGCCTTTGATAACAAAAGTATGCACTGAAGCACCCATAAGCATAATGGAAATAGACTAATAATGATGATACTTTTCTCAAAATACATACAATAAAATTTTTTTTTAGTATTATGTATTGAAAATGAAAATTTTGTCTATACTTATACCTTTTCCATCCTAATTATATTTTTTTAAATACAGTTTGAAATAATAATGATAATAATAAATTTGTTAATTATATATAAGATTACTTCAAAATAAAACTTTATTATACAATTCAATACATGTAAGCCAAAGAAGTTAACTTCTAACGCATGTTCACCCTGATAAAGCTTTCTTTTTTTTTTGTATCAAGTACTAAACAAGTTGATTAGTAAAAAGCACATAAGAAGCATCAGCAGAACATTATTTGACCAATTTTTATTTAAAATTTAATTATATGTGCATAGATAAAAATCACAAAACTTACGCGTAAATAATGTGATAAGGTAACTAATGTTAAATTGTATTGTTTTAGTTTAATATATTAAAGGAAACTGGCATAAGTGCTTGTATAAAATTTAGGAATAGAAATTTTATATAATTTGGAACTTACATCATCGGGAATATTTTGATGAAATTAATGTGTTAAAAGGATATTTTATATACATATATCTTAAAACTTAAGGATATTCCTCTTTGCCATGCCTTGATGCTTTAGTTTTTGATCCAAAAGTCAGACAGGATGAATGACTAGTATAACCTATCTTGAATAAGCAATGATATCTATAGCTATAATAATCTTGTCAACCTCTAAACTTTCAGATATTTTAGATTATTGTATTATCAAAAGAGGAAAAAAATTGGTTGGTTATTAAAGTGCATGTAGGGTATAGACAGTTAAATAATAGCATGATACAGCTAGCTACATTCTTAGAAAATCAGTTTTTTCATACAACTATTGCTGGTGTAATTGATTATTAGAAACATTTACTACACATAAATATAAGGGGAAAAAATCACAAAGTTTTAAAATATAGATACATAGTAAAAAGAATTACATACCTGTCAAAGACGGAAATGCAACACATGATGCATAAAAAATTGAATAAATTATGAATAGGTTGGGACAGAAATTGAAAATGTTTTAAAGTTTCTTCTTGCTCATATGGTATAGAAATTAGATGAATCAGAAATAAAGTTTCCATGAATGACATGCCTCCCAATAATCCATGACAAAGAAAACTGAAATTATGGAAATATTTTTCTGCTTTATAAGCTAAATCAATGGCCAGGTCCATCTTTGCTGAAGATTGTTGTACATTTTCATTATTAAATGTTTGGAATAGATAAGCGGCATCAATTGCTTTGAAGCCTCCTAAAAATAGTGATAAATAAACTTATTTGTGAGATATTCTTTCATAAAAATTTATAGTTGGTTAAAAAATAATACAAGCACGTCCCAATTGATTTTTAATATGTTTATAAATTTAAAACATGTTGTCACACCTTATTAAGGTTGGTCTATATTCATAATTTCATCAAGATGAGCAATTTTTTTTTCCTTATAAAAGTTGATTTATACTTGAGCTATAAGATAACGTTAGTCGCCTAAACCGATTTTTAACATGTTTATGTACCATACTACACTCAGAAGTGTAATTTTGAAAATGCATCTCCTGGTGTAGATTTGTTGGAACAGTAATATCCAACAGTTCCAAAAATTTTGGCTATTTCACGTAGGTAGTATCCAATCCATATTTTTAAACAGCTTCTTTTGTTTGATATTTTGAACAAAAACGTTATCTCCTGCATTGACAACTCCTCGTAAACCATATAGTTGATACCTTGGAAGTTAACCTTCAGAAATGTGTAATGGCACATGGATATTAAAATTTTGCAAAAAGTTTATACATTTTTCTTCGAAAGTCATAGGTAAATAGGCATGGTTCACCTCGAACACATGCACAATAGGGTCTTTAAACCAGTTGGGGAAATGCTCGCTAATAATTTAAGTTACCAACTGTCTCAGTGATGCCACTACGAACTTGGGAAAGTTGTGCTAGCACTTGTATGGCTAATTGCAACATGGTACTTACATATTATTGCAACAATGAAAATGTTCAAAATAACTCGCCAAGTTGACAACCTCGATTTCGCATGTCCCGTATATGCTGAATTGGTAACCATATGTGCTTCATTTCATGTAATGCCGCCAATAGGTTGCAATTATGTGTAAGTAACTGCAGCATTTTTTTAAGGCTGTTAGTTAAAACAGGAGTATAATTTTGAATAGGGATGGGGTATTATTGAACAGTAGAATTTATGGCCTCAATTTGCCAAGAAATCCTTGGGTGTTGAGTGGTACAATCTGCCGTTTATTTTTAGAGTTAGAGTTGTTTTTTTGGCAGCTATTGATTCACCTTTTATATTATTTAGGTAGCTGATATCATCTTTCTAAAGGTCAAGTATAAACCAACCTCTATAAGGAAAAAAAATTTCATCAAGATTGATTAGTAATTTTTTTTAAAAAATCACAGGTGCCTTAACAAGGTGATGGCATGTTTTAAATTTATAAACTTGCTAAAAATTTATTAAGGGGGCTAACGTAATCTTTACAAAGCTCAAGTAGAAACCAGCCTTTACAAGGACAAAATAATTGCTAATCAAACTTGATGAAATCACTTGTATAAACTAACCTTAATAAGATGACAACATATTTTAAATTTAGAAACGTTAAAAATCGATTGAGGTCCAGTGCTTATATTATTTTTTGATCAACAATACATAAAAGAATATACCTAAGAAGAAAACATCAAGTCTTTAAAGTTTAGTAATAGCATTTACTGGTGCATTCTGACATTTCACTTTTTTCAATGACTAATATAACTTTTTCTACCTAAATTATCTTTTGTATTAATTTTTATATCAAAAAACTAAATAAAATCTTAAATTATTTATCGTTTACATAACATATATATCACAACACATGAAAATAAATTTGCAAGGATTAAGACTATGATTAAATCAAGATCACACTAATTATTTACTTTAAAAAAGTCATAAATAAATTAACTACCAGATTGTGTAATTTTTATTAATACTGCTAATTATATAAAGGAAAAATTGCTATATGGACATTGAATTTGATAAAATTAAGTACTAAAATAAAAAAATCATGTAATATATTTTTAATGTAATCTATTTCAACAAAAAATTGATAATATTTTATTTTTAATTTACTACAAACCGTTATTTTTTATTTCAAGAAATATGAAAATTCAACCGATTTTATCCAAATTTTTAATTTTACTATTTATAATTTAAAACTTTTAATTTTCCTATTTGAAAAAGGTACTTGTTTATCGTCACATTGAAGTTCGGTAACTTGATTTTTATTAAAAAAGGAGAGTAATAATTTACAAAACAAAAGGATATTTTCCAAGAAAACACATGTAAAGTTTCTATAAAGCACTAATTATAAGAATTCAAAGCACTCTGTAACTTTGGTGACTTGCCAACATGGTTGTGATAATACTTAAGTATTCTAAAAATATATTCATATATATTAGAAGATGCCATTTTGGGTCCCAGACCCCAGTGCCGGTTTATTCATTGAGGCAGGCACCCAGGGGACAGGATAAGCTGAACTTAACCAGATTTTCTGGTAATAAATTTCGATCCGCTAGTGCCAAGGGGCCCTATAGATCTTCTAGGCCCAAAATGAGCTTAAATCGGCAGTGCAAGACCCTCAAAATTATTTGTTTCTCAAAGGCAGTGTTTAAAATGACAATATAAGTTGTTGTTGCTGATGCCACCGGATCGGCAAAGGCCCACGAAATTCATCATGGCAAAGGGCTAAGTGACGCCCCTGTCGTTAGCCATAGTTTTGAGCACCATGCAGGTGACAGTGCAATTTGGCTCGTTTCCCCCTCAGTTTTGAGGAAAGACACCTGGGCGTGGTCAGGGGCCCCCCATCTCGCTTCCCCTTCCACCAACCTCACGAGAGGACTTGCAGCTTGATGGCTATTTATAGTACCCCCATAGCACACAAAAGCACTATACATTTACAAACATCCATGTCTTTCCCGGGATTCAAACCCAAGCCCTGCGGCACACAGTCAGTGTCACTAACTACTATACTGGACGGGCAACTGCAATATAAGTGGATATTCAGAAACAAAAATATAGATCTCCCCTGAAAGTCTACATAAAAACTTTTAATAATTCATATTTTTTATATCAAAAATCTTGACATATAAGTAAAATAAAGATTTTATTCAGTAAAAGAGAGAGAAAGATTGAAAATACACATATATATATTATAATTTTTTTTTATGTTCAAAACAGATAACTCTACAGTTAAAACTTTGTGATAAAATAACAAAATTTCTTTTACATAAACTGCTTTTAAAAAAATCATTCGTGTTTCCTCAGAATATTTTAAAATCTAAAAATTCATGACTTAATATTTAATCTTGATTTAAACATGTATGTCTTCTCTTGCAGATTGTTTGGTACTTATATATTATACCATTGATCAACTTTGTCAAATTAAAAGATGTTGTTTAATGCCACAATTTACAGCCAATAAAGAAATTTGTTCCTGTACACATGCAAACACAGTAATAATAAGAATGACAGCATTCAGCAACATTTTTTTAATATTGGCAGAGTCTTTTCATTTGTTGAAATTGGTCAATAGTATAATACATAAGTACTACTTTTTTCCTAAGGGTTATATAATAAACATTTATGCTATATTTTTCCATGGCAAGCTGGAAATTCAAAAATAAAATAATGATAAATAGCATAAGAATAAAACTTCTTACTGTCTTCCTCCACAAATACTTTCCCAATAGGACGACTAGATATATCATAGTTAACGAAACTACAGCCAGTTGGAGTAGAAAGAGATCTATTTCCATCTACTTTGTCTTCCACATCATTTACATTTGTCTCTTGCTCCACACATTCTGATCTCATACTTGGTGAATTTTCATACATTCCACTGTTATTCACAGATGGATCTGAAGAGCTAGTTGCAGATATCATATAAGGTCTTGTAGAATCTGTATTATGTAAAGGTGGGAGTTGCCTCTGACGTTTTCTCCGATTCTGTCTCGCAATGCTAGTTGAACTCATAACTTAAACTGAATACTATTTTCAAATAAATATAAATTACATGAATTTAATCTAACTACACATAATTGAAAATTGGTGTAAATACTTCCTCGAAACTTTTTAAAAATAAAAGCTTTGCATGTTCAAAATTTATAGAACAAAGTAATCATTTTAACGATTAATAAATAATTCAAATATTTTTTTTAAAAAAATAATTTTTTGCTTCAAAAAGAATAAAAATTGTATAATATGAAGCAATTTTTTTTTTATATATAAATTCATTCATGTACTTTAGAGTACTTGATATCAATTTCTATTTTATTTTAAAAAGTAAAAATTGCAGAAAATGTCAACGGCAGAAAGAAAATCACACTTGATTACAAAGTTATCACTGCTCCGAAGTTGTATTTCATCTCATAAGTATTAAAAACACATCAAAAATATGTGCATCCAATTTCAATAACATTGCCTACTGTTACCATAACAACATCTGGTTTTTGTTTTCACAATGAACGGTATTATTTCAGTTCAGTTGAATTCAAAAATGCTATTAATTTTTAATGGCATTTTTATTTTCCTTCATATTCGAAGTATATTAAAAAAGACCATAGCCCATTGTACCAAAATTTTAAATTCTATATCCATTTATCTTATACGCAACTCACCAGGTTCAATTTTACAAAGATAAAGAGAAGTCTCCAGTAACTGAAGTTTTCAAACACTGCAAAATGCGCCAAACAAAGCTAGTATCATTCAAATGGGGCTGTCGTCTATTAGATCCTCTTACTTATGGCTACATCACAGAGTTAGAGCAACACGAAGTAATTTAGAGATAGAAATTAGTGGTGAAGTGGCGGATCGTCCGCAACATAATATAGTCCGAAATATAATTGCATTTTTTTAAAGATGATACATACACAAATGAATTTTTAATGTCAATTTTGGGCTTATTTTGAATGCTAAAAAATTTCCAATCAGTCTTAGAACAATAATTTTAGTGGAAATGAAGAGATTAAAATAGAAGAAATTGGTATGTATAAACGCTCATAAAAAGGGGATCATATATAGCCTTTGTTGCTCCATATCCCACAAAACCTGAACTGAACGCTCATAAAACAGTTCCTTTACATTTATAATTCTTCTTTTATAAGTAAAAATTTCAATTTTCTTTGGAACAATTGATATATTTTTTTTTAAATTTAGGAATTCTTGTTGTACTTAAATATGAAATTAAAAATCATAGAAATTTGAGAAAATAGTGTTGAATATATGAAAAAGTTTAATTTTTAAAAGTTTTTCTCTATTATCTTCTTTATTTATTACATACACTGCCTTCTTTATATATTTTTAATATATTATTATTTTTTATAAAATATTTTTACAATAAAACTATTTTTGATAAATTTATATAATAATTTTTAAGATAAAAATCAGTATTTGATTTATACAAATATTCAAATAAAATACTAATACATAAATATATTTACTGAAAATTTTATTTCAGTGAAAAAAGTTCATAAACTTTACTTCATTTTTTTTAATGTGGAGGTTTTTCGAAAGATTATTATAATTTTTTACCTTCTTGGTTGGTTTTCCTTCAATAATTCACTTGAATTGAATTATGTATGGGTTATCGCATTGATCAAAGAATGTCAAATTTTTATAGGATACACTTGGTCATCTAATTTACTATTGCAATCCTACGATTAACTATTTTCTTGAACAATTTTATTTACATTTTTCAGACTTATTTCAAACTTAAAATATGTTAGTCAATATTTAACGATTGGAAATGTTACCTCTGTAAATTGTTTTCAAGGGAAGAGAGATGATAACGAATATAGTCTATCATTCTTCTAACTGCCACACCACACCATATTCACTACAGGGAGAAAAGAGTCAAATTCAAATATTATAAATCCTTTGTATTCCATTTTTCAAAATTTATTTCTTCAAATTCAAACGTAGTTTTAATATTACTTTCAAAAAGGCAGCTGTCTGTCCAATTGAAATTTTAGGAATATTTCTAAAAATTTCTATATCTTTCTTTCTTTTTTTTTTTTTTTCTCAAAAACTACCGCAAATTACACATTAGTGGGGCATTACTAATCACTCCTTCGCCCACTTCTTTTACAATCATTAAGTTCCATTTTCCTCTCTGAAAACTTCGATATAAGACTGCGAACACTTTTTGTTCGTCAGCTGGGAGGAATATCACAGCGGATTTATATTTCAATATACATTCATCGACAAAAAAATTAGCGCATCAAGAAAAATTGCGGGATCGTGACAAAACTTGGCATGAAGGTACATGTCCGGGAGATATGCAAATGATTAGAAAAATGCAGTGTGATTGCGCAAAACGAATAGCTGGTAGAAGGCATTCAACGTCGATCTCCATGGAGTAAAAACAGGTAACCAAAGCTTGTTTGAGTCTGCTGAAGAAAAAGAAGAGCTGAGGTAGACATGCCATTACGTCGTTTTCGAAGACAATATGAGCAGTGGTCGCAGTCTGAGAGGGGAGAATCATCGGCATGATGAAAGCTGGCTGGTCAGCAAGGCGAGTAGCTCGTCAATTAGGCCTCTCTGATTGTATTGTGAGGTGGTGTTGGAACCAGTGGATCCGAGAGATGTCATTTACACGAAGACCAGGCTCAGGACGCCCTCGACAGACCAGTTGTCCAAAAAAAACCGCCACATCGTAAGAAATGCACACGTACAGCCAACTGCTTCATCGGCCGCGATCCAGGCACAGGTAGCACCTTCACTAGGGTCCCTTGTGTCTCCTCGAACCATACGAAGGTGCCTGGCTGAAGGACGTTTGGGATCGCGGCGCCCATTACGTGTGCTGCCCTTGAGGCCCGTTCATTACGTGTGCTGCCCTTGAGGCCCGCCCATCGATGCCTCCGTTTGGAAAGGTGCCGTGCACGAGGAGACTGGACAGCAACCGAATGGAACGAGATCCTCTTTAGCGACGAATCCAGATTCAATCTCCGCAGTGATGACAATCGTGTTCGTGTGTGGAGACTCCGTGGTGAAAGCCTCAATCTGGTCTTTGCTTTACAGCGACACACCGCTCCCACAGAGGGTGTGATGGTATGGGGTACCATTGCCTAAAATACATGGTCACCCGAAGTATTGATCCGTAGCACCACATAACAGCCAAGCGTTATGTCCATGACATCCTGCGACCCCATGTGTTGTCACTTATGGAACGGCTTCCAGGAGCCATTTTTCAACAAGACAGTACTCTGTCTCCACTCTATTACTACCCTTCCTTGCCTGCCCGATACCCAAATTTGTCTCCAATAGAGCATATCTGGAATCATTTGGGATGGCGAATTGGGCATCTCACGAGTTTGAATGAACTAGAGGTAAGGTTACAGCAAATATGGAACGAAATGTCTCAAGACATCATGCAAAACTTGTGTGCCTCACTGCCTGATTGTATCGCATCGTGCATTCGCGCTAGAGGGGGTTTCATAGGGTATTAAATCCTGCGTTCTTTTACCTTTTTCTCTGAAATATAAATTATTCTTTTTTCTATGATTTTCTATTCATTTACTTATATCAAAGTAGTTATTACGTATGTAAAATTTCATTTCATTTTGACGGCTCCTTCTTGGAGTGCTAATTTTTTTTTTTTTTTTTTTGTCCATGAAAGTATATTTATTATGTAGATGCTTATTATAGAATTTTCGAAAGGTAAGTGCAAAAAATTATATTTTGTTTGACCCTGATACAACGAATAACCCCATGATTTAACGAATAAAATGTTCGGTCCCGAGGAATTCGTTAAACTGGGATCCTATTGTATATACGTATATGTAAATATGTTTATACCTATTTAAAATTACGAGGAACACACTTGATTTGATTTGACATTAATTTGCGTCTCACTCTGAAACCACACGAAGGCTATAGGCGACGGAACCTCGCAATTTTGAACCACGTGGTCGAGGGAAGATGTTGACACCTGAGTGTTGCCACTCTCTCTCTTCAAACTTCCCCATTTCACCAACATGAGAACTTTGATAATCAGAATATTTAACATAAATCAGGCGCTTTGCACGCCAGATCTTCATTGTCACAGAGTTTTGAACCCGCAACTCCATAACGCGACGCGAGTTCGCGATCGTAACCACTAGGCTACTGGGGTCGAGAAGACACTTGAGAATAGGTAATTCTCTTTCCTCACTTCCACATCAACACTGCATCTTCCTTGAAGATAGGGTAGATGCTTATTAAATCTGTTGAGACTGAAAGTGCTGTTGGCGGTGGTGTGGAAGTTTGGAGTGTGTGGTACCTGTTCAGATGCCACCCTCTTCACTCGAACGTGTTTCAAAATTACGAGATTCTTCACCAATAGCCCTAATCTTGCTTCAGAATCTGTCATTAGTAAACAATCAATTGACAAGCTATTATATCATTCGATAGCTTAAGGATAGAAGCAAGTCTTAAACTTGAGATTTTACATAAAATACAGTCGAACCTCCATATTACGAACCTCTATATTGCGAATTTTTCTATACATCGAACTTTTTCCTGGAACCAAGAACCTTTCGCGATTTTCTTCGCAAACTAACCTCTCTATAGCGAAGTGCATTTTCTATAGAACGAACTTTTTTCTCTTGTGATTCAATTTTTTTTCTCTATTTTTGAAGTATTTCTGGACATTTCAAGTTATCCTTCCTTTTAACACATTTTATGGTGGTCATCAGTAGCGCTCACAGGAGTTTTTTAAGGGGGGGAGGGGTCCGGGGTCGAAATATCACCATTCTTGTATCATGCTCCTTTTGATTTTGTCGATTTTCGGGAACAAAGCACAATAAAAAACTAATTTTTGAATAAATAATTAGCATTAATTAATAAAATTAATCATTAATAACAAGTAATTAATTAAATTTTAAGTACTATATACTTAGAATTATAATCAATCGGAAAAATCAAGGACTTTGGGGGGCTCCGGACCCCCAGGCCCCCTTGTGTGCGCCACTGGTGGTCATAAATCTTCAACTGGTTCAGAATTTTGGGCGTTTCATCCAAGAAATGCAATCTTTAACCCTCATTGTCCAGTTCAGTAGAAACATCTTCAATATCCCCTTTCACCCTTAACGTGTCCTCATGCGTGTGTCCATTGATCAGTCTTACTAGTAACTTCGTTTCTTGTGGCTCGCAAGCGTCAAAATATAAGTGCTTGAGCATCAAAGAAAAAATTTAATTCTTCAGGAAGTGGATAAAGGTGTCAAGAAACTTGACTTGTAGTTTTTCTTTCTTCCTTTTCTTTCTTTTTTTTTTATAAGTAAGATGTATAAAATAAATATATATATTAATTTACAAAAAGGTGGGAATAATTACTTTATTTTAATACATAGTGTTTATGAGTTTAAAATTTGTTCTATGTGGTTTATAAAAAAAATTGAAAGATGAACCTCTATATAACGAATTTTTCACATAACGAACTTTTTTTTCGGGATTTCGCAACTTCACTATATAGAGATCCGACGGTGTTTTTTGAACCTGAATTTCAAGGTTACTGCTGTGCGTATAGAGGCATTAGAACCAATTCATACAAAATTTAAACACTAAATTTTTTTAGTGAGAACAAAGTCTATTTTTTGGAGTCTAAACTGTTAATAAGGAAAAAGGCTGCCCAAAAGGGTCAGTAATGGGACCTTTTCTGAGCAATTTAATTATGAACGATCTTCTTTGCACTATTTCAAAGTTCCAGAATTGTCATAAAATAGCTTTTGCAGATGATGTACTTCTTATTGTTCAATGTAAACACTTTCAGGATGTCTGCATTTTGTCACAAAGCATACTTAATAATATTTTTGATTGGTCAGAGCTATATAAGTTGGAGTTAAATCCATTTAAAACAAAAGTAATGAAGATTTATATATAAGAAATCGACAGTAGATCAAAGAATCAACTTAAAGCTTGGAGGTGTAATAATTGAAGAAGTGCACAAGATTAAGTATATGGGCATAATTGTTGATAACAAAATGCAGTGGAAGGAGCGTATCTCTTATGTTTCTAGTAAAAGTGAAAAAAAATTTCTTGGACTGTTAAGAATTTCAAACAATACTTTTGGAGTGAAAACTGATGTTCTTCAGCTGATTTATAAGCAGGGAATAGTACCTCTCATATCTTATGCATCGAGAGCTTGGGGACATTCTTTAAGTAAGAAAATTAATAGTAGACTTATTAGAAGAACGCAACGAAGATTTTTACTTCGTGTCATTAAGAACGATGCGAATTTATTATCAAAAATCCAATCCTTTAAATACAGGATTCAGCAGCAATATTCACAGAGTAAATCCCCGAAGGTCTTCACACCTTCAACAGCAATCAAGCACAATCATCAGTGTTAAAAAAAACACGTAAGTAAAAGATTATCCACAAGCACAGCCGAGCTAATCGCTAGTGAAAACAATCCTGACTATTCGCTGGATAAAATCAGACCGACTGGTTGTGGCTAGCACTCCTATTTATAGGCGCGGCAGAAACTTCCAGAAATACAACCACTCGTGTCATCGAGCGTGACGTTAATGGAGAGATCCACTACTTTCTAGAAGAATCCAGAGGGTTCCGAACTCGCCAACATGGTTGCCAATGACGCCAAAATGGTCGTCAAAGTCACCAACTTAGTCGCCAAAAAGGATACCAACTTGTCTCTATCGCCAAGTTCTCATTGAATCACCATTAAACGTAAGGGGTGGCATTGCTTGTGAATAGAACAATTTTAACATAAAATAAATATAACATAGAGTAATAAAAATGCATTAAACACCCAAATACAAATTATTTACACTATTTACATAAAATTCGTAACACTATTAATTCCTCCATTAATTTAAGAAGGGTTCATTTCTGTCAAATTAAGCTTAAAATTAGAAAACAAAAAAAAAAGAAAAGAAAAATATATAAAAAATTCATTAACGCCAAGAAAATATTTAAAAAACATGTGATAGCGTAGCCACCATTAAAAATTAAAACTCAACGAATTATTAAAATCTATTAAATGTAAGGAAGAAAAATTGATAAGTGTGTTTCGGACTTATGTTACACTGTGTGTTAGGGTAATTAAATATCATTGAAATGAATTTATTGTTCTTGATCTTATGCGTTAATTAGCAATAATGATATAGGAATATAAAAAAATCTGTTTCTTTCATCCCTTTAAGACCCCAGCCCACAGATTCGTGCTGGAAAACTCAATGTAACAAAGGGATAACAAAAAAAAATTTTTTTATCCAATGTCATTAGGGACAGAATAGCACTAATAGCCAAAAGAATGTTATATTTAAAAATAAAAAATATTTCGGGTCTTAAGCGGATAAAAGAGAAACAAACCCGCACGCACAGCCGAGCTGGTTCTTAAATGGATAAGATTAGTTCTTGTTATAAAAACAATCCAACTACCAATTGTTCGAATCGAGATATTGAAGATTAAAAAGAAATTCAAGCAATGAATTGAAGCAAATGATAAGTCTACGAAACATTTAACATTTTACTCATTAGTAATATTTTAACATGTTTTTCTAATTAGTCTTTACTCAAAATACTTTCGTTATTATAAATATGTATAAATTCGGACCTCTATATAATGAAGTCACTAAATCCTAGAAAAAAGTTCGTTATACGGAAAATTCGTTATATAGAGGTTCATCTTTCAATTTTCTTGATAAATCACACAAAACAAATATTTTAAATTCATAAACACTATATATATTTAAAAAAAAGTAATTATTCACACCTTGTTGTACCCTTTTTTCACACCCCATCATATATATTTATTTTATATATCTTACTTATCAAAAAAAAAAAAAAAAAAGAAAAGATAGAAAGAAAAATGGCAAGAAAAGTTTCTTGACGCCTTTATCCCCTTCCTGAAGAATTAAATTTTTTTCTTTGATGCTCAAACACTTACGTTTTGACAATTTCGAGCGACGAGTGACGAAGTTACCAGTACGACTGATCAACACTACAAATAAACGGAGACTAGTTCAAGGACACGGGGACATGAGACAACTCCACTGAGGGTGAAAGGGGATATCGAAAATGTTTCCAGTGAACTGCACAATGGGGGTTAAGGTTGAAATGCCCTGAATTCATTGCTCTCGGCAAGTTAGGTTTCTAATAAAACCAATTGAAGATGTATATCCACTATAAAGTGTGTTAAAAGAGCGAATAATTTGAAATGTCCAGAAGTACTTTAAAAATAGGGAGGAAAAAAATTGAATCACTAGAGAAAAAGTTCGTTATATAGAAAATGCACTTCGCAATTGGAAGGTTATTTTACGAAGGAAAATCGTGAAATGTTCTTTGTTCCAGGAAAAAGTTCGCTACAGTAGCGCACACAGGAATTTTTCAAGGGGGGTCCGGGATCGAAAGTTCACCATTCTTGTATCATGCTCCTTTTGATTTTGTTGATTTTCGGGAACAAAACACAGTAAAAAACTAATTATGAAATAAATAATTAGCATTAATTAATAAAATTAATCATTAATAACAAATACGTACTTAATTAAATTTTACGAACTATATACTTAGAATTATAATCAATCGGAAAAAAATCAAGGGCCTTGGGGGATGCGGTCCCCCAGGACCCCCTTGTGTTCGCTATATAGAAAAATTCGCAATATAGAGGTTCGTAATATGGAGGTTCGACTGTATTTAATTTTTGACACAACATAAGGTATTTTGCGTATTTATGTTACATTAACTCAAAAATAGAACAAGCGTTCGTGTTTTTCTCTCCCGCTTTCTTACAAACGCCTCTTCACTAGTTAACCGTAACGCCCCCGTTTCAGAGCGAGCAACTATGTGTAGCACTGGCATCGAGCGATGACGAGTCTACTCGTCTATCACAGAGTAAGTGTCGCTGTTTAAATATTGGGTCTAAAAAAGATAGGTTTATTTTATAAAATTTCCAATTTTATTACTAATCCTTATTAATTTGGTTAGTATAAACATATATTGCATGCATATTGGAGTTTTTTTTATGGATATCTATCTATTTAGTGACCGTTAAATTTCCCGGATTCAGAGATCTAAACACACATTGATTTACTTCCTTCTTTACTGACCAAATATTTTCTACCCGTCTTGACACCAAGAAAGCTCTGGAGTAGATGCTGTAGATCACAGTCCTCTTACCAGAAAGCATCATTGCCTTTTCCCTACCCAATAAAATAATTGTTCTTTAGGCATCACGGGTAGGGTTTCTGATTTCCCGGGTTTTTCCATTCCCGAGAATACATCAAAATTTCAAAAAAATTAAAAAACAAGTTATTTTTAAATAAAATCAATAATAATTATATAAAATAAGGATACATATGAATTCCGAAAGGGATTATTATTTATATCATGAGCTAAAAAATACAAAAAATATATAATACAGTCGAACCTCCATATTGCGAATTTTTCTATATAACGAACTTTTTCCTGGAACCAAGAACATTTCACGATTTTCTTCGCAAAATAACTTCTCTATAGCGAAGTGCATTTTCTATAGAACGAATTTCTTCTTTTGTGGTTCAATTTTTTTCTCCCTATTTTTAAAGTATTTCTGAACATTTCAAATTATTCTCTCTTTTAACAAATTTTATGGTGGTCATAGATTTTGAACTGTTCCTAAGGTCCCTAATTCGCCAATAAAATCCTGGACGTTTCATCCAAGAAGTGCAACCTTTGACCCCAATTGTCCATACTGTACTGTAAGCATCTTCGATATCCCCTTTCCTCCTCAGTGGAGTTGTCTCGTGTCCTTGAACTAGTCTCCGTTCATTTGGAGTATTGATCAGTCGTACTGGTAACTTTGTTTCTTGTAGCTCGAAAATGTTAAAACGTAAGTGCTTGAGCATCAAAGAAATACATTTAATTCTTCAGGAAGTGGATAACGGCTTCGCGAAACTTTCCTTGCAATTTTTCATTCTTTCTTTTCTTATCTTTCTTTCTTTGTTTTTTTTTGATAGTTAAGATATATAAAATAAATATATATTAAATTACAAAAAGGTATAAATAATTACTGTTTTTAATATATAGCGTTTATGAACCTAAAATATTTGTTTTATGTGGTTTTATGAAGTATATTGAAAGGCGAACCTCCATATAACGAACTTTTTTTCAGGATTTAGCGATTTCATTATATAGAGGTTCGACTGTAAATTGATTATTCATTTTTAAAAAAGGATTTCAGAAAGCATAAGCAAGTTATATTTTTATCACACTCAACCTAATTCTAAGCTTTGTGATGAACAATCTGGATGCAGAAAATGCTGTCTTGGCTTCAACTGACGTTGGAGGGTTGTTTTTAAAGCTTCACATAGTTTTATAATGTTTGGTGCACCAAACATTATGAACTCGACTGAAACTCCATCATGATGGAGTTTCAGTCGAATCGAACAACTACATCTCTTGTTTCATGGTTTTGTAGCAACTTTCTTTTTTTTGTTGAACAATATAAAACTTTTGTTTTAGAGTAAATTACTTTCTCTAACTTTTCGTCCGACGTCAGAGGTTTTCCTTTCAAAATCTCCCTTCTCTCTTCATCTGAGGGTGAAGAGTTGGATATTGTTACATGCTATATTATTGTTATATAAATATAACAAATATATTGGACCTCTATACAACGAAGTCGCTAAATCCTGAAAAAAAGCTCGTTATATTGAAAAATCGTTATATAGAGGTTCGTCTTTCAATTTTCTTGATAAACCACATAAAACAAATTTTTAATTCATAAACACTATATATTAAAAAAAGTAATTATTCACACCTTTTTGTAAATTAATATATATTTATTTTATATATTTTAACCATCAAAAAAGGGAAAAAAAAAAAGAAAGAAAGAAGAAAGAAAAACTGTAAGAAAAGTTTCTTGACGCCTTTATCCACTTCCTGAAGAATTAAATTCAGAACTCACAGTCATAATAAAATCCTTTACACACATAAAAATAATAGTTTAAAATGCAATTAGAATTCTAGATAAAAATTATAAATTTAAAAAACTATTAGTCTAAATTATAAAATACGGATGAACTCTGTTCGACAAAAATTCTTAATGAATTTAACTCTTAACTCATTGGCGCAACGGCCCGTGAGGACCAAAGCTTACTGTGCCCAACTCAGTATACGCGACCTTGGGCTCTGAGGTGCATGAGCAGATGTTCCGGTCAGGTGGTCAGTCTGACGTGATTAATGAATTTAAAGTATGGATAATTCAAAGAGATTCAAGAAGTACGAGGATATTAAGAAATACAAGGCTTTTTCTCTAAAAAGAAAACACAATAAAACTAATTTAAAGAAACAAAAAAAAATTAATCTATGATGGAATTTTATAAAACATCTTCCCCAGATTGCTCCATAAAATGACAGAAATACAGTCGGTGAAGGGGATATCGAAGGGGGAAAGGTGAAAGGGGATATCGAAGATGTTTCCTGTGAACTGTACAATGGGGGTTAAGGATTGCATTTCTTGGATGAAACGCCCAGAATTCTATCGCTCTCTTCAAGTTAGGCATCTAATAAAACTAGTTCAAAATTCATGACTACCATAAAATGTGTTAAAAGAGAAAATAACTTGAAATGTCCAGAAATACTTCAAAAATAGGGAGAAAAAAATTGAATCATAGAGAAAAAGTATATAGAAAATGCACTTTGCAATTGGGAGGTTATTTTACGAAGAGAAAATCGTGAAATATTCTTGGTTCCAAGAAAAATTCGCAATATAGAGGTTCGTAATATGAAGGTTTGACTGCATTTTATAAATTTAAAAGAACTAAAATTTATTTGTAAAAAATGCAAACTGTCAAAAAAAATTATACTTACTTTTTATAAAGATTTTAAGCAATGGCAAAAACAACAGGATATAAATAATTCGAGTTTTAATGAATTTGAGAACACGTCTTGTTTAAAAAAATATAAAAACAATACATAAAAAATAGACTTCTTTAAAAAAAAAGAAAAGAGAGAACAAGAAGAAAATCTTAAATTAATAAAGGTTAAAAATTCGATTACTTTTTGAACAAGTTAGCTGGTAGTAATATCTACGATTAAATAAAGTAAATAATGGATTTTAAGATGTAAATTTATATAAACTAAAATTAATCCTATTGCAAACGTAAATTTTTTAGAAAATTAAGGGGTTTGTGATTTAAACATCTATAACTTCTTAATTAAAAAAAATATTTTTTGTTCACGTTCTTTATTAACTAAATAAGAATTGAGGCCCTGTGACCGAGAGGTAGCGTATCGCGTTTCCACATCACAGGTCCGGAGCTCTATCCTCGGGCTGGGCAAGGTTGACTCGACCTTTCATCCCTTCAATGGGTCGATAAATGAGTACCAAGCTCGCTTGAGACTAAACACTGGTGGTTTCGCTTCAGGCTGACCACCTGATTGGTCACCTCAATGCCCAAGGTCACGTATATTGAGAGCACAGTAGGCCTTGGCCCTCATGGGCTGTTGCGGCACTGAGTTTAGTTTAAATAAGATTTACACTATAAATAATTAAGAATTATATTCCTATAAGTTGATATATGAATATTATTGTTTACGAATGGATCTTAATAATGATAAAATTAAAAGCACCTCTTTAACCTAAAATATTGCTATTTAATTTAAGATTCGTAATATGTAAGGTTATATATAAATATTCTGTTAGTTAGTTATTATTAGTTTTAATAAGTTTAAAGTAAACAGGATAAAAAGCACAATCTTGAGAGTATAAATACTGTTTACTGAATTAGATCATTAATATATCTTCATAGATAAAAACCATTATTGTCAATATGTCGTTTTTTATTAAAATGTAAATATAAATAAACTAAATTATTACTAGAAGGTTCGCCCCCTCACGATTAGCCTTTAATTTTATATAAATTACGATTGCAATTAATATAATTTTCCTTAAGAAGGAATTAAATAACTTTTATTATAAAAGCATTCTATTTCAACCAAAAAACTTCTTAGAACCTTTCTCATACATTTCAAATTTATATATATACACTGGTGTGCAAAAATTAAGGACGAGACGGTTTTTTCAATATAACTTTGTACAAAAGCTTTCTAAATCAACACATTTAATACCGTAAGATCCCCATACGTAAGGACATGTGTAATATGTAAGCAACACTTACTAAAAGAGAAATCAGAGGGATAAAAAGAAGCTTGATTGAAAAAGTAGCATGGAGCGCAATGCGACTGAAGGCCGAAACATCCCTGTGATGGGTGTCCAGCAAGAAACATCCGGTCTTTAGTAGGTGATATGATCTCCCCTGACTACTAGGCAGGTTTCACAGCATCTGCCCATGCTGAGAATGAGGGTGTCAATGAGTTGTTGAGGCATTGCTGCCCATTCGTCTTGCAGCGCCAATCGAAGCTCCCGAATCGTTACTGGTGGTAAGGTACGAGCTGCCAAGCGTCTGCCTAGAAAACCCATACATGCTCGATATGATTGAGATCCGGAGATCGTGCCGGCCAATCCATACGTTCAAAATCCGCACTCTCTAACAGCTGTTCGGCAGCTATTGTGCGATGACATGGTGCATTGTCGTCCATGAAAAGGAACTGCAGACCCATAGCGCCTCTAAAAAGACGCACATATGGAAGAAGAATCTCGTTACAATAACGGGTCCCGTTGACTGAACCTGCGTCGAAGATGTGAAGGTCTGTTCGACTACCAAGCATGATGCCTCCCCAAACGAGAACACCGCGACCTCCATACCTGTCCCTTTCAATGATGTTCGAGGGATGATTGCGGCTTCCCCGCTCTCTCCAGATGAGTATGCGATGAGAATCGCTACTCAAACTGAATCTGCTCTCATCTGTAAAGAGTACTCGTCCCCATTCATTGTCTCTCCAATTCCGGTGTTCCCGGCACCACAGAGAACGCCTTCTCCGATGGGCAGGCGTTAAAGGTACACACCGTACAGGGCACCGTGCAAACAGACCACCACCGTGCAGTCTTCTGGCCACGGTAAAACGCGATATCGGTCGTCCAGTCGCCTGTGTCGTGTGTCTAGCGATTTCTCCCGCTGTTTGCCGACTGTTTCTTCTGGCCTGTAAGACAATGTACCGGTCATCTACGGGTGTGGTTCCTCGTGGACGACCACTACTGAACCCCCGGATAGCTGTTCCTGTAGTTTGAAACTGTCTCCAAAGTCGTGAAACGATGCTGTGTGCAATTCCGAACTCTGCAGCCACACTTGTCACACTGCGGCCTTCCTCCAACTTCCCAATGATTCGACCTCAGGTAAAAGCATCCAGATGTCGTCTAACAGATTGATTATTCGCCATTTCTCGCTGAGGCAGCAACTCGGTGTGATTTTAACTGCTATACGGCGTGCAATCTCTTTGCCAGAAATACTGATCTTACACCGACAACATGCTTTATACTACTCAGACACTCCCCCATTACGTCTACCTGCATATCTGCGCATATGCTACCGTACACATCACCTTACTTAATCTCCTGATTTGTCTTTCTGTCCGCTCTGCCTCTTCGTTTAGCTGATATGCTAATTTTTCGACTTCGTCCTTAATTTTTGCACACCACAGTGTATATATATATATATATATATATATATATATACTAAAGTGCCACTGAATCAGGGATAGCGAGGGCTATGTAAATTGCGTAGCTCTGCGCATCATTTATGCGCAAGTTAGGGCACTATGGTAACTGCATATATAGCACGTACTGTGACTGTTCTTAATTAGTTGTTGAAATTGCCAGTATGGGTAAACTGCCTGATTTAGACGCCTTCTATCGCGGACAAATCGTCGGTGCTCGACGCATAGGCCATTCAGTTTCCGAAATTGTCAGACAGCTAAGATTTTCAAGGTCGACAGTGTCAAGAGTATACCAAGCATACATGGATGGTGGATAAAAAACTAGCACTCAGGCAAACTACAAAGGACAATTTGTTTTGACAGTGCGTGGTTAGAGACAGCTCAGGCGTATTGTACGTAACCAGCGAAGCCAAACATTAGTTCAAATTACGATCCAGCTGAATGGCGGAGCCAATCGCACAGTCAGTAAACGGACTGTTGACTGACTGTGGTTGTGCCAGTTGAACGGTCCCCGTATGGGTGTCGAGAGCCGTCGACCTACAAAAGTACCACTGCTGAATGCTAGCCATCGGGCTGTACGTCTTGCCTGGGCAAGAGAGCACAGAGACTGGAGTGTAGAGGACTGGAAATGAGTAGCATGGAGTGATGAGTCTGGATTCCGACTACTTAGTGTCGACGGGAAGCTGGGAATATGACGCCAGGCTCATGAAGCCATGTATCATGCATGTCAGGTTGGAACTGTACAAGGGCATGGTGGCTTAATAATGGCCAAAAAGTTTTTTCATGGTACTGTTTGGTATCTTTGGTGCGTGTACCAATCTCCCTCAAAGCAATTCAGTACGTTGAGTTGCTAGGTGATCACTTCCATCCGTTTATGCTGTTCGTTTATCCGCACGGTAATGGAGTTTTTCAACAAGACAACTGTACCTCTCACAAATCCCGGTTGGCTACTGGCTCGTTGGATGAGCATTCTTCTGACTTTTCTGTCATAAATTGGGCACCTAGAAGCCCAGACTTAAATCATTTCGAGCATCTTTGGGATGTTTTTGGAACAAGGCGGGGAAGGTCATTACACAACACCAACAAACCTTACTGAATTTTTAGCCAATGTTTGGCAAGTCATTCCTGTGGAATGTTTCCGGAAATTTGTTGAATCTATGCATCGTCGTGTGGCAACCGTTATCAAGGCCAGAATAGGCCCAACTCGGTACTAGGTAGGTATCCATAATTCAGTGGCTCTTCAGTGTGTATACATATTATATATATATATATATATATATATATATATATATATATATATATATATATATATATATATATATATATATAATAGTGTTGTAACGTAAAAAAAGAAGAAAAAAAAGTGTATTGCTGATTGAGTCTGTTTGACATGGTATTATTTACAAGCTATATAAATTAGGAAATTTGCTTAAAATAACATAAGCGCACTGAAAAAAGGTCACAAATAAAATGACAAAAAGGAATTAAATTCTTAAAAATTCGTATAGATTTATGATTTTTTTTAGCATTTTGGATTATTAAATTTCTTCAAGAATATAAATTAAATTTTGTGTATGATATCAACAACAAGCATTGGTTCAAATTAAATTTCGAATGAATTTGCAATTCGAATATTGAATATATTCATTGTAAAAACTGTTACATATTTCACTATACGTATATCTTTCAGACGTTTTAACGTTAATTTTATTCTTGAATGTAAATTTATTTATACATTGATTGAAATGCCTAGGATGAGAAATGTTCGGCTCCAAAGGCTTGATTGAGGAAGCAGCGAGCACATTTAAATTTGAAGTTTCCTGGTCCAAATTTATCGATGTGTGTTTTCTTCAAAATATGAAAAAGGAGGCTAAATTTTGTAGTAAATACTTCTAGGTTTTGGGAGATAACTTAATAATAGCAGCCTCACAATTCTTTTAAACATTTTTTGAGTCTACTTTCTACTATATTGACACATATACAGCAGTTATTTTCACGTATGGTTGATTTTCACTCATACATCATTACATTAGTGTGTGTGTTAAAAATACGTTAATTGTAATGGGTTTTGTTTATAAACGCTTCAAAAGCTTTAAGAAATATTCTAATTTAAATAAAGTACTTTTATACATACAAATTTAACGTTGTAGTAAACATTGTGTGTGTTTCTATTTCACCTAAATCGATCTTCACAAGAAAAAATTCCGCGTTGAGAAAAAAAATTAGACTACCCACGTGCTTCAAATAGGAAAGAACCGTTCTTTTTTCCCGTTTTGTTTTGGAATATTAAACGAAGCGTTACTTTTTGAGAAGATTAATCATTCTGGAATAAAAAAAAAATCGTTTAAGAAATGAGGAAAATTCTGAAACTTGTAGAATGTAAGGGTTGATTAAGCTTCTTAATTTTAACCTATGTTTTAGAAACCAGTTTTAAAGATTTATGCTACTGAAAGCCGTAGCTGCGTCGAAAGTGATCCAAGTTGGTGAGAAGTAGGTGTATTCCTTTGTGCTATCGATTAAAGAGAGGTGAGTATTATTTGCCCATTTTCTTGTCGATCAAATCAAAGATAAAACTCAATATGTGCATGTGCATCCAGCAATTTCGTTATAGTTTTAACGTTCCATCAAACATAATTGTTGCTCATAATTATTTTTGGTAATCTTTCTTTCATTTGTTTGAACACACAAACTTCTTAAAATTCAAAAAATTATAAGAAACTTCAACCGTAGAACATTTTGCAAGCATTTTACAAAATTTATCAAAATCAGTGGCGTGCACAAACTATTTTCCTTAAGGTATCCGACTACTTGCGACAACTTTTTTTAAAAAAATGGAGATATGGAAATTTTTTTGTGGTTTATAGATTTATTTAGTACATTTTAAGAAAAAAAGGCGACAATTAAGAAGAGAAAAATAAAGTATTACTACTAAAATGGGTAACAATTGACAAAAAATTACGTAAACGGGGTCCGCTCTGTAAAAATAGTAAAAGAACAATTTTTCAATTTTGATGCATTACTTTGCTATTCCTTTTTTAAATGACCTTCAAGATAAGAGATAGTTTAATTTTTACAAAAAATAGAGCACACTCTCTCTCTTTATCTTAGCTATTATATGGAATTGCTTAAAAAAACAGTGATTATACTCACATAAAGAACTGTAAATTTTGCAATAAAACAGTGATCGATAAAACTGAAGGTTAAAACACTTCATCTGTTACACAGAACACACGCACAAAATTTCAGCAAATTATTTTTCAAAACATTTTGAGCAATCTCTGTCCCCGTTTGAACTTTCCGAAAAAAAGCACACTTCGAGTAAAACGAATTTTAAAGTTTGACATCTTATGTAAAGTTATGGCATCAACTTTTTACTAAAACACTTGTAGTTTTGGTTCTAGTGAATGGAAAATAAAAAAAAAAAAACTTGGTATTTTTTTTTATAAAGCTAATAAAATGGCTTATAAAATAAAATTTTTTAAAAAAATTGTAATTTTTTTAAAAAAAAAATCATGATTTTAGGGTAGTTGGATATCTTAAAGCAGTACATCTCAAACTTTCAATATTTGCAACCCAATGTTCAATAATAATTTTTATCGCGCCCCCCTTCAATACAAAAACAATGAATGGAATTCAATAACGCTATGCTCTTTGACGCTAAAGCTGCAATATGAATTTAACCGCTTAAATGCCACCGGCGTATATAAACGCCTCACTCATCCAAAACATGTATTGACCTGGACGTATATATACGTCTTTCTAAAGTACGATCTTTTTCTGTGCACTGCTAGTCATAAAATTATTTTGAAAGCTTTGAAATGTAATAAAACGACCTTGACTGCGTTTACAAAAGATTTATTCATTTCAGAGGATTTGCTAATTTATTCCTTTTCTCTCCCCCCACCACCCCAATACATTACATACGCCTACGTGGAAATTGGGGAGCAATCACGGATATTTTAAACGGCAGTTAAGGGATTAATTATAAACCTACAAATTATCAAGATAAGTGTTAATTTATGTATTTAATTTTATATGTGTTAAGCCCAAGGGGGGTCAATGGTAATTATTCAACTTGTTCCTAACTTAGTATTGCTAAATTAACTATAAAATACACATAGTGCGGTACTAATACATTTATATTATATCTGTGAAAATGTGTATTTATTTCTTATTATGTCAGAATGTATTTTGTTTGCTTACTTTCAGCTCAGAAATAATTTTTAAAATAACCTTTTGTTTTCAACTTTTCAATATGCTCGCGCCCCCCTCGTAGAGTTATCACGCCTCACAGTTTGAAAAACACTGTCTTAAAGGGATTATATTTTTTAAAAACATAAGCGAAAAGCCCCGAAACGTAATCTTTATGCTATAAATTAAAAAAATTTTATGGGAGGAATTACAACTCCCAAATTCCGCCTTTGTGCACTAAGCATTTTTATATACAGTCAGACCCCGATTTAACGAATTTTTCTCTATCCGCGAGTAAAAAGAACGTAAAAAACCCTATTTAACGAAAAATAAATCCCAAATTAACGAATTATAAACTGGAAAAAAAATTTTATTATGTATTATTAGAAAAAAATAGATTTTTTTTTTTTGTTTTCAAATAATATATACTTTTGTTAGGAACAGAAGACTTTTCTTGTTCGCAACAAATTTCGGCGGGAAAGGGTTCTATGAAAATTATTAGACTTTACTGGTGCAGATGAGTCATGAGTGTAACCTATCGTGTGAGTTTTGAATAGGATAAGAAACTTCTTTCTTATATCAACCCACTTCACAACGCAAGGGATATTTTAAGATTTTAACGATTACGTTACATTTGATGACGGACTGCTTATTTGTGCAATTAAAGTTGAGGAAAGTGTTGATGAATAGCTAATCTGATGCAGAAATCGACAATGAAACTTTTCTCAAAACTGTTACATTTTTTAATGCTTTTCATTGTTTGGAAACTGTGAAAACATACCTCATGAAACAGGATGTAAACAACGCAGTATTTTCTTCCCTACATAAAGTCGAAAAAGAACTCTTTCGAGTCAGCTATCAAACATTTATTAGTATTTTAAAATTTCTAATTTAATGATTCATAACAATTTTCACTACAGTATTTTTAATTGTTGAATATAAAATGTGTTTCTTCTAGCTACAGATATTTTTTGTGTAAGTTGCGTTTTATGTAATTTCTAAAAGATAAAAGCAAAAAATTTGTATTTCGTTTGGACCCCGGTATAACGAATATCCCTGAATTAACGAACAAAATGTTCGGTCTCGTTGAATTCATTAAATCGGGGTCCGACAGTATATTTGTTACCGTTAAAGAGTGAAATCCATTAATTTATAGAGTAACTAGGTATTTCATGAAATAACTAGATCAGTCAGTTAAAGTACAATAAAATTATTAAATTCTGCGATTTAAGTAGGTATTCTACAGAATAACGATTACTTGATCGTTAAAGTATGAAATACGACACTCGAAAGTTCTTTGAACCGGTACTAGCTGCTTTGGGAAGAATTTTTCCGATTAGGCGGAATAAAACAATTGTACTCCAGGTATCAGTTCAGTATATCTCTCAGCGAGAATTAATTTCCATTGAAGAAGTTCCAAATATTGACACAACGCTTCGATCTGTTGCAACAGCTCAAAGTTGTGGTACTGGACAAGGATTTAATACTAAACAGTGTGCTTGTTTCAAAAACAATAAGCAGTTCTATCCAAAGTGTCATCACAGCAATCCTTGCTCTAATAAATAATGAAAAGTTAAATAAGGGTATCTCATAAAATTTTACTTATATTCTCTTACATTTTTGTTTTAAAAAGTTTACCCAATGTTTTTATAAAGCAACCGCTTTTCTTCCCAGCATGTATTTTTGTTGATAATATTTAAAAATAATCTATTTTTGCAACACAAATTCTTTTTCCTCCTTTTCTGCTTGACTCTAATAGCAATATAATATAAATTATATCATCTGTTTTTCCTTATTATTTATCAATTATTCATCCGCAAAAAAGATAAAATGTATTTTTCGAGAGATTTCCCACAGCTATTTATGACCAATTTATAAAACATTTATGAGATTGTTTATTTTTCAATTTAACGGTTTATCCTTTGTTATTTCATGGAATACCTACACTGGTGTGCAAAACTTAAGCAACAATGTAAAAATTAAGCAGATAACCATGAAATTGCAGAAAAAAGGTCTGGAGATCAGAACAGTGAACACGTAAGTCAGTAGAAACGTCCTGCGTATGCAAATATCAGGAACGAAACGTCAGAAGCGACGTAAGCGTACGCAAAACGCGTGATGTCGGCGCGTGCTGTTCAACAGTAAAATAAAATGAATGACGCAGACGCAATTCAACATATTCGTTGCAAGTGCCAGTGAGTCAGTTCGTGAAATATTGCTAGAAGAAATCACCTGGACGACTTCACACGTGGACGAATGATCGGAAGGCTGGAGTACGGGCGTACCGTCACCAGTGTAGCTGCAGAATTCGGAATCAACAAAAGTGTCGTTTCGCGCGCTTGGAAAGCGTTCCAAACCACAGGTACAGCTGTTAGAAAGGTTGGTGGTGGCCGCCCGAGGACGACCACTGCAGGGGATGACCGATATATCATCCTGCAGGCGAAAAGAGGCTGACGGCAGTCAGCAAGCGTCATTGCTCAGCAACTCTCTACAGCAACGTGGCGACAAGTGTCGCGGTTTACTGTGGCCAGACGCCTTCACAAAGGGGGCCTATTCGCTCGCCGCCCTGAACGCTGCCTCCTGTTGAAAGTTAACCACCGACGCCACCGTTTACAGTGGTGCAGAGAGCACAAAAACTGGACAACTGTCAATGGAGTCGTGCCCTCTTTACGGATGAGAGTCGGTTCAGTACCAGAAGCGATTCTCGATGCGTTTTGATTTGGAGAGAGATCGGGACACGATTTTATACCAGTAACATCAAGGAAAGACACCATTACGGTGGTCCTGGAGTTCTTGTCTGGGGAGGCATTATGCTGAACGGGCGAACTGAGCCCCACATTTTCGATAGATGGTCTGTAACCGGGGATCGCTATTGTGAGGAGGTACTTCTTCCCCATGCGCGTCTGTTCCGAGGTGCCATTGGCCCAGACTTCATTTTTATGGATGACAATGCACGGCCACATCGGACTCTTGCTGTTGAGGAGCTGCTGGAAAGTGAAGATATCACTCGAATAGATTGGCCAGCGTACTCCCCAGATTTAAATCCCATCGAACATGTGTCGGATGCTTTGGGGAGACGTATTGCAGCACGCTTAGATCATCTGGAGAACACCCAACAACTCAAACAGATGCTGATTGAAGAATGGGTACTCCTACCGCAAGAAATGTTGCACCAGCTGGTTCTGTGTATGCGGAGACGGTGCGAAGTAACCATTGCAGTGAGGGGAGGGCATATACCATATTAAGGAACATCTGCTTGTTATTCTTCCTGTTGGATAGACCATCATGAGTCATGATACTATGCGTTCAATAAAGCTTGTTTTTGTTTGATTCCATACCGTATCCATTGTATTCCTTTTTCAGATCCGATGCTTTCGTCATCCTTTACGTACATAATACTCTCCCTCATTTCTGAATTTCATGTCTCTCAGATGATTTTTCGTGAAGTTATGGCAATAAACCCACCTGTTGCTTAAGTTTTGCACACCAGTGTAGTTAATTAATAGAATAACTAGGTAAAGTATGAAATTGTTCTATTATATATTTTATAACTGACGTCTAGTTATTTTATGAAATACCTAGTTAATATATGAAATAACTGAATTATACACTTTAACGGTAACATAAACATGTAAGAATTCCATTCTCATATTTACAGTTATCCACATTAAACGGCAACTTCAGTAATTTCTGTCGAATATATTCGAAAAATTTTAGTAAAGCAATGTCTAAATCAAATATAGCATTTATTCTCAATTTTGAAAAAAAAATCAAAATTATAAGGTGGAATTAAAAAAAAACGATATTTATAGGCGAAATAATTAGTCAATATTGGTATCATGTATGTTTGAGGAGAGAGAGAGCTTTCGGTTCTTTCGAAATCTAATCTCCTATCTTTGAGAATTACACTGTGAAATGCTTTAAATTTTCCATTGTGAAGCAAGATGTTTAAATATGATAGATTTAAAACAGTAGTTTTTAAAATAAAAAGAGTTAATAAAAGTACATATATAAGCTGTTGATAATCAAAGTTGGATGAAACAAGTAATATATATATATATATATAAACTAAGTCTATTTCTAGTTTGAATGGATGAATAGAAAGTATTTTACTAACGCGATTGAAAACTTGAACAAGATTCATATAGTACAGTCCCTGGCCAAATTATTGGAAGCACTATAAGATTTTATGAAAAATGTTAATTATCGGGTGATACTATACAGGTTTTTTGTATTTATCAGATACAGTTTATGTTTTTTGGTTGTCCATTTAATAATCTACACTGCTCAAAATAATTAAAGGATACTGTAAGTTTTATATAAAATAAAGATATAAGCGAATTTTTTTTTTTTTTTTTGCCGAAAATGGAAGAAGAGAATCACAAATGCAAATTTTTCTGATTTTCAAAATGTGGTGTATGCTAATTTTGAGTTCGACGTCAAAAACGTCGCTTCAGCGGCAGCGAATGAAATTTGACTTTTAACTGAAATGAAGACAAAGGTGATCGGCATTCAGTGACTGCTTTGTTTCGATGAGTACGATGTCTCTGCGAAATCATTTAACCGATTCAGAAGCTTGGAGAGTTGTTGGCAGGTTAGAAAGGGGCCAAACTCAAGCCGAAACAGTGCAAGCCTTTGGAGTGTCACAAAGTGGGATTTCCAGGATCTGGAACCGTTTTTTGGAGACTGGAAGTGCAGGCCGAAGACCAGGACAAGGTCGAAGACGGGCAACAACACCCAATGAAGATCGTTATTTAGTGTTAACGACTCGGAGACACCGAAATATGAACGCTACTCTTCTCCAACAACACCTTCGCTCGGCTACTGGCACCAGGGTTTCAACTCAGACTGTCCGAAACCGGCTCCATGGCTTAGGTCTGTATGCTCGCCGACCGATGGGGTGTGTTAGACTAACATCAAGACATCGTCGCGACCGCAGGGAGTGGGCAACAGAGCATGTGAACTGGAGGAGAAATGAATGGAGCAATGTTCTTTTTTCTGACGAGTCCCGTTTTCCTGTTCATCCGGATAAATAGGCGTATTTTCATCTGGAGGGACCGTGGCAGTAGGAATAATCCTGCGTTCGTGCACGAAAGTGTCAGATTTGGCGGTGGGGGAGTGTTGGTGTATGGTGGCATCTCCATTGACGGGCGCACAGACCTCTACATCATTCGAGATGGACCTCTGTCTGCTCGCCGATATAGGGATGAGATCCTCAGACCTATTGTAGTCTCTTACGCTTCAGCAATAGGAGATTACTTCATTTTAATGGACGATAACTGCAGGCCACATCAATTTAACCTGGTGGAGGATTTCCTTTTCGAGGAAGGAATCGTACGTATGGAATGGCCAGCATGTTCTCCAGACATGAATCCAATAGAGCACGTTTGGGACGCTTTAGGAAAACGAGTTGCTGACCGCCCCCCACCAAAAAAACTCTACAAGAACTGGAAAGAGCTCTTCTGGAAGAGTGAGACAGAATACCCCAACTCGTGATTAATAGCCTCAAAGGTGCTCAACGTTGCTGGCCGTCCGTGGAAACCATACCCCCTACTGAAAATGATTTCTTTTGAAGAAAACACCTTTTCTTTTTTTCTCATATGCACAAATTGTGTTTTTTTCCCCTTTTGTACACAAATGTGCAATAAAATGCATTTTTTTCTGCCAAACATGTGTAGTTTATTCTCATATAACCTACTACGTCGGTCGACCATGTATCAATCAGTTAAAAAGTCTCCCAGCCACAAGATCCACATAAAACCGCAATATCCTTTAATTATTTTGAGCAGTGTATTATCACAAATATAAAACATCATTAAAGAAAATTAAGATTCATCAATAGATTAAGATTCTAATGCAATATATTTGCACTAAATAAAAATAATAGCATTGATTGCAGAAGAAATGCAAATCAGTATAAAAGTTACATTTAGTTCACTCAATTTCTAAATTTGCACAAAAGTACTATTTGTCTGTTTTAAATATAAAAAAAATATTCACATTGTTTTTACAATACAGAATTAAAATTCATAAAAAACACATTAGTTATTTAAAAACTCCAAGACTTTTTAGGAAAAAAGATGTCAAGGATTTCAAAATCGTTGAAAAATTTTCACTTTTGATAAAAACAAAAAAAAAAAATATATATATATAAAAAAAATTAAGTCAATTCCTACTTAGATCAACAAAGAAATTTTTTATTTTAGCTACTTTTTATTAAATAGTTACAATTAATATAAATATGTATATACATATGACTGAATCACAACATTAAGTGGTAATTAATTTTTATTAATTATCATTAAAGTATCGTATTGTCATTCAAAACAATCGTGTATATAAATTTCAGTTCAACTGAATACTTTAACACGTCAGAAAAAAACCTTTTCAAGTTTTGACACAAGTCGCCAAAAGGGTCGCTAAGTCACCAAAAATGATGCCAACGTGGTTGTATTTGTAATTTTTTAAAAAATTAGTTTTAATCAATTCATTTTTATTATTATTATACTATTGTCTTGTCATCCAAAATAATCCTGTATATAAAATTTCAGCTCAATTGAGCGCTTTAAAATGTATTTTATTAACGATTGAAAGTTCCACCAAGATAAATAAATAAATATACAGAGATTGTGAGCTAATAGTGTAGGAATTGGAAAAACTGTAAGATACAGAGCAACAGAATTAACTCGTTAGCATATGTTAACGAAAAAACAAAATTTCTTCACGAACCCTTTTTTGTCCCGTGATTGAGAAAGATAAAATTCTTTTTTACTGAATGTCGAGCGTTGATGTATGTCACTGATATGAAAAAGATTGTATTATTTAAAAAATTGAATTTAATCTATAAATAGAATTACAGAGTATCTGTAATCAAATTTTTAAAACAGTAACTACAAGGGTTAATGCGATTAACAGGACTACAAATGTAAAAGTAAGTAATCGAAAATATTAATATTCAACATGTGAATACTTTCGATGTAATAAAACACACAAAAAAGAGAAGAATTCTTTAAACCTCTTCTCAGTTTATGCTATCACTCAGGCGTGACGATTTCGTAACGAAGCGTACGTGCGAAAAAAAATGGTGTCTAGTCATCAGAATTGTTTTCCGGGTTTTAGAATATTTTCAGCATGTTTCATCGACTTACTGTACGAGAGATAAAATGCTCAAAACAACACAAACGACCAGTTGATAGGTTTTCACTTTAAAGTCTGCGGTTGTACATATTTTTGAAGTAAGTGTTAAATTCTAAATAATTTAAAAGGTCACGTGCTGTATGGAGTGTCTTTTGAAATATTGAGTTGCGTTTATCGATCTTAAACAAATGCAATTTGTGACCCATATTAAAAACTTGATGTATTTGCACACAGAATGCTGAACACTTTTCTGGAAGTTACCATGAGGAATATAAAATTTTAGCATCTACTAGAAAAATAGACTGCAATATACTGTCATTTCATAAATTTTACGTTCAGAATTCTGTAAAAGCATAACCAACTAAAAATAAACACATATGCAAAAGGATCTGTTTTTTTTTCCATATAATTTCAATATAGAAAATGAAAAACTGATATGTCGATTTTTGTTTTTGGTGGATGGAAAAAAAATTTTTCAGGACTGTTGCATAACAGGGATTAGCACCGACTAGAACCAAAACAAAATGAAAATTATACTGTGATGGACAAAATGTAAATTATTTCCAGAGAAAGCAGTCTTCACGACCTAAATCAATTATCTTTAACGATGTTAGACCATGCTGCAAGAAAAAAAAAACTGAGAATCATATTTTACTATATAAAAATCGTTATTGTGGAAAATAGCGTACCTAAACGTTCAATTATAAGTTTTTAAGAAGTAAAAATTCACTTTATGCTTACTTAATGTAACATACACATGATTCGATACCTAAATTCCATTTTTCACAGATTTGCTCCTTTGATTTTTTTTTAACGACTTAAATGTTGTTCTAGAAAACATTCAAACTGTTCAAGGCTGAAGATTGTTTTGAATATTATGTTTTATTCTGGGAAACCCTTCATATTAAATATCAATGAGATAAATTAAAATTGTTTCAACCTTATTCTTTTTCAGGTTCTAGACGCTCTGGATGGATTATCACACTCGAAAAGAATTCAAAATATTATATGCAATAGTAACTATATTAGGAATTCTCAATGTAGCTTTAGTTTTAATTTGGACCTTTCAATATCTGGGAGGTTTTGCTTGGCAAAATGACCCTTTGCATCAATTTAATTACCATCCACTACTAGCAGTACTAGGTATGGTCGTACTGTACGGAAATGGTAAGGATAACTATTTTTATTTTCAAGCAATCATTTTTAAATAGCATGCATTTCCTTTACCTTACATTTTAATATACAGAAACAGTAATACTTTGATGGAAATACAATTAAATAATTTTAAATTCAAATCAAGTTTGTTCTGAACAAATGTTTTCATTAAAAAAGGGATAAGTTTTCATTGAATTTAAATATATATTTATAGCAGTGCTGTACTCGGGATATTTCTATGGCAGGGGTAAAAATTATCTACGATTGTTTATATATTCCCATTTGAAACAGTGCTCATGAAATTCGTCGATGTGTGGAGCATACACGCCTCTAATTAAAAATTTCATACGTTATTTTAAAGAGAGAAGTCAGTTTGTTGCAATATACATTAAAAAAAAATACAAATAGGTAAATGACTCAACAGTTCAATACTCAAGTCGAATATAATATTTAAGAAAGTATTCATTCTGAAATTGTGAGCTAAAATGCAAAATTTATTTTCTAGTCTAAATTTTATCAAAATTATATATTATTAATTCATAATTAAATATATATATATATAAATCAAATGCATTAAAAAGTTTTACCCAGAAATGATAATTGCTTATGATAGATAATGGATGAAAAAATGCCTATATTTGTTACATAACTTTCTTCCGATTGCCATTTTGAAAGAATATCAAAAATCACAAGACAGATTGTGTAAGTAGACATTGGGTGAATTATGAGAGGGAAAAAAATGCCCTTACATTACACCAATCATTTTTTTCTTTTGTGACACATATCACTTCTACTTCAACAAGATTAAAGCAATTTAAACAAATAGAATATTTATATTTAATCAAGTCTTTAAACAAATGCAGCAATAAATGAGAGATGCAACTAGCTTTTTAACATAAAAAATGTAGTATTCTATAAAATCTATGACAAGCTCTTTAACTAACAGTCTGCTAAATTATTTACAGCAATTAAACTACAAATAATTTAGCAGAGAGAACACATTTTTTTCTTCAATACCAAACAAATTATACAATAAACTGTACATTCCTTTTTTGTAAAAAATTGTGATAAACTTAAGTTTAGAAAGTACTTTTAATGATATCAACAACAAACATCAGAATAAAAGATTGTTTACATGATCTTCTCAATTTATGACCAAGTATCATTTTGACTAACAGGTTAAATTTATATTTTAAATTTTTACTAACTAGTTAAAAAACAGTATATATAAAACAAACAAAAAAATGCAGTCTTTATATGTATAATCATTACTACACTCTGATTAGATTAATTGACAGTACATATTTAAAGTATACATGTAAATGTCACATAACTCAAATATTAAATAATTCTATATAGATAAGTGAAATGCTACAGCAAAAATTGTTCAAATTATCAATAACTTAATATTTTTTAAAAAACATAACGAGCTGTGCTTAGCATCAGTTTCAGGAACTTTTGACCCTATCAAGTTTTCATTAATTATGTAAATACAGATGGTATTAGTAAAGCCGTATGGGGCCATCAAAATATTCAATTTCCTTGAAAGTAACCATTAAAGCATATATTTTATTTAATGTTATGTATAAAATTCATATCAGGTTAAAAGTTCTGGAAAATAACCATAATTGCTACATTATTCTATTTTTTACAGGACTTCTAATGTACAGAATCCTGTATTTCAAGGCGAAATTGACACTGAAATTCTTTCACGCAATTACCATGTTCATTACCTTTGTGCTTGCAGTTATATCTGTGAAATGTGCATTTGACTCCCATGACTTCAGAACACCACCAATACCCAATTTATATAGCTTGCACAGTTGGATTGGTTTGGGTACCATTATTTTGTTTTCATTTCAGGTTGGTAGTTAAAAAAATTGTTTATAGTTATGATTTCAGTCAACATTTAAATCAAAATAAACTGATTTTACAATCAGCCTATCACTTGGGAATTATGCTTATTACAATTCATAGTGAATGCCAAATTCCAATATTATTTTTTAAAGTATTGAAATGGCATTCAATTTCTCCAATTGATCAAATATTAATAAATTAGTTTAGATACTATTAACAAAATGGCTTTCTCTCAAATTTCAGTTTTTCTTGGGATTCATATCATTCTTGTATCCAGGAGCTAAAGCTATGCATCGAAGAATATACCTACATTATCATCAATTTTTTGGAGTGATAATATTTATATTGGCTATCATATCTTGTCATTCAGGCATAATGGAAAAAGTTAAAGCTTCTTTGTAAGTAATTTATCAAACTTTTACTTATATTTCATAACTTGATAATTTTACAAGAGAATCCTTATTTTCTTTAAATCTTATGACTGTTTGAAATAAAATGCAATGCACAACTTGGTTTCAAAATTTAATAGGACAATAGCTTTTGTATTATTGTACAATATCCTGTGCAATTAAATGTTAGTCAATATGTATATATATTGCTGTAGAATTACACTTCTACATTTCAAAAACAAGTATACACCGAGGCAGGGGATGACCAACTCAAATGACCTTGCAGGCCACTTCGGAAAAACATAATCCATTGGGCTGCATATATATTTTATATTTATGATAGACTTGGAACCATTACAAACATTTATTGAATTAAAACAGAGGCAAAGTAATAAAATAGAAACAGTTACGAGATTTGTTGCACTATACTAAAAACAAAAATATTCCACAAAGTATTCTTATTTTGTATAGAATTTCACAGGCCACAAAATTATTCAAGGCAGGCTGGCCACCCCTGTACCAAGGCATACTGGTTACCCACTTTAGAAGCTTGGAGTGAGTGAGTGAATATTAACATTGCAGTGTTCAGCTACACGAGGGACCACATAGTTTTGAACCATAATCAAGTGATGTGGATGACACCCCCTCTCCTAACTTCCACACCACACCAATTAGAAGCTTGGAAATTACAAAGTAAACATGTAAGAACTTGGGAGTTCGTTATGTAACAAGCAGCTTTCCATTTGACATGTCTAGCTGGGTTATATATCTAGAGCACTTAGCCCTTTTGGGGCTTTGATCTCTTGTCTGGAAAGAATATTGAGACATGATACTTTGAAAACATTGCCCTTTTTATTTTAGAGATTTAAGTAAATAATTAAGAAGTTAAAAAATTTAAAGATAAGAATAATTTAAAGATAGAAAAAATTAAATTTAAGAATCAGAATAAAAACTATTAAGTTACAAAATGCTGAATTATTGAAGCTTACATTAAAGATAATTTCCTTCGGCCAATAGGGACCTCAGGATGGCTGATTGCCTTCAATGGGAGGCAGCTTTTCGTGTTTGTGTTGAGTGTGAGATGAGAATTATTACTCCCTCCCGTGTTGCGAGAGAAGGAGCTTTCTGATTTGTTGTTGCGTTAATGTGGTGACTTCGGTCCCGGTGGGGGGTACCGTCGTCATGTACGGGATCGGAGGCTTCCAGTGTCCGTACCGGGCAATGGGGCTCTCCGATTGGTAGTTGGGTGTTTGTGGATTTTTGTGTTCATGAAATGAGTGCTGTTGAATGAATTTACAGAATTAAATGGTGTTTTTAAGAATTAAAATAATATGAGAAATAAAAATTTAGGTTTTAATTAATTAGTATGTTTCTAGGTCTGTGTGTGCGTCTCGTTGGAGTGTATTTCTCGATCTTTGGATCGAGATATTATCTGAGTTATCTATTTTTTGTAAAGAATGTTTTTGCTATTTTTCTCATGAAGTTTTTAATTGTTTTGTAGTTAATGGCGTTCCTGAGACTAGAATTTCTCATGTACCAATCGGCTTTGAGAATCTGTCTCAAAGTACTTCTAATTTTTGTATGTGTGTTTTAGCTGCAAAACTCCACACTGGAGAGGCATAGGTAATGACTGGTCTTAGAAGTGAAGAATAAATAAGCAGTTTATTTGATCTACTTAATTTAGATCTTCTGCTAATTAGATGGGAGAACGTGTGAGCTTTCTTGATGAAGTTCTCACGTATGCGTGTAATATGTTGTTTGAAAGTGAGTTTTTTTATCTAACGTAACACCAAGATATTTGGTGCTCTGAGACCAAGGGATTCTTTCGTTGTGTAAGTAAACGTCTGGATAGTTTAATCGTGTTTTTCTAGTAAAGAAGACTGCTTCCGTTTTTGCCACATTAAGAGCAATTTTCCATTTGGAAAACCAGTCCTCTAAAACTAGAAGGTGTCTATTTATTGCTCTGGCCACTAGTTTGGGTTCAGTGTGAGATGCCAAAATTGCTGTGTCGTCTGCAAACATGCATAACGTTGTGTTGTGGTGAATCGGAATGTCGTTCACGTAGATGTTAAATAAGAGGGGGGAAATCAATGTTCCCTGCGCCACGCCCGCTTCCGTGGCTAGAGTATGTATCATTGATCTTGACAGAAAAATTTCTGTCAGTTAGATAAGAGGATATTAGTTTGATTAGTGGGGGTGGGAAATCATATTTGATTAGTTTGAAAATTAGGCCTTCTCTGGGTTAGACCTAACCTTAAACCTGACAATTTTAGTAACTAAGTAACAGTGTTATAAAATAGAGGTTTTCTTAATAATCAAGGAAAGATATATTGTTAAATAATAAAAACCATGTGTAGCCTCCAAACAGTAGAAACATTAAAATATGGTTCTACATCAAAAATCCATTACGATTCTAGGAAAAAATATTCAGATCAATTTGTTCCATGTTAACCCTCCAGCAATCATGCCTTTTTGAGCAGTACTAATGAAGTTCTTAAGGGTTTTTTTGGCATTTTATCAAAATGCAAATTGGAAAATATCAGGTTGAATCAAGTTTTCCGCCAAGGGGAGATACCTCCACTCCAACATCGGCCATTCCCATGGAAGTTAATCTTTCTCGAAATGGGTTTTTACATTCTAAATCTGGAAGTTAGAGCTACACGACTGTGTAATTTGTTAGTCAAAACTATTATCTTGTGCATCAAAAAAGTGTTTAAAATGGAGCAAAAAAATGTGTGAAAGTTTAGGTTTCAATACTGTTTCTTGTGATGCAGTAAAAGTTTGGTTTCGAAAGTATAAAGCTGAGAGTTTCGACACTGAAATGAAACATTCTGGCTGCTCTGTTGATTGTGACCAGTTAAAGTAAATCATTGATCAACACAAACTATAGCACTACTAGAGTTTGACGTCTGCTAAAAAACAATAGTTAATGCTCTCGAACGCATATGTTCAAGTTTAACCACTGGGTGCCTCACGAATTGACTGCTGAAGACAAGAGCAAGAGAAAAGCGGCCTGTTTGACTCTGCTCAGAGATCAAAGGAAGGAACATTCTGGGCAGAATTTTGACCCGAGATGAAAAATTGATGTACTACAACAATACAAGCCATGAAAGAGGCTGGTCAGCACAGGGGGAATAAGTAGATTCGGTTGCAAGACGAACGGTAAATAACAAGAAGGTGCTTCTCTGTATCTGGTGGGATTGTCATAGAATTATCTCTAAGAAGTACTTGACAGCGGGCAGACTATCAACAGTACAATATACAGTGAAATACTAATAGAAGTTAGCAATGCCATTCGCGAAAAATGTAAAAGTTCAGAAGGCAACATCAAGATCATCAGAAGGTTTCATCAAGACAACACCCAGCCACATGTTAGTGTGATGACCAGCTGGATGCTCCACACCTTGAAGTGGGGTTTGATGCCACATCCACTATACAGGCTAGACATAGTGCCTTCGTATTACTATACATTTTTTACGTTTGCAGCTGCATCTTGAGGACACAATCTTCCGTTCAAATGACAAAATCATGAGGTCAATCGCTTTCTGGGCTCGTGCACACCAGTTTTTCGCAGAAGGGATTGAAAAGTTGTCAAAATGCTGGCAGACCATTGTAGATTTAAATGGAGATTGCTGTCCTCATTAGCGCTGCTGATTTTTTACAATACTTTTTTTGGTGGAAAACTTTTTACTCAACCTAATTATATGCAGTTGAGGCATGGATTAAGTTTTGATAGTAAACACACCTAATCTGTTTATTGATTTTAAATGTCCACATGCCTTTGTTTCTATTTTCCAAAATTTCGGCACTTATTTTCAAATGATCCACAATTTCCTCCCCTTAACTCTTTGAAAATTTTACAAATGTTTCTTTTCATTTTTGAACTCTTTTCATACCACTTGATAGCTTCATTCTTAAAACCAATATGAAAATTTTCCTCTTAAATAATTCATTTGAATTGTCTCATATATATACCATTTCAATTTACTACCAATATATAGGTTGCCTCAATACTCTCCTTATTGAGATTGTTCTCTTACCCAAAATTAGTCGGCAACTTTTACTTCTCATTGAATAAGTTTTGAATACATAATTTCCCATTTTATGAATAATATTTTTAAATACAATATCATGCAGATAAAACAGTAACAAAATAAAATTCTAAAGTCTGAAGAAAACTATTTACAAGAGTAGGTGCATACTGTAAACTATGAAGCACAGTACTGCATAAAAATTTAATTATAACATGTTTGAGGGCAAAGCTGCATATTCCACCAAGTTAGGTGCTTGTGAACATGTTACAAACTGGATAGACCAGATTCTAGTCTTTATAGATTCCTTATTTGTAAATAGTACATGAAACAATACATTTGCCATAAAACTTACACAGCCAGACCACAAAAGTGTCATAAAATCTTATCTCAAAGGTACCAAGTCATAATGCAAATGGTAATGAAAAAATTTTGTAACACAGATGGCAAGGAAAATATTCTTAACTTTTATGTACAAGAATTTATGAATTTCTTGCAAATATGACTTTTGATACAACACAAACACCATGAAATTTGTTAGTACATGCTTTTAACATTAATAATCACTATTCATTGTAATTGGCCAAATGTTTTTATCTTTATTTTTAAGTCCATTTTGTGAACTGTTTCTACTTTTAATTCTCCGACTTATTTAAGCAAATCTTGAATGTTTTTGAATTATAAAACATGCTACAACACATTAATTAAACCAAAAGAACTTATGTGTTTATTAGTCATAAATATATACATCTGAAGATTAATTTACATTAAATCTTTAATGTCATTTAAAAACAATATTAAACTGAATCAAAATTTACTTGTAAACAAAACAATACAAATGATTTGTTCATATACAAAGGAGTTCCCTGACATACTAATCTTATACACACTAGCAAGAAGGAGAAATATCTATCAATTTCAACTCTGAAACATCTTGTACATAAAATATTGCAGATAATCTGAACTAATTGAATCAGAATGTCAAAACATTAAAATAGGGCTGTTAATCTTCACTCTACAATATACCAAGATTGATTAATAAAAACATTATATAAGTATAAATTAAATAAGAGCAGTTTAATTCTCAAATTATTACCATGGCAGCTATAAATCTGATTTGGCAAACATTTAAGATTTCCCAAATTTAAAAAGGTATTAAAACACACAGACCAAACTATACAGAAAGATTTGGTCAAATGTTTATATAATTTGATATTATATTCTTTACTTAATACTTCCATTGAAATTTCATTTATGTACTTTTTCCATTTCAGAGGCAAAGAATACTCAGATCTGCCACCAGCTGGTTATGTTGCAAATTTTTTAGGAGTTTCATTGACAGTATTTGCCATACTTGTTTTATATTTAATAAACACTCCCCAGTTTAAGAGAAGGCCTTTGCCAGAGGAAGATAAAATAACACTGGAACTTCATGATCCTTTACCTTAAATACTTCAAAAGAAAGTTTAGACTTAAACCTGTACAATAAGCAAACAAAATAATAAAAAAAATTTGTTTATTTTACACAACTCTACAATGAATTAACAAAAATGTGTGACATTGAACAAAAATAGAGGAATGGCATGATTTCAAATGCATTATAGTTAACAAGTATAAAACATGGCCTTCCTTCCAAGTCCCTGACTATGTAAATATGTGGTCAATTTCTTCTCTGTATAACTTTAGATTTTTTTTACATATCATAACCTCCCATTCCTCCCATGCCACCCATACCTCCACCTCCCATGGGCATTTTTTCTTCCTTGGGAACTTCTGTAATAACAGATTCTGCAGTTGTTAGTAGAGATGCAACACCAGAAGCATCCAAGAGGGCTGTCCTTACAACCTATTAATATTATGCAAAAAATATATTTAAGATTTTTAAAACAATTTAAGGATCAACTTGAAACAAAATGAAAAATATTAGAAGTTAAATACAATCGGCATTTTAAAAACTTCAATTAAATTCAAAACAAACATTACCACACAAATTCTTTTATAAAATTATATATATTTACAATTACCTAAAACTCAATCAAAGCTAATTTAAAGAATAAATTTTTTCAAATAAAAAACACAGAAAATATTTGAGACACAATAAGTATCAGTTCTTTCAAAATATATTTAAAATACAGAAACACTATGTTAAAAGTTCAATGGTATGCACAGAATGGAGATAAATAATGCACATCAAATAAAATTTTTAAAATTATTACCTTTGTGGGATCTATGATTCCAGCTTCAATCATATTTAGGTATTCACCTTTCATTGCATCATAACCAAAGTCTCCTTTACCATCCAGAACTTTCTGGGTTACGACTGCAGCATCAACACCAGCGTTTAGAGCAATTTGAGTACAAGGCATTTTTAATGACTTTCTAATAATGTCAACACCTAAACAAGAAGGCATTAAATGTTTTATATATATATACAAACACTAAACTTATAATCAAAATCTCAATCAGAATTTAAATGCACAAAATGTATATAAATTAGAAACAAACATTTTTTTTTTTTTTGTTGAATTAAATACAACACCAATTAATACATTAAAGCATTTTAAAAGAGACTTATCAATTTATATTCAGAAGGATTTAACAATTAACTATTTTTGAATATTTAGCTTAAGCTTGTAAAGTAATCAAGTAAGAAATAAAAAGTATAAAAGAAACATAAATTTATATTATTCATTTTATGTTTTACAGTTTATTTTCAATTCAGATCCCATAACTGCTAGGTGTAACAATTACATTTAAAGAAGTCCCTAGTTTGATGTCAGCAGTATAAATAGAAATTTTTAGAGATACTCCTTATTGCTCTAAAAAACTCCAATCCAAGATTTATTATCAATTTCAAATATTTCATCACAAACTAAAGAATTAAGTCAAAAGTAAAATCTTTTGAACAAATTAGACAACTCCTACCAGTCTTTTGGTCTTCATTTTCACACTTAATTTGGTCTAGGGCAGGAAGGCATCGTAACAAGGCAGTACCACCCCCAGCAACAATTCCTTCTTCAACTGCTGCTCGAGTTGCATTTAAAGCATCATTGACTCTGTCTTTCTTTTCATTTACTTCAACTTCACTGGAGCCTCCAACCTTTAATAAAAGGTTTTGTTATCTATGCGCATATCAAAATAGCAAATAAAGTCACGTTGACTGTTTTTTTTAATTTCTAAAAAATATTTAAATTTATTTAATTAGAATGAGTTCTTAGAATTAAGTCCTTAGTGCACTTCACTACAAAATGTTTTCATCCAACAGGAAATATTTTGCTATAACTTTTGGTTCATAGATGCTACTTAATTTATATTCAGTCTGATGACATTTCAAATCCCTATGTCAACACTTAATGGGTATAATTTATCAAGTTAATAAACTAGGTTTTACAATAGAAATTTTTCTATGAAAATAAACTTTGAATTTGATACATTAAAGAAAACAGCTTAATCCTCCATACAAATGGATTTTTTTGCAATATTCTACAGTAAAAAAAAACAACTTAACTGCAAACTTAAGCTAACATGGAGTAAAATGTTTCACAATCTGTTCTTATCCAAAGTCTTACATTAGAATCATACACCTTCAATTAATTTTCATACTGTCATAACAGTCAACTCAATGCTACTTGTAAATATATATTTTCATGTTTCAAATATTACTTTGAACAAAAGAACTAGTAACAGTACTTTACATCTAAAAATTTGAAATTTTCTTCCTTTTGCAAGCACTCTTAATTGTCTCAAAATTCTCTTCTATACTGCTAGGCACATATGATTTAACAATATCACACATGCCAAGCAATTTAATAATCTGTATTTTTTTTGTAAAATTAAAAAATTACAAAACGGGTGCTTCTTTAAACCAATGAAATTGAAAAAATTATCATACAAAGAATTTGCATTGATGTATCAACTGCTCTGGTAAGAAATAAAATTTAATGTATCAATGAAAAATAGATATTTAAAATGCATGCAGTCCATTTATATTATCTGTTTATTTAAGTTCCAAGTTCTTATAAAACTAATAATTTACATTTATAAATATTACCTTAAGGAGAGCAACTCCATTAGATAACCTAGCTAGTCGTTCTTGCAGTTTTTCTTTTTCATATTGAGAAGTAGTCTGTTCAATTTCATCTTTGATCTGTGTAACTCTTCGGTCAATATCTTGTTTATTTCCTTTACCCTTTAAAAAGAACAGTTTAAAGGATTTTTTAAAATAAATCAGTTAAAATGAAGTATAATTATATACATATAAATTACATATTTATACCAATGTATGCAAAAAGTGTTTTGTCATTGATTCTTGCTAAATATATAAACAAGTTTTTAACTGCTATTCCTTGAGGTGTGATGCGGGATTTATATATAATAAATATTTCTTCAGAAAGACTATCTTAATTTTTACAGTAAAATCTGCAATTAAGATGTTTTTCACTAGTACACACTAGCATGTAAAAATTTACTTTTATTCAGATAATTAATGTCTTTTTGAAATAGTGCAAGTATCTTGCCTTTGAAATTTGACATGAATTTCTAATAATTTTATTTCTTCTAAACTCTAATTTCTAACAGGGTTCTTTAACCCTTTCACGCTGACTGTCACCTGTACGTGCCAGCAAGAAACTCACTCACTTCCCGGCCGACACGCCCGCAATCAAGAGTTTTTCGTTCACCCCGGCCCTCACTTATTAGTGCCAGTGTCCTGGAACGTTTTAAAAACTAAAATTTTTCATTGTATGTCCATATGGTTTCAGATACATGTAGATTTGACCTTCTACTCAAAATGAGAGTAGTATGACTCATATACACGTGGTTTTTGTTTTATAAACATAAAGGGAGGGGAATGTTTCCAAATTGAATGTTTAATGACAGCCTTTGAGATATGCATGTGGTATTTATTTAAAGTGAAGAGGAGAGATTTATTTTTGTTAAATCATTTGAATCGAGTTTGAAGTCTAGGTTTAATGGATAATTTGGTAAAATTTGTCTTTTTTTTCTTATTTTCTCCAGAGGATTGGGTTTCGTTTTGCAGTCTAGTTTTTATTTATACTTAGATCATGCAGACGAAACTTCTCCTTTTCTGTTATAATGTCGAAGCGTAGAAAGTGTTTAATTGAACTCCAAAAAAATAATTCTAAGTGTAATTCTAGCTTTGAAATGTATTATGTAAATAAGTACTTGAATATGGTACATAATTAATATAAAAAGATGTAAAAAAACATTTAAACAAGAAATAACTTGTGTAAATAAATAACGGTAATTATATGAAACATGTGTAAAACCTTGTTTTGAAATTTTTCATACTAAGAAAGAGTTTTACGTAACATTTTTAGATTTCAAATACATCGTGTTAAGAGTCATTAATGATAAATAATGAAAAAAAAATGTTTAAAAAATTTTATATGAGCAAAAAGTTACTTATAAGTGAATGGAGTATGCAAATACAAAATATAGAATACATATGTTTATTGTGTATTCTACAGAACTATATTAAATAACACATTAAGGTTTCGGTATTTTCACGGAGTTAGGCTTAGCAACATAAAACTCTCCGGCCTGCGAATGACACTCGTGACAGAAACCTCCGGCCCTGGAGTTACGCACGCGTTTGCGTCCCGAAAGGGTTAAATTAGTATTTCTTATTCATACCACCTGCTTGAAATGCACTTGTTAACATAACTGAAAGTAGAATGGATAAAGTTTCATTGATTTCCAAGTATGAAAACACTATGGATTACTTATTTATTACAATATCTAAAATTTAGATATGCAATCATTTGATCAATTCTTTAAGCTAGGAAGCCTTAAGCAAATGTTTTACAAGGTGGGCAAACAAGTGGTGGAGAAATTATGAATTTATACACTTCTCCAATGCTGTTTGTGTACATAAAGTCTTTTTAGTCACAACATCAAATTGATATGAATGAAGGCCCAAATGTGATCATGTTTGGGTGCTTATTTTGGTTACTTACAGTAATGATTTTCTATAGAGAAGAATTGCTAAAACATATACAATATGTACACTTTTATATATAAAAAAAGATGTGTAAGGGATGCCCAAAGGAAAAGTAATTATTGAGAAATAGCCATAATATGGAAAATGCAGGTCCCATCCTTTAGGCAGCAGATTAATACTCTTAGCATATAACAGTTTCAAGTTTTACACTATTTCCTTCACTGTGTTGTCCAAAAGAAAATTCCTTTTTAAAGTTTGTTTAAGAGCCCTAAAAATATGAATGACACATCAACTAGTATGAACTGTATGTATTCCAACATTTCCCAAAGGAATTAATGTATTGTCTGATTTTCAAGGAAGACATGTGGGGGCACAGGGGCATCATAAGTAGTTTGCAGCTAGAGGGTCATGCCATTTGATTTTGTTTGGACAAGTTTTATGCAAGTACTGCAATAGTGTACGAAACCGATAGTACATTTTTGTAACATGAAATCTATTCTACAATGGAATAGAACTTATTGAGAGAACTCTTTGTTATACAAGAATTAGTTACCAAAAGTCAGTTTAATGTTTAAAAAATATTACTGAAAAATGAAACTAAATTACACAGAAAAATCCTTTCAAAATACACATTTTACACCTATATATTAAATGAAAAATTCAATGTTTTTATTGTTTTTTTATTGTATTTTAATGTTTTAAGTTAATTTTAAAATTCAATGATACAATCAATTTGCACATCTTAAATATATGCCTTTCTTATTATATTCAACAAAAAATTTAACTTTTCAGAACCAGAGGCAAAAAAAAAAAAAAAAACCCCACTCAATTTAAATGGTATCCAAGCATAACTTAAGATCTTTTACATTATTATACAATTGCAAAGAGAACCAATTGGAAATATCTTTTGATAGTTATTAAATGTTTAAAAATTCATAATAAAAAGGATAAAATAAAAAACAGTGATTTTTCTTATGATAATCATTTACTTAAAAATTTCATATATATTTGTAGTGATCAATTAATCAAATATAAAATTAAAGACCTAGCAGTTCTTGTTTGCGATTTGTAATTTTCACTTAGGTTAAAAATATTTAATTGATCACTAAGTGAAAATTACAAATCACAAACAAGAACTGCTAGGTCTTTAATTTTATTATAACTGTATTGTTTTTTTTATCTAGAATTCAATAGATTCATGCCAAAATTTATGCATTCAATTCAACAATGTGAAATCTATAATATAAGTAAAATATTCACAATACCTTAAGCAATAATGTATCATCCTTTGTAATAACAACTTCTGATACTTCTCCAAGGTCAGTTGCTTGAAGATCTTCTAATTTAACTAAATCTGCATCATCACCAAATACAATACCTCCTGTTGCAATAGCCATATCATGAAGAGTACTTTTCCTGTTATCTCCAAAACCAGGAGCTTTGACAGCAGCTACTTGAAGACCTACTTTTAATCTATAAAAAAATTACTTAAATGTAACTAAATCAATTTGGATTAGAGAAAAAAAATCAAAATCAAAAGTACAATGAATTAACAGATAAATGCTGCATGTTAGATACGACATTAATGTACACCATTATGTCCATTCATTATCTTTACTCAACTTAAATATACAATTTTCTAACTTAAAAAAAAACCAAAACAGAACCTGCTAATTAAAAACACAAAACATAGTTGTCACTCAAAACAAAAGCTAAAAGAAAATAATACACTAGCTGAGTGGCTAAACAGATAGCTGGCTACATGTGACATACTCCCACCATTTGATAACACAAATTTTATCAAAACAAATATTTATTAAACTAAAATTTCACTCAAAAGTCCAATTTAAAGTTCACTTAAAAGTCTCTGAATCTAGAAGGCAACTTTATAACTCAACTACTTCTGGTAATTCTCTCCTTGAATAACTCTTGAAGACTTGGGAGATTTTTTCCCGGTTCAGCATCTGCCCTTTTAGAACTTATTTCAGATTCTGGTTGTATTTCTAGTGGATATAAGCGTTGAATCGGTCTTAAAACCTCTCCATTCGATGTCTTAACTTTAACCATTCTGACATAATTGTCCTTCCCAGGATACAACTTGACTATTCGCCCCAAAGACCTAAATGCTTGCTTCTTATCTTCGTTTTCAATTAAAACTATGTTCCCAACTTTTAATTCATAAGATGGTTTTTTATTTGTTTGCTTGAGCATAAGATTTCCAAGATATTCCACTCTAAAACTTTTTTTCAACTCTTCTCAAAGTTTCTGATACAGTAGTCTTCTCATTAAACTTATCTTGTCTATATGGTCAAAATCTGATACACCAACCTCTGGAATTTCTTGCAGAAACATTGCAGGGGTTATTGGTTGCAACTCATCTGAATCTTCCGATACACAAGTTAAAGGTCTTGAATTAACAATAGCTTCACAATCACAAAGTAAACCAAGAATCTCTTCATAAGTTAATGAGGCATTTTTCAAGACTTAGAATTTTCTTAACACTTTGTATTAAACGTTCCCAAAAACCGCACCACCAGCAAGCTGAGGGTGGATTAAATTTCCACGTAATTCTTTTATTAACTGCTTCACTTTCAATCATTTTCCAATCTATAGCTTTAAAAAGATTACTAGCTCCTGTGAAGTTTGTACCATTATCACTATAAATTACTTGGGGACATCCATGTCTGGCAATACATCTTCGTAAACTTAAAAGGAAGCAATTTGTAGATAGAGAAGTTAGCAGCTCCAGATGAATGGCTCTGAAAACAGCGCAGGTATACAAGGCAAACCATGCTTTTGTTCCATTTTGGAGAATAAGAGGGCCTGCTAAGTCTATTCCAACGACTTCAAAAATTGATGCCTCTCTTATTCTGTCTTCTGGGAGTGACACAGAAATTGTTCTTATTGCTTTTGTACTGTGTCTTCTACAAACAATGCAATTTGAAATAGCTGATCTTATTGTTTTTCTTCCGTTTATGATCCAAAATTTCTCTTGATGATTGGTTAAGAGTAAATGAAGTCCAGCATGATGTTAACGGGAGATTCTATTAGTTTCTTCATAGAACAGCCTCTTGAAGGCAGGTCAGCAGGATTCTCAGAGCCTGGTACATGTAGCCACTTTTTTTGCTCTGCAAGATTTCTTATTTCTTTAACTCTATTTTTTTTACAAACAGTCCATGTATCATCATGATTTATCCAATACAACACTGAAGTTGCATCTGTTCAATAATATTCTTCAATGTTTTTAATACTTAAAACCTTTACCATGTCAGTAAGATGTACGCCTATTGTGCATGCCATTAATTCTAGCTTAGGAATAGACATTGCTTTTAAAGGCACGATTCTTGATTTTGCAAGCACCAGTTGCACTGAAACTTGAGATTCACTTTCACTCCTCAAGAAAATGGCTGTTGCATATGACAATTTAGATGCATCACAGAATACATGAAGGCTGATGGATACACAGTTGTTCATTGACATATCTTGGAATTTCTACCAATTTCAAAAGATGAAGATTCTTGAACCATTTCTTAAATTTTCAGTGACTTCTTTTGGCAGCTCATCATCCCAACCAAGTTTTGCTTTCCAGCTTTCCTGAAGTAGTAATTTTGAATACAATATTACAGGACAACAAAACCCAATAAGGTCGAAAATTCGTTGTGCAATAGAAAGTAACTTTCTTCGAGTAAATGGTTCCGTCATTTCAATACTTAAATCAACTTCACAGGATAAAGTGTCATTTTTACAATTTGTTAGCATTCCCAAGACTTTAGATATTTCTGGTTGTGCTGTTATCAACATAAAACAATCTCAATAACTTTTCTGCGATTTCTTTGTGTTCCCTACATATGTTCTCCAAATGATGCTGAATGACTGCTCTAAGAATAAACAGACTACACCTAACTCTGAAAACAACTCTGTGGTGTCTAAAAACTTTAATTTCTTTACTTTCAACTATCCTTCCACCACAGAAATCGAAGATAATCCCGATTTTCTTCGGCAATGCTTATCTGTAAGAAAGCCCTTTTTATGTCGGATATAACATCAATTCTTTTTTTCTCTAGATCTTACTAACAATGACTGTATCAATTCTAAGGTGTTAGGTCCTTTTTCCAGGCAATCATTGAGTGAAGGAAACCCCTTTCTTTTTATTAGATGTGTCAAAAACTGGTCCAACCTTTGTTATTGGATTTTCCTTAAAAATACCTCTATGTGGCAAGTAGCAACCAGATTTAGAAAGTTCTTCAAGTGGTACCTTTTCAATTATATCTTCTTTTAACCACTCCTGAAAAACACCAAATCATATGCATCATATTTTCTTTCCAATTTTAACTTAGTAGTTGTTCTTTCTAGTCTTCTTTCAGCTATATCTCAAAACTCAGGAAGATTTTTGTCTTGCATCCATGGTAATTTCACGTCATATCTTCCCTCGCTATCTTTTCTTAAATTTTCCATAAAGTGATCCTTCATGACTTTATCAATTTCATCTCTCGATTTCCATTCAAAGGGATCTATCTCTAATTTGAATGGCTTCCAATTCCCAAAGGTTTCCGATTTCTTGATTGTGAACTAAGAGGGAGGTAACTAAAGCAGCAATAAAATTCTCATCTCCAGTTGTTTGCAATTTTTTCCATCAAAACCCATCCAAGCTTTGTTTCCATGGCAAAAATGCCGTTCTTAATTTCTGTATTTTTCCAGTATAAATATTTCCGGCAAAGTCTGAACCTATCAAAAGATCAATCTGCGAGTTGACACAATCAATACCTGTGATATGAATGCCTCTTGGCTAATTCTATAATGTCCAAGGTCCTTTCTGTAGACTAGGTATAGATCCACAAATTATAGGCTGATCTAAAACAGGAATTTGGCAGCTATAACCGGTATGCAGATTCTCAACATTGATTTGATAACATTTACGATTCATATCAGATGTTCTTCCTCCAAACATAATGTGTGTTAATTTTCTATGAGCTTCTGATCTTAGTCCTAAGGTTTCAGCCGTTGATTTTAAAACAGGAATATTCACTTCAGTATCTATCAACGCTCACAGAAGAAATTTCTTTCCTTCATGTTGAAAGGCAACCACTAAAGTTTGAAGAAAAACTCTCCCTGAAGTACATGTTGATGAAAGAGTGCTACTTTCGCAATTTTCTTGTTTGCACTTGGCAATAGCCTTCGATTTCTGTTTCAACTCCGGACAACAAACAATGCAATGCTTCCTACCACAAAACACGCAATGAACTTTGCTCTTGCAATTTTAGCTCTGATTTGGTTTCAAACACAACTTCAAGCAACAATTTCTCTTTCCTAATTCTCAATTTTTCATCGTGAGTTAAATTTTGTGCTTTGTAGCAATCTTTGCTTTGATGGGATTTTTCACAAAATATACAACTTATTATATTATTGCTGTTCCTTTCTTTTGCTCCCGAAAACAAGTTGCTCGCAGTAGGAGAGAGAATAATAATATCTTCCTTATGTTTATGATTTTTTTTGTAAGGATCACTTTGATTTATACCAGACTTAGCAAGAGTTATATGTTCTTCCCCTTCTACCTCAGAAAATTTAAAAGCTGGGTCAGTCTTGCACTGTAGGATTTTTCTTCACTCGCAGAATTCCTTAGCCAAACTCTTAAAATGTCTTCTGGAATGCACGATTCTACAAGTGGGAAGAGCATCGCAGAATATTTATCGAAGTCATTCCGATTGACTCTAATGATCTAAGATGGGATTCAAGTTTACCATATAATTGGATAATGCTTAGTTTCAACTTAGTAGCATTTTTAACTAAAGTTAGTAGTTCACGAACATAATATTCTACTAACAGTTCTTCACAACCAAATCTTGCTTTCAATTACTTTTGTATAATTTTCTGCAGTAAGAGGATAACCATTGATCTCTTTTGCTCTTGTGCCTGGCGACATACATTGGATCAAATACTGGGAGAATTTATCCTCTAACTCCATATAAATATGCTCATGAATTCATTTAAACCGACTCCAGAAACAACCATTCTTTAACTTCACCGCCAAATTTCTGGATATCAAATTTGGGAAGTTTCATTTTCAAATTCTCATTACTTAATATATTTATGTTCGGTTGTGATTTACTTTCTATAAAAGAATTGACACAAACTATGGCTTCATCATATTTGATTTTATATTCTTCTACAGATTCAAATTTGTCGGAATAACTTTTACCGTTATTGTCTGCACTTAATGCAAGTCCTAAAATTTCGTTGTCAAGAGTCATTAAATCAGCAGAAATACGCTCTAAAGTAGCCAATTTAATCTTAACATATTTCTATACTTTCATCTTTAAATAGGGACATTAAACTTTTATGTCTTAGTAAAAGATGCACATAATGGAGATCGCTTCTTCACAAGATACTCCATGACACCCAAAAGTTAATATTCAATTAAATAATCTTTAGCAAAAAGTACTGACCTTTTTTATATTTAGATCACGTCTGCGATAACCAAATGTTAGATACGACATTAATGTACACCATTATGTCCATTCATTACCTTTATTCAACTTAAATACACAATTTTCCAACTTAAAAAACCAAAACAGAACTTGCTTATTAAAAACACAAAACGAAGTTTCCACTCAAAACAAAAGCTAAAAGAAAATAATACACTAATTGAGTGGCTAAAAAGATAGCTGGCTACACGTGACACTGAATAAAATTACTAAATTTTTACAGACCCAAATTAAACTACTTTTATATTAAAAAAAAATCTTAGCAAGGTTATTATATGTGAATAAATACTACTACAAATGTTAATTGAAAAGAGCATTTTGATTTTGATTTAATTCAAAAAATTCCATTTTTTCACATTTTAATAAATTTATAGCTCATGCTTTACATGTTGTTAATTTAGCTTTTAAAACAGTTGATTTTTTTCCTTCTGTTTTATACAGTTTAATGAGAATTTATTCCAATATTGAAAACTATTTTTACCTATTTAATACCATTGTACTTAAAGCTTCTCCATCAACATCTTCAGCAACAATTATTAAAGGTTTTCTCTTTGAATTGGCTAATTCCAAAGCAGGTATAATAGACTGTACACTAGATATTTTCTTCTCACTAAATAATACTAAGGCATCCTGATATTCAATTTTTGCACCTAAAGTAAAATATTTATTAAATATCCAAGTGTAAATGCTTTAGAAAGATTTTATACACAAACATAAATATAAATACAATACCTTTAGCAGTATTTATAAAATATGGTGAAATGTAACCTCGATCAAATTTCATTCCTTCAATTACTTCCAATTCATCAGTTAGAGTTTTTCCATCCTAAGGAAAATACATTAACATGTATGCATAAAAGTATTAAATGCCTTATGCCTGAAGCACTTCAAAAATTAGTATAAAAAATTGATTTTTCTATTTTCATTAGAAATGCAATTTATATTTTTACTCTTAATTAGAAGTATTTCAGTAATCCAAACGATTGTGCCAGTATGCATTAAAAGTGTTTTCTTTAAATCAATTTCTGAAAGTTTGTGTACTTTAAGGAAGACAACCAGATTATTTGATAAAACTTACATTTTTTTATAATTATAACTTTTTCATCTTTTAACTCTAAGTATCATTAAAATAATATAAACTTTACTGGTAAAAGGATAAATAAACCATTTATATGCAATAGTTTTCATAAAAAAATCTAAACTAACATCTTTACTTCCTACTAGTGAGTACTTTTTTTTTACATAATAAATTTATAATTAAAATGCATATAAAGTTATTTAGTCAATTACAGCTGATTTTTTTTAAGCATGTTTCTTTTTATTTAAAAAAAATCACTCACTTTCACAGTTATTACACCATCCTTTCCGACTTTCTTCATGGCATTTGAAATTAAATCTCCAATAGTTTTATCACCATTTGCAGAAATGGTTGCTACCTAAATTTAAGTTTTAAGAAATAAGTTAGAAAAGAATTAGATATTTCATTAATCAGCAATATTATATATATATAATAAATTAATTTTATACAGAGAACTTTAACTGATTTAATATGCATATTCAAATTCCTTTTTAATATATACATTTGAGGGCCGATTTTTATTCATTTCTCTTCAATCAAGACCAAAAGAAGAAAACTTAAAATTATCTTTGAAATAATTGTTAGGCTTGAATAATAGAAGTTTCCTCAGAAAATGTGTACTGCAGGGAACAAGAATTAATTTTTTAAAAAAACAGACGAATCTACAAGATTTTCTTAGCTAAATCACATAATTGTCTAAAATCTTTAAACTAAGATTCTTGGATACAGAACCAAGCAAGCGTCCAAGTGGAACACAAATTGTATAAGAAATTTATATTCATAAAAATATTGAAGACAATATACTCATATAGCATATAGGTAGTAATCAGCTCCTAATCTTACTTTTTCAATTAAAGACTTCTGATCTCAATCCTGAATATATATACAAATTGATTTCTAATTTATTATTGTACTTTATTAAATTAGTCTTTAATCTTTATCATTTCACAATTTTTCATTTTGATTATCTTTAGATTGATATACTTTCATAAAGTACTCTTTCTCAAGGGAGAGAAGTTGATTTAGTCCTAGATATTTGAGACAGGTTAAAATTGGAAAAAAAATAGGACTTACTTGAGCTATTTCTTCTGGGGTTGTTACCGTTTTAGAATTTTTCTTAAGTTCATCAACTACTCTCTCAACAGCCAACATAACACCTGTCAAAAATTAATGCTTTTATATACTGCTTAATTTTAAGCAGATAAATTGAAAAATTAAATGCATAATATATAAATAAAACAGTTACAAATTTTATACACATCTTAAAGGAATACCTTTATAAGCTATGCTTCAAATAAATGCATTGGAAAATAGATCTGTTTAACATTTATATTAATTTTTATTGCAATAATTCTTATAAATCTTCCACATGAAAATCTAGTAGTAAAGTGGAACTAATATATCCGAGTGCTATGCGCCAAGCAGAGCTTGTTGTCGAGTGATATGGAATCTAAGATGGTGGTCTAGCTGTAACAAATAGTCAGGTAAATAATTTTAAAAGAACCTTATTCCAAAAACTGCGACTTCCTTCAATGAATTTAATAGAACAAGGAATATTTATAGATTATTTAAAAGTAAAATAAAGTGGAAATTTGTAACTTGCAGCAATAATTAAAAACACAACCTTCATATTCTTTAAAAAAAAATCTTGATATAATCACCGATGATATTAGAAATATCCATATTCGAATATAGCACAAAATAGAAGACTGAAGCAGTAGGTTGAATAATTGGATTGAAAATGGTTAATTTTAAAGAAATCCAATTAAAATCATCTAAAATTAACAAGATTGCCACACACACAAAAAATTAACTATATATGTTATTTCTATGACAACTACATCATGTGATAAAAATATGAAAGCAACTATATTTTAATGTTATCGCTCATCTTGGCACGTAGCACTCTTATTAATTTAGCATTAGTAAAATTTATAAATTTTTAGCTTCCAATAAAAGCTACAGTGCTTAGTTATTAGATTTAATATTAAATCAGCATCATTAAAATCAAATATAAATAATTTTATCTTTTTACCATTATTTTCAATATAAATATATTAAAAATTTTACATATTTAAAAGCCTTTTATAGAAATTAAATTTACTTGAAAGCACGTTTATATTATCAGAGAAAGTACCCAAGTTTAAATACCTTTTCTAAATTCAATAGGATTAGTTCCTTTACTAATTTTTTCAAATCCTTCCTTTGCAATGGCTCTGGCTAATACAGTTGCTGTAGTAGTACCATCTCCGGCTTCTTCATTAGTATTATTAGCAACATCTTGAACTAGCTTGGCACCGATATTTTGAAATTTATCTTTTAACTCTATAGCTTTTGCCACTGTAACACCATCTTTGGTAATCTTGGGTGATCCCCAGGATTGCTCAATAATTACATTTCTTCCCTAAGAGAGAATGAGCATTGTTTCTAATTTTGCACAATAAAAAAAATGTAAGACAAATGAATTTAACTTAATATTTAATGACATTTCTACCTAGAATCTTTCATTGATAAATGGAAAAGATTGTATTAGATATTTAAATATCACATAAAGATGTTTTGATTTGATAAAATTTAGGGCCACTGTCTAATTCTCGCACTCCTTTGACTGGAAGTAATGATAATTTTTTCAATTTACAGTTATTAAAGTATCAATAAGTGCCCTAATAATTACAGTAACATTTCAATATCTAACATTATCTTTGACATCTTTATATTTTGATTTTGCACTATTTACTGCAACTTATGAAATGAAAAAATTTGAATTTCTGCTTTTTCTTATACTTTGATTATAATTAAACTTAAGGTAATCAGATAAAGCTATTTGTCTTGAACTGAAATTCCTAAAATATACAAAGTAGAGATCAAATTAAAATGTTATAAGACTCAACTCTTAATCAATAAAAAAAAAATACAATGTAATAGCACTTGAAACAAGAATTTGTGAGGTTATTCATTAACAAATTATAACCAATGAGCTTATGAGTTCAGTAAAAAAAAAAAAAAAAAAAAAAAAAAAAAAAAAAAAAATGCCTGTAAATTCTAGAATATACTTGAAAAGCAGATTTTATCAGAATATTACAAATGCAATACATAAAGTTGTTTAGATTAAACTGGTTTCTTTAAAAAAATTAAAAGAACTCATGGTATAAATGTAAGTTAAAAAATTTATTAACTTGAACATGACTAAAAGGTTTCCTTCAATTTAAAAAAAACTAATCTGATCTGCTTGAATAAACACTGAAAAAGAATATTCTTTGAATAACTGGAAATTCCATGCATTTTCAAATAGTAATTCAATCAGAGAAACTGACCATATTTAAAGAAAATCACTTAAATTCCAAACGGTTATGTCAAGTCTAACTAGGATATATTAAGATTTTTTTTTCATCAATAGATATTTATCTTATCCATACTTTAAGATATAAAGCAGAGATGAATATATGTATAAAGTTAAATTCAAAGTTAAGTCTTGTATATTCTAAAAGTTATTTAAAAAATTTCTTCAGATTTAATTACACTCTAAATCTGAGAAGAACATCTTTGCTTTAGGCTATTGTTTGCATTTCTATACACATTATAATAAAGATTAAGACATCAAAAAATTTAGTAATTTTCACATCAAATTCGAATTGAAAGAGGAAATAAGATTGTCAAATTACCCTAATTTTTTCACACATTACCAGCTTAAACTTATATAAATACATTTTAAAATCTATTAGCATTCACACATAGAAGTATCTTTATAAAGATTTTAAAACAACTAAAATGTCTATTCTTCCACTAAACATGCAATACATAACTATGGCTACATAGTTAATTGTATAAAATATGTCATTTCCAGCAATTGAAGAGTTAGAATTTGATAAACTAATCTTTTAAAGAATGTGAGAGCAAAGGTCATTATGGAAACTTTCCTTAGTAGAAAATTTTTTTAGGATTGTTGAAATTTATACATTTTCTTCCTTAAAAAATAAACAATATTCCAAAGTAAATTGTATATTTTGTATAAACTAAGCTTCAAATATGAACTTTCATAATATTACATTAATGACAAAATATACTAATTAAGTTAAAATCAAGTTAGAAATTTAATCATCTACCAAGAGATTATACTATTAGATTTTTTTTTATTTAAGATCTAATAGGAAAAAACACAAAATTGATAAAGGAAAAATCTTATTTAACAAGAAATACAGATTAAAAAAAGGTTCTGCATAACACATTTTTTAAATTTTTATAAAAATAAATTTAAAGAATTATTGATTAATGAATTCTAATATTTCATGAATATATACAGAAACAATGAATTTAAAGGGTGGAATGCAAACTATATTATTTATTACCGAGTACTACATGAACAAACATTCTCTCTTATTTAGTTTATCATACATTTGAGATTTAAACATCAAATTAATCGAAATTTTAATAATTACAGAAATTTGATTTTTTAAAGATAAACATATTTTTTTTTTATCTAATTTAAAACTTTTATATTAACACTGAACTGCATTGAAGTTTTATAATTTCAATTAGGATACCTTATTTCATAACTTATAAAATTTGCTCATGTTGAAAATTTCATTATGAATTTTTATAACAAAATATCACTATTATCATGTATTTCTTTACAACTAAGCAAATGTTATTAAATAACGCACCTTTGGTCCCATTGTAACTGCAACAGCATCAGCAAGAACATCAACACCTTGAAGCATAAGGGCTCTTACTTCAGGACCAAACTTTATATCCTTTACATAATTCCTTCTCAAATTCAAGGCAATGCGACGAGTTAGCAAAGGTCGAAGAACGGTTTGGAAGTACATTTTTCTAGAAAGAAAAATTTTAATTTACATCTCTACACTGAGGTTTCTCCAAAAACACAAATGTGTGCATACTTAAATACGCATATTTGTGTTTTTTATACCTGTTTCGCGAAAATTAAAGAACGTTATACATTAAATAGTTTATTACAAAAGATACTTTACAGATTTAAGAATTTTACTTTACAACCTTGAAGATCATGATTTTAAGAAATACAGAGCACCTCATATATTCATAGCAAAAATAAATAAGGAAGTATGTATTTAGCATAATAAAATATTTTAATCAATTATTTAAGAAACATATCAAAACTTAAAAATTAGGAAAGTATTACTACATGTGTAGGACAAAATTTTTTAATGCAGATAACGCTTCTTATTTCAGTTGATTGTTAAAACTTCATTACGTAATGAGAGTTCTCTTATGTAAAGAATATATCAAAAATACAGTATTTAGGGGTGGAGGTAAAACATAATATTGAGAAAGTTAAAAACTAGACCATCATAGTGATATTTCCAATTGTTAATACGCTTATTAATTATTATATCAAGATTACATCATATTGATTATCCAGGAATTCCGCAAATTTAATTTCTCGATTAATAATGTAAATTCGTGAATAAAACGTAAACTTACAATGAATAAGAAGGCAGAATGCAATCAAATAATTATAATAAACAAAAGTAAACCCAATTCCAGAAGACACAGTTATAATGACGAAGATCAAGGGCGTCAGTAAACCATGTGCGTTGATGAGGGTACCGCTTGCAATCCCGCAGAAAAACCGGCAAGATGTCCTTGGAATTAATTTCCTTTGATGATGTTATTCGTTGAGTCAGCTGCTTGATATATTTCAGATGAGCAAAAGAGTAATTTAGGAATTAATATGCTTCTCTAATACACTTTAATTTTTGTTCCAAGTTCTGGTTTTGGTTTCTTTTCGTGTCTCTATATGATTAAAACTTGTTTGCTTGCAATCAGTTTCAGAGTAAATTATAAATTTGCGTTTCTCCCTCCCCCCAATGTGTAACCTATTGCAGGTATGCCTCAATGCATGAAAACTTATGTACTTGTGAAATAAGCTTTAAAATTAATCTAATAAATCTCGATACATTTTTCAACGATATAAAAGTACTTTGGTGGCCAATATGTTCAATGATCTAAATTTTGAATGATAATGAAGGAAATAAAAAGAAAAAATTTTAAACTTTTCCAAGAAAATATAACTCATATATTTCACAGTTCCAAAAATAGTTAGAAAGCTATAGTTCGGTCTTTTGAATAATAACTACATATTAGTCATCTCTTATGTAACAAGAAAAAGAGTTGGAAAAAAAAAGAAAAAGAAATGCAAAAATCACAAGTAAAAATTTTTTAAAAGTGAATATATCCTTTTTTATAGTAAGAAAATGTTAAATGATCAGAACGAGAAAATGAAGAAGAGTGAAATTATTTGGTCATTGTTTTTTTCATCAATTTTCTTTGTCGTAACAATAATCGCATAGTTTTCTAAGTGACAGCTTGAGATGTAACTTATATTCCTGTTACAAATACCATCGGGGATACCTTCGAAAATAAACAAGGGCTGATTGAGCTTCAGCGCATTCATAAATTTATATGAAATAGTTGCAATTAAGCCTGATATAAAAAGAAGTTCGAGTTGATATTCGTAAAACAGAGCAAGAATAACATTAACTCAGTAGAATGAAAGATAACACGGAGGGCGCTACAGCAACGTTTCTCCTAGGGAATGGTGTGATAACTCTACAAGGGGGTGAGCATATTGAAAAGTCAAAAATAAAAGATTATTTAAAAATTTTTAATTTACTGATAGTAAACATGCAAAATAGATTTTTTCATGATAAAAAATAAAATACACATCTATAATGATATAATACATTTATAAATACATCAATACTACACAATGTATTTTATAAATAATTTAACAATACTGTTACGAATTTAGTCTTATTCTAATTGTTTCTACTCATTTGTGTTCATTTTTACAGTTTAATTTGTCGTATCTAATGTGATTTTAACCCTGTTTACCTGTAATATCATTTCCACTGCATTGCACGGCCCCCATGCTTTAACATTGGTTTAAATGGTAAACTCGCCAAATATTGAGCTAGCGCCAAGTTGGCGAAAAATTTTTGGCGCCAAATTTGGCGATTATCGCCAAATGTGGCGATATGTCGCCAAATGTGGGCGATAAGCTTGGCGACCATGGCAACCCTGCTCCTAAGAACCCTGTCTGGCAACCCTATCGCGGTATTGTAACCATTGTATTGAAATTACTGTATTGAGCTTTTTCATGATCCGATTTTTCTAGACCTTTCTAAGATTATTCTGGCAAGTGCAAGAGGTTTCTGACCGAAAGGTATAAAAGGGCCCGGGCCGGCTAGGTCAGTCAGTCAGATCTCAGCTTTCATAATGATATCTGCTTGAGAGAGACGATTGCATAGTGCGTGTGTTATTGCTTTTATTGAGTTATTATTTTTGTGCTGAGTGTTTTACTATTGTTTTTGTTAGTGTATTGCATCTGTGTTATCAGTATTTTCATCGATTGTACGTGAATTTCTCGAACTGTTCTACAATTTGTGGAGGACTGTTTTGGCCAAGAATAAAATTGTTTTGGATTCCGCTCTTCGGCTTCAATCATTTCGAATCCCCGAAAACGCAACAATACTAAGGTAAGAACAAGTTTAATAATTACCAGTGAACCCATGAACTTGATTCACATAAAATTATGTACAAAAATGAACACTTATCTTAATAATTTGTACGGTTTATAATTATTCCCTTAACTACCGTTTAATAGTTGTGCAATTTGCTCCCCAATGCCACCGTTTTCCTCATAGGTGCGTATATGTGATATATTGGGGGAGATAAAAGGAATAAATAAACAAATCTTCTGAAATAAGTAAATCCTTCGCAAACACTTTCAATATCCATTTATTACAGTCCAAAGCCTTCGCAACAATTTTATGGATAGCAGTTCACAGAAACGATTTGACTTCAAAAAGACGTATATATATATGTCAGGGGCGATTAAAACTTTGGCTGAATGAGACGTTTATATACGCCAGTGGCACTTAAGAAGTTAAAGTCATATTGTAGTTTTAGCGTCAATGTAAAGTATTATGGAATTCTCAATACATTGTTACTGTATGGAGGGGGCCGCGATGAAAATTATAATTAAATATTGGATTACAAATATTAAAAGTTTCAGAAGCACTGCGCTACAAGAAGGGGTATGCCTGGGTATCGTGTCAATGAGAAAATGGATGGCATCCTGACGGATTTTTCTCAATTGTCTTTCAACCATTCTCTACATTTTTTCTTCTAACTGTAGTAACAGCAGTGCATGCAAGTAGAGTCCAAATACATCCTAGAAGTGTTCGATTAATGAGAGATCAGGCTAGAATAGTGACCAGGGAAATATGAGTGTATCTTGCACAGCATGTTGACTGATGCTTGCAATATGCAATATGGCAATATTATCCTGCCGGTAAAGCATAAATTGGGCATCTTTCCAAGGAAAGGGATATCACTGGCATTTACGCATTTTTGAGCTGCCATAGCATCCGGAATATGAATGAAGGTGACATGCCATAAAGCTTCGTACCATAATGATACGCTGTCGTATGGTGGCCCGTTCCTCAGATGCGTCCAAATTGGATCGGTCATTTTTGTTTATAGCAAACATTAATTAATTTGTAATAACAACATTTTTTCATATAACAAACAATAGTATGACTCATATGAGACCATGAGCCCTTGCCATTTCGTTAATCACATCGTGGCTAGTTCTAAGCCTCTGCAAACGGAGTCGAATGTAGTGTGAGGTCAAAAGCAAGTTTCTTAAGGCTGTTTTCATCGAATGTACGAAAGCCTGAACTAAACGTGGAGCCCATTTTCAGACAGAAAATGTTTCAATTTTCATAAAAATTTGAAACATTGTAATTCATAGATTGGTTCATAATATAGTGTTTTTTAAATTTTGGAATATATTTTATAAATAATTATTTTTTTCCTTTTAACTTGCAAGGAAATAGCTCATTCAGCATTATGATACACGGGAAAAAACGCAAAACACATTTTATACCAGAAAATTTCTATAAACTCCGATAAAAATGCGTGTTATGATACAATAAGTGATTTCCTACCAGATAACGAAGCTAGAATATAATATTAATGTTGCAGTTTTGTATATCTGAAAATGTATTTCGAATTCGGGTCCTATCTTTTAACATTGACCGAAGACAGCCTTAGCAGAAACCATTAGTGCAACCAGTGGACGGGTTTATGGTTCTGGGCTATATGGGAACACCAAGAGCGTCATGCACATGCTTCAAAAAAGCACAAAAGTGGTTTGTTTGTCCATCACCGTGTGTAGATGGATGGGTTGATGCGCGCGTACTGACGCCATTCTAGTCGCTTCAGCACCCCTGAAACTTCCTAATTTTCTCATTCCTTGTTTCAGCAGTCTTCACTACAGAGATTGCACCATTTACACGTCTAGGAGTGTGTATCCTACGATTATATGTATGTATCAAGGGAACCTTCTCAGTCTGATCATCATGCCTCTATTAAAATTGTCTGGCTGCTTCCGTCTTCTTTTTTAAAAAAAGTATAATCCTTCCTATGAAAGTATTCTGTGTACACCCACTAATGCCTGATAATATTTGCTATTACACGTGTCTTCCATGATTAGAAAAATTATTCCCACAATAATTTCTATTGCAGAAATAACAACACAGTAACCATTCTGCAGGTTCCTTCCCATACATCCTAATCAGCATGTTTCTCATCACATTTCTTCTAAGTTCACACCACTCAGTTCTGCTTGAGGTTTTTTTTCTCCCTCAGACTCTCTTCGCAGTCCAGTAGAATAGAGGCCCCTGCTGGGGTTCCCTCCCTCTCATACTACACGTACATAGACGCACTTCATAGATCTCCCTCCCCCCTCCAAGGAAACCCATTAACACCTTACTTTCTTTTGTTGCTCTAAAAGCCTTTTTGTAACCCCCTTCCTATTCAGGAGTACTTTTACACTAGCTAAGCGGGGTTGGCATCATTTTAGCTGTGGCGTGTCAAACCAATCTAATAATATGATTCAGTGTGCCACACAGTTGGACATTTTTTGAAAAAAAATTGATTCCCACGATAATGCATGCAGAGTTATAAAGTAGAGGTCAGTGATATAGTTTTACAATTTTATCATCCATTAGTTTTTCCTCATTTAAAGGTTGTTCTTAACATAAAAATAAACACAAAATATAATAATTTCTTCAAAAAAAATTAAGATTCTACATGCATTATGCATTTTTAAACAAATTTATTAAAAAAAAAAAAAAGCATAAAATATAAGTATTTATTAAATTAAGTAATTATTAAAGAAAAATATAAACAAAAATTTCAATGCGAACCTAGTACTTCTACTGCACTGCTTTTATGCCGCAAAATAAGGGGTGTAATTTGTGACTTTCAATTTCACACGATTCTGGACAATTAGTTCTTAAATAAATTCTTTGTGGACTCGAAATATTTTTCCCATGAGGAAATATTTTTACTTAGATATGCAGAATCAAAAGGGGAAAGCAGAGTCAATGGCGTAATGTACACCTCGCATTGCAGGGGAGGGGGCAGGGCTCTAGGGCACTCAAAGCCTGACTGACGACATATACGGGCAGCCCAAAACCGGACTTTGCAGGGGGTCGTAATATTCTCCGTTACACCACTCAGCAGAGTGCATGCAATTTTCTCAAACAATTAAATCTCTTCAGCAATGACTTTCAATAGTTTACAAAATACCTGTAAGTTTATCTTTAGAGTTATCTCTTAGAATTTTTCTTATTTGCGTTAATGTTCATACTTCTGAAGATGATTGTCAAATAAGATCAATTACAAATTTATAAACTTCCATCCACTCAAAAGTTGACAAATTTGAAAACTATTGCAGAGTGTCACTGAGAATTGTACTGTGTGCCCCATGTGGTATGAGCGGTCAGCACCAGCATCTCGTTACAGAGGGATTCTTTCCCTTTTTTTTTAAATTCATGTATTATTCATACGGAGAATAATGCATCGCAAGGGTGCTGAGTCTTTAACTTCAAATGTATCCCAGTCAAAATATGTGCCGTGCATTACTTGAGGAAGTGTGCAAACATTGCAATTTATATAATTTTGTAACCACTCTTTAGTGTTGTATTTTTAATGCCCTATAGTCTATTATTTATATTATTATTTATTTATTTTTTGGTAAGGTGGAAATAGTAGAGAACTTCATCGTCATCAATAAGATATTCTTTCACTTGTAGTGAACTTCCAAAATAGTTTTCGAGCCTCTCACCAGATGGCACTCTCTAGGAAACTAAGTCATCAATGACGTCAAAAAAAAGTTGTGAAAAGAAAAGTTATATGCACGCATTCATTCACCAAGCTGCTGAGTAATCGCAACCTTCTAGAGTAGCCGCAGCTACGCTTCCGCTTCTTTTGCTTTTTTTTCTATTTCTGGAACGATACGCTACTGAAATAATTTAATAAATTCTAACATCATTCATCTAAACTAAGAAATAGAGTTATAACTGTTTTAAAAAACATATTAACTACCACAGATTTCTGGCTTGTGATGTGCAATACTCTCGTGTAGTGTGTGTGTCATTTAAAATTTTAAGAAACACAATCAAATTAAATTATGCATCGTACGTGTGAATGGAATAGAATGGGAAAATTAAATAAACTTGTATTTATTTTTTCATAATATGTGTGTATATTTATTTAAGTTATGTCTAATTTTCTTGTAAAAATTTTACATTTCTTGTAAAAATTTTACAGTTTATATTTTTAAAAAAATGTAAGGATTTGAATTTTTAGAGAAAAAAGGAATTCCAAAGGCTTTAAAAAATAAAATAAGAGAACGAAAGAAAGTATCGAACTCATGAGAATTTCGTTAAAAAGAGAAGAGGAGCGGGGTGGGAGTAGAGAGAACAGAAGGTGTGATCATGGTTGGAGGTGGAAGAAGTTATAACGTGTAGAAAACGGAAAGAGTACAATATTTATAGATAAAGGTTACTTGAACTAAAATTATGAAACAATTTTTATGGTTTAGAAGTCATAAAATTTCCAAGAGGTTCGTTATCTGTTTCTTAACGTAATCTTTAAACAATCAAAACGAGTAATATTCTTAACCATTTAACAAACTTTCTCTTTTGTTTGGAGAGTAAAAAGTTTGAGTATATTTATTTTTAAAATACAAAAAAGTATGTAATTTAGAGGGTAATTGATTGTTAATCTGATTGCATAGAGAAAAATTGGTGTTTAAGGTTTATGAAATGTAAAAATTAGATTGATGAAAACAAATTTGAAGCCGAGTCAGTTGCTACTGTTACAGTTTGCGTTCCTGTTTTTATCCAGCCAAACCTAGAAAATTCTGGAAAATGACGAAATTTAATTTTGGGTCTTTGTGTGACTTTTTATATATTCATTTGCTTCATAAAATATTAAAATAATTTTAAAAATATTTCAGAATATTCGAATTTTATTCTTAAATTTATTATTCAGAATTTCCACAAAACACGTGTTTTACATAACTGCTGCTGGCGGCCTGTGGGTTAGTGTTTCGATAATAACCGGTGTTGTCTGATATAGATTCGTTGTGTGTAACGTGTTGTTTATTGAATTCTTAAAGTGATGGTAAGACAAGTTATAACTGTGTTACTGAGCTGTCTAATTTTCAATATTGATTTTTCAGATCTGTGTATTGTATTAGTTACATTTCTCTTTGTCATTTTCCCCATCTCCTGATTTTTTTTTCTATATGTGATGGAAATGGGCGATTTTCTTTTGATGTCAGTACTAAAAGCATAAAGCAAACCTATCTTGTAACAGATGAGTGTTTTATGAGGATATATTACCAGTACTCTAATTCGGTAGACGTAAGAATAAATCGTAAGAAAACCACGGCAGTGTATAAACTAATATTATAATTCATAGAAATATTTTTGCTATGTGTATACATAGATTACGCTTATGTTTATGAGATTTGAAGCGATTTCCTGCGTTTGGAAGTTCAATTAAATAAGGGATGTGATTTTAGGAAACACTTTTGGGAATACTTATAATTTGCAGTAATTGTATTTGTGAATTTTCATCCATCCACACAAATAATACAATTATGAATTTGAAATGTTATCTTTGTCGATTTATGTACATTTGACAAAACAAAAATTTACCTTTTGCTATTATCTATTTGATTAAAGCAAATACATGTGCATTTTGTGATATTTCTTTGTATTGTTCTAAATTGGGAGTTTCATCCCTTTAAGGCTGATTAGCTGTATAAAATGGTAATCCAACTTTAATGTAGTTGATTTGGAAATTTCTGTGTTTATGTGTATGGCGTATTAGAATGGTCTATAGATAATAGAAAATTATTTTTTGCCAAAAAGGTCACCTTGACTGTTCTTGACCTTGATCCCAGTTAAGCCTCTTGATTAGTGGTGACAAGCAATTCTGCCAGAATTAGTTCATTGATATAGATATTAATGATCTGTTATGTAATAAGAATATCTGGACTTTTTAGTTAGCCAAGTGTAGATTTTGCCATAGCATACATACTCTTGATGGCAACTCATAAATGAAAGTGATTTTATTCCTACTTTATTACTAGTTTAATTGAATTTCTACTAAAAACTGCAGTAGCAACAACAGTGGTAATCTCTTTCCTGACTTGGCTACATATTAAATACCGAATATTTCTTTTCAATAAGTGATAAACATGAAATTAGCTTTATTTTATAGATTTTAATCTAAGTGGATGATGGTTTGTTTCTGATCTGTATAAATTTTTATAGCTTGTTATATGAAAGTTCATGCTTGTCTGAGAAAGACTGGACATGAAAGATTGAATAAATAATTAATATTGAGGTTAAGAGAGTAATTTTGATTTCTGTAGTTTTTATTATATAAGCATTATTAATAATTAAAGTATTGCTAATTAAAAAGTGCATAGAATATAGAAAATGTTTCTTTAAGAATACATGAAATGTCCCTACATGAAAATTAAATTAAAATTTTCATGTAGGGACAATTCAGTTTTTATAAATTATCATTTTATGTGTAGTAAACTATAATTAGCAAGAATTATTTCATGTTTCAATGAAATCTATAAACTAGGCTAAAAAGGACGTTAAAAAGTAAATTGATATAAAATGGGGCTGCATTTTGAAAATTTTCTTCCATTAAGTAATGTTGTGTGTGTGTGCAATATATTAATGAAACAATATTCTTGTGTTTTTTAAAAATTTTCTGTATTACAAGGTTTAATTATTTTACAAGTTTAGTTAAAATAGAAGTTAACAAAATGGAATTATTTTATGCATTATGATCATTTATGTTTGGAAATTTTACTGATCTTGTATTTATAGTCGTTATAAAATATGTTGAATCTGTTTTATTACTTTATGTAAATAAATTCTAAATTAACTATTTCAAATTTTAACAGGCTGGACTCGGCAAACGCTTAATTCCATTGCTGGACAGAATTCTGGTAGAGCGTTTTGTTCCAGAAACTAGAACAAAAGGGGGTATCATGATACCTGAAAAAGCACAAGCAAAAGTTCAAAGTGCAACTGTGGTTGCTGTTGGTCCAGGTGGAAGGAATGAAGTTAGTACTTAAGTTTCTACTTGATATAATTACAAGGTGTTCAAATAAGCAAAAAATTTAAAATTGAGTGATTTCTTTGGTAATTCTCTGGTATCACACACACAAAAGGACAAGATATAATTTTTGTTTGTCATTTTTTCACTTTGAAATTTAGTAAAAATATTATCGGAGGCATAGGTACCACTGTATCAGCCGTATCAATGATACTGGGTCCCCAAGCTACAGGGGCCACTGAAAAAAAAAAGTAAATTCTTCACAGACACTGTCATTGTATTGCATTCCAAATCCCCTGTAATAATTTTGATTGCAACACCTTACAAAGGTTCAAAATTTGACAAGGTGTATGTGTATGCTCGTGGCAGTTAAAGGGTTAAAGTATTTAAAATTTGAATCAAATGATATGTTATTCACTGTTGATTTCAAAACTTCTATAATTTAAATCAAATCTTGTGTCAATCAAGTGAAAAATATTTTTTGTTTCTTTGTTATTTAATTTTCTTCTCAGTAACTAATGTCCTCTGGCCAAGGAAATTGTTCTAAAAATAGATTTAATGGGAAATTTGTGTCATAAATTTAAGGATTATATTTTGAAATCTGAAATAATTTATATTTTTAGAAAGGTGAACATATTCCTCCAAGTGTGAAAGAAGGCGATAAAGTTTTACTACCTGAATATGGAGGAACTAAAATAGAAGTAAATGAAAAGGTATGTATTTTGTTTGCAAGTAATATTTTAAAATTAAACTATCAAACTTATGTAGTTAAATTTAAAAATCTTTTTTATGTTACTATATATTTATGTTTTTAATTATTTCATAAATTTATTTTTTACCTTAACTTGAATGACATGAGTTTATATTGTGCATCTTGTTTGACGTTACCTCTGTGACAATGATTTTTTGTGAGTAAAATTGACACATAGTTGCCAGTAAACCTAACTTGTTGATATACTTAACTTTGTGTGCTGTTGAACTGTGAATCTCGAACATACACACATACTGGCTACTCTTTAATGATTCTACTTAACTGGTAATATATCAATTTATTCATAAATAATCAATTATGCATTAACATAAATGTTTTATCCAATTATAAATAACAGGCATTTAGTAGTTATGTTTGCATTAAAATAGTATAGTTGATCATAAAAACAACTTGAGTATTAGTAAATATTGTAACTTTTCTTAATATCTTTTGTGAAAGTCTTCAGAAAATTAGTCTCTAGCCAAAACATGAAAGTAAAACGCAAAGAAAAATTTGTTGATAGGACTTTAGTTAATAGCATTTTGGGTATTGATAATACAGTTTAAGTTTAGTTCTACACTCCACCTACATCAACAACAAGCAATCAACTGTCCCTCTTGCTCATCAGTGGTATGAGGCTAAACGACTTGGTAGGAACAAACTATTCTGACTCGTTTCTGGCGTGGCCACCTCCGAACTTTGACTTTTAGGGATGGAAACAAAGTTTTTTCAACTTTTGTACTTTGTTCTACCTCCCAGGCATCTCCAGAACATTCTTGACTGTCTGGGGCTCTCAAAACAGGATCTTTATGAAGACCCTCTAATGGTATTGGACTTTTTGAGAGTGAATGAGATCATGGACTTGGTTGCTTGGCTAGACATGGAGATGAGGAACAACAAGTTGAAAAATGTCCAACATGTGTGTGTATGTGAAGTTTTTGTCCAAGATCTATGAACCAGTTTATAATGAGATTAGAGTATTATGGATCTTTTGGCAGATGTATGCATTATATAACAGAAATCTGTATCAGTTGGCATAATTAATATTCAAATTTGCATGTTTTTTAAGTATTTCCTAAATGGCGTATTAGACTGAGGTATTTAAAATTTGGTAATCATGTGGTATTAAGTTTCTGATAAATTTTTTTAAATACCATTAACATTCAGATTATTGTGAATGTCTTGTTTGTGAAATGCATAAATAAAGTGTTATAAAAATTAATTTTTGATTTTTTTTTTTTTTTTTTTTTTTCCCTTTAGGAATTGTATATTTTCAGAGATAGTGATATTCTTGGTAAATGGAGTGATTAAAGTTCATATTTATATCAATTGAATCAAATGGATCTGTAAAAATATCGATTCATTTCAGAGTAGAAATTGTCATTTACTAATTGCATATGGATGTTTATATAAATGCATTTAAAACACAGACCATTAGTTGTACGAAGTTACAATTCATCTAGTTGTTATTTTTTAATTTTGCAAATAAAGATTTCTTGAAATATGATTGTTTAATTTATTTTAAATTTTAGAATAGTGTAAAGAAATCAAATTATACAACATGCTGAACCCAAATCAATTTGAAACATTGAATGTCTAATTTTTTTGTGGGATTATGAAATTTTAATTTAGATTTGAGAATTTAGAATTATATTAAACATTAAAAGACAGTAGATTTGTTACAAAAATGTATAAAGAAATATTTTTAAAGAGTTATGATAAACTTAGAAATTTTTAATCATATAAAAAAAGAAAAATGTTTGAAATTATCACATTGTATTGGGAAACTCTTAAATAGTGAAGATTCCTGAATTTAATGGTAAAATTGTTGGTTCTTTGTAGAATTGTCCAATACAAGATGTTTGAATGAGTAATGTATCAGTTTTTTTTTATTATGACCCACTTTTTCCATTAAAACTAAGAATAAATTGAAGCAATTTTAGTAGAGGTAATTAAGTATACAAATAAATGCTGACAATAAAAATAACTATTCTTTTTTCAGTGACAGTTTAATAAATTTAGCAATTCCTTAAATTTTTATTTTGTAACTTTAAAAAAAACAAGCTTTGTGCAGTATTGTATAATATTTTTAGTTTTACTATGTGTATGACAATTTTTTTTTAAATTTTGAAAATATTTATTATATTAAATTTAGGATAAATATTAGATATAAAACATTAAATTTTTTGTTCTCTTGAATCCTTCTGTTTGAAAAAAAATCACTAACATGAGTTTTAATTTTTTAAAATGAAATGCTTACATATTAAGAGATTTTACATGTATAGATTTCTTATTCTATATGTATTCACTCATTGAAATTTTATATATTTTAAGGAATAGAAACTAATTTGATAAATAAAATATAGTTTTCAATAAAATGCTTGGTGGAACTGAGTTGGAAGAAAAGGTTTATATAATATAATTTATAATGGAACTTAAAATTATCTGTAATTCGAGTTAACTGGAAATAAGAAATCCAATAATAGAGCTGAGAGGCTGTGAACTTGAGACATTGCATTTTGAAAACAGAATTTTAGAACCTAGTAAATTGACTAGGATGAAATTTAAAAATAAGAATCTTAGTTTAAATTTTCATCACACCAGCTTGGTTGTAAAAAGTGAGAACTTAATTATCATGGCTAAGTCCAAATGATTGTCTATAATAGTAAGGTTTAAAATCCTTGTGTATTATCCTTTTTTTATGGAGTGTTTGTAAATACATCATCACACAAATGTTTTTTCCTTAAGGTTTGGAATTTTATTAGAAACATTAACAAGTTTTAATGTGAAGAGTAAATTAAAAAAACATCAAAATCCCTAATTCTGACAGTATTTGGGGAAAATAACATGTCTTTGAAACTCTTGACTTTGATTATTCTATATTTATTTTGAAGTACAGTAATACCCGGAACTTGCAAGATAGGTGGGACTGAGGGATAACTGTGTTAGTCGGGGTATAACTTCGCATGTAAATATGAATAAATTATTTTTTTGTTGGGACTGGAGATGGAGGAAAATAATATAGTAAAATCGTGGATAATGTTTGGTAAAATCGAAACTTTTTATGTAGAAGGTTTCATAGCATCTAACAAAGTAGTCTGCTGTCTCAAAGACTTTTGAACACTTAAATTTCCTCTTGGCATGTTTGTGGGGAAAAATATGATCATCCCTAGAGTTCATATTTTTGAAAATTTTGTACCCTTTCTCAGAATTAATCTAAAGGGGTTCAGATAAGTTGAAGTACTGTACTGTAATTTAACTTTAACTTGGTGTAGACACACATAGAGAAAAAAATTATCAATCAGACCCCCTACCTTACCTATGCAGAAAAGATATTTTTTAGCAAGATTAGGAGAAAAGTAGTGTTAAAATTTAGTATTGCCACAAAGGGGTTGAATTTTCGAATAAAAAATGGAAAGAATTTTGGTTGGATGATAATGGAGACTCGAAATAATTTTTCTACAATATAAATAACCAAATTAAAATGCAGTGCTTCTCAAACTTTCTGTACTCGCGACCCATTTTTCAATCGTAATTTTCATCGCGCCCCCTCCATACAATAACAATGTATTGAATTCAATAATGCTATACTTTGACTTAAAACTGCAATACGAATTTAATTATAAACTTATAAATTATCAAGATAAATATTATATTTTGTGTATAATTTTATGACATACCCATAGGATCATTGGTAATTTTTAAATTTGTACTTAGTACTGTTCAATTAATTATGAAGCACATTGTGCAGTACTGATGCGCACATTTATAAGTGCATTATATCAGTGTAAATGCCTATTTTATTTTTTTATATTAGAATGCATTTTGTTTTGCTTCCTTTCAGTATATTAACAATTTTTTTAAGATTATCTTTTGTTTTCGATTTTCCGATATACTTGCATCCCCCTCCCCCTTGTAGTGTTATCACGCACCCCACAGTTTGAGAAACACTGAATTAATGTGATTACTGAGTAGGGAGTAGTGCAATGTACTCTGAAATATTTTATATAACCCAGCTTCTTTTCCTTGTGCCGTTGAATCAGTACGATCCAAGCTGTTCTTAGTTTTCTGCTCTATAATGCACTTAATTTTGACACTAGGTTTTTAAAAATTTATTTCTAAAGCAGCTGTTAAATGTACCTGGCTATTTTTTCTGGTAACTATTTAGTCTTTCATCATTACAATGAAAACTAAAATGCCTGTTTCATTTGAATTAAAATTACTTTGACATCATACCATAAAAATGCTCAATATCTTCATTCACCTTGTGGAGTACTTAAAAATTTCTTTTTAATTTTATTTTTTCATTAATCTATATATATGCCGTAGAACATCTTTTCTGCATAGAGGTTTTAAAATTCTGAAAAAAAGAATTCGACCCGTCTTAATATTGTAATAAGTTTATACCAAATATATATTGTCTGCCCATATAATCCCCCCTCCACTGAATTAAGACTTAGTGAGCCATATTTATCCCAAGTAAATACGGTAATATAAAAGAAAGTAAATATAAAATAAGTAGGATAGGGCACAAAACTTCACTTGATTCAAGTGTTGAAATATTTCTTTTTATTGTTTTAGTTCTTGTATTAAAATGAAATTGTTACTACTTGTTGGTTTAAAATCAAGTACAGTTACGATATATGCGGGTCATTGATGTGTTCTCAAGGATTCAGATCTGTCATTACTTTTGTGGCCGCGGTAGCCGAGTGGTATAGGTATCGGACCGTGGCTTGCTTTGTCACAGGTTCGAGCCCAGTACCACTAAAGACCCGCCGTGTAGGGCAGCGATGCACGTTAAATCTGTCGAGAGCTGAAACGTCCTCCCGTTGGTGTGGTGTGGTAGTTAGGAGAGGGGGGTGCCAGCTCAGGTGTCGTCCACGTCACTTGACTATGGTTCAAAATTACGTGGTCCGTCGCCAAAAGCCCTCGTGTAGCTGAACAGTGCGACGTTAATATTCAATCAATCAATCAATCTGTCATTACTTTTCATTAGCTCTGATTCCACTACTGATGATGACAAACTTCTAAAATAAATTTATGAAGAGGTTAATTACGTGGTTGTAAATACACTCGAAACTTTTGTGTCGGGGATGAGGCCACACTAAAGAAAACGCATTAAAAATTATTCTGAAATTTCATAAGTAACTATGAAATATATTGTTTGCCATCATATTTATAATGAAGTCCCTCATAGATGATTGAGACTTGAGGTTTAGAAGCCATTTCAGAGGTTGGTGGTCGGATGCCACGGTTATTTCGGTTCCTTCAATATAACCACGAAATTTCTTTAAAGTTCATACCACAACAAGGGCTTCCCTCTCTGTGGTGGAATAGTTGCGTTCTGCTGGAGTTAGCAGTCGACTAGCGTATTCTATAGGATGTTCATCAGATCCTTTTCCTTGAAGTAAAACTGCTCCGAGGGCATAATTGCTTGCGTCTGTTCGAATAATATATGGCTGAGTACCATCTGCTTGTTTTAACACAGGAGGTGTTGTAAGACAGTTTTTAAGGGTTTGAAATGCATTTTGTTGGTCCAAACCCCATTGATACTGGACTTTCTTTTTTTGTAAGATAACTTTGTGGACGTCAAATCTTTGCAAAATCTTGAATATATCTTCGAAACCAAGAACAAGTTTGCAAGAAAGATTGCAGTTCTTTGACATTTTTAGGAGGTGGAATATCCAGAATAGAGGCTACTTTATCTGGATCAACTTCTATTCCTTTTTGTGTAATCCAAGATATTTAACTCGAGAAGAGACAAAATGACATTTTTCTCTATTTGCTTTAAGTTTGAAAAGTAAGAGTCTTTCAAAAATAGCTTTAAGATCAAACATGGGTTTTTCAAAAGTTTCTGACAAAACAATTATATCGTCTAGATAAGATAATGCTAGAATGTCTTACAGACCATTACAAAAACGGTTCATCAGTCTTTGAAACGTAGCAGGTGCGTTGCGCAAACCATATGGCATCCGTAAGTAGTGGTAAGTGCCAAAAGGACATACAAATGCTGTCTTGTCTTGATCTTCAACATGCACTTTAACTTGATGATATCCTGCTCGCAGATCTAGTGTAGACATGTAAAGGGGTAAGTTTTGTTTGATGTAGCAAGTCATCCATTCTGGGCAGTGGATATGTATCTGCAACTGTTATTTCCTTTAACTTTCTGTAATCAATACAGATGCGAAATATTTCATTTAGTTTTGGTATAAGTACGACTGTACGACTGAAGAAGCATAAGGAAATTCACATTCTTCTATTATGCCTTCCGCGAGAAGTCTATCGATTTCTTTTGTTTTAATATTTCTTTCTTGAAAGGATTCATTCTATAAGGTGGAACTGCTACTGGGAGATGGTTTCTTGTATTTATACTATGTTCAATAAATGGAGTAGGCTCTCCCCCTGGTTGAAAGCATTCTTCATATTTTTCCAACAGTGAATTGATTACTTTCCGTTGTGTAAGTGAAAGGTGAGTGCATTCATTTTTCCGAAGTTGACAAGGATGTGGTTCAGTATCAACAGTGAGAAGAGCATTGATGTTAGCGCTTTCACAAAATTATATTTTCTGTGGGATGTTTCAGTAAAATACCACTGTTTTCTTTGGAGATCTAAGACGATCGCTGCAGCTGTTAAAAAGTCTATGCCTAGAAGTGTTCTGTTGCATTTAGCATTTTTCAAAATTATTAGCTCCGTGGCAATGACTTTTCCTTGAATACCAATATCTACAAAAGTCAGTGGTTTGAGTACGACCATCAGCTAGAGTCACCTGCATAGTTTTTTCTTCAAAATTCAATCCTTTTTGTTTCAAGTAAATGATATAATTTTTCACCAGCCACTGAATGCGTAGCACCAGTATCAGCACAAACTGCTGCTTCTGTATTACAAATGAAATTTGAATTATACTAATGGGATTATTTTCACTAGAGAAACTATAAAAATTTGATTGATTCAGACTTGATGACAAGGTATCATCTTTTTGTCCAACTGGGTTGCAAGTGTGGCATCTTGATCGAATGATTCCGGGAGCACCACATCCATAACAAGATACAGAAGTTCTGTCTTCTTTTGTATCCACGAATTTCTTCTCAGGTATTCTGTCATTTGAAGTGGGATTCTCCTCCTACTGTTACTGGGAACCCCGGTTTCCCGCCTGCTTTGACTGGGGAAATCTGACAGAGAATGTTCACACATGTGACAGCAGCTTAGGATTTCGTGTGTAGTTACTTCTCCAGGGATTGGACTTCATTTCTTTTTGTTTCCAACTAAAGTTTTTGTTATTTTTATTTCGCTTGTTTCTAAGTTCTTCATACGAATCCATCTTATCCACAAGTTGTAGAGGATTATTCCAACTACACCATTGGTCTAAAAAATGATCTTTGTAATCTTGAAGAGTTTTCTTTTTAATTTGGTCTGCCACAATCAATCTTTTAATTCTTCAAGTCTTTTGATTCTTTGAACCACCCATCAAAATATGATTGCAAATCAAAATAGAAGTCACGCCAGGTTTTTACAGGATCTTTGGTGCGCCGGGAAAACATCTGCCGAAATTTCTCTGCACTTAATTTAAAGCGTTTTATTAAAATTTGTTTGACTTTATAATAGTCTTGAGCATCAACAACAGATTCTTTTGCGATTAAATTTGTAACTTCAGTAGGTAAAAGACCTACAAGGCACACCACCCACTGAGGAACTGGTACTTTTAAAAATGTTAACTGCCTTTCAAAGAGGTCTAGGAAAATTGTTACATCAGTTGTCTTTGGATCAAAAATCGGTAATAGCTTATGCAGTTCTAACTTTGGCATATTGGAGTCTGCAGAAGACACCAGCGCAGAGTCTGCAGTTGTAGAAGTATCAGTTGCAATTTGAAGTTTTTGCTGTTCAAATATTCGTTGGTTTTCCTTATCTCTTTCAGCTGGCAATTCGAGCTATTTTCTATCACTAATAATACGATTTAAACATTCTGTAGTAAAATCTACATCATACCCTTCACTTTTTAAGATTGCGTCTTTTATGTCAAGAACTTTGAAATCGTCTGGTATTGATATGTCTTGCGTTTCTGCCAATTCAAGGAGGTCCTGCCTGCGACCTTTTGCTAAATAGGCCATCGTGAAATGTCACTTCAAATTAATTACAAATTTATATTCTTTGAATTTTAAATTAAATTTAACCAAAGGTTATTAATGAAATAATAATACAGTATTATATATATATATATATATATATATATATATATATATATATATATATATATATATATATATCCCACATAAAAGTAATATCTCAGTTTCTTACAATATGCAATTTGAAAAAAAATTTCACGAATCACAAAAATGAAAAAAATAAAATATTTTCGTTGTTTTCACTTTCAATACACAATCAAAGTAAAATTACTATCAAACTTATAGATAAAAAAATTATCAAATTCATTATTTTTCATGTATACAGACATAGGTAATATAATGTTTATATAACATAATAATGCAATGATCGAATAATGTTTAAAATATTACAGTGTGTTGCCATTTTCTTGAAAATTACGGATTTCCTTTTGAATTGATCTTTCGTTATTCATTTTTAAAATTTGATTGTGCTGTTATTCTCAAACGATTTAGTATACATTGCCCTTTATTTTAACAGTCCTGAATATATTTTAAACGTTTAAAAAACATCTCTGACTGCCTCTTGCTTTTGGGTACTCCTAACAGAAAAGGAGGAGGAGAAATGAAAGTCGTACACACAGAAAACCATGTGCCATCCATAGTAAAGGATATGCATACTGCAATTCGGAATTCATTAAAAAGTTATTTATTATAGTAAAATCAAATGTAATTGTTTGATAAAATATAAATCTATTTTAACCTAAAGGACGTTTCTATTATCAAAAAGGATTTATTTTAAAACTAGAACAGGTAACAGGCAAATGCATTGTAGATCTATATATTTCTATAAATTTCCCCTCACATAAACTTCAAAATGAAAAAACTTTAAAAACCTGATATTTAAAAATTGAAAAAAAAAAAGAGTCGGCGGGCTGCAATTTACGTACGGGAGGGCCACATGCGGCTCGCGTGTTGGACACCCATGCTTTATACCATAAAAATAAACAATTCCATAGAACTCAGAGTCATAAACAACCTTGAACTGTCTATTTCTATTTTATTTATTTTCGCTTTCGCAGCATAAAATATCTCATCACAGCTTCAAAAATGAATCATAGTTTAAAATTAATACTAGAACAGAAAAGAAAATGGATAAATATTCTTTTTTCTTTTAAACCACTAAATATATTATGTAACTGAAGGAAATCTTTCAACAAGTTATACACATAAATGAATATTTTATTAAAAATAGCATATAACAATGCAAAAGAAGTTTTATAGCATAAATCTTTCGAACAAAGATTGCAATCATTTAAGAAAAGAATACATATATATTTTGTTTTGTGTTTTCACTTAAGCTTTTAAGTAAACAACGTTATACGTATTAATTTAAAACAACATAGCATATATTTTAAGAACATGGAATATAATTTTAACTGAATATTATTATACTACTGTTTAGCAAATGACATTTCTTAAAATAAGAAAAATATTTCTTAATTCAATGAGAACAGTTTATATAATTAGCTCAGGAATGTATAGAAATGTTTTCTTATACTGAACAATGAGATAAATACTTAAAGAATTCAACAGTTCTTTAAGATATTAAATCCAATTTGCACTTGGGCATGCAATAATGAAACTAGTTTTATAAGGTATAATACTTTAAAGAAGATTCAAGATAAAAAAAAACCTTTACTTGCATTTCAGTTGAAGATTAATCCAAAGATTTGTTTCTTGCTCATTCTACGGGTGAGAACTGAGTAATAAAACTATATAATAGGAGAAGAACAACATTCGAGCTGTTAACCTGAAAATTAATAAAGAGTAACGGCCTAGCTTCTTGTAACTAATTACACGTTGGGCGTCAGATTATGACGCGGAGGGCGCCAGATTATAAGGGGTGTGACCCAATGTAATAAAGATACACGCGGGGAAGGGGTTCTTTACTAAGTCCACTAGTTAATTAAAACACATTTATTACACAAAACAAACATTTACATACATAACTAGCGAACTAATAGCACAGAATTGAAAGGGATCGGAGCACATGCTCCTACGTCTTTACAGTTACGAAACTTGGCCATTACTGAAGATGGTTCTGTCCGCTAGAGGGAGCGACAGTCTCTCTACTGTTAATATGGGAAAAGTCTAAAACAACGGGGGGTTACACTAGTTTAAAATCATTGAAGTTGCTACCTTTCTTCATAGTTGGCATTTTTGATACATTGTAATAGGTGATTAATTTTTGTGATAACAGTCTGTTGATTAGCTGCTTGTATATTGAAACTACTTATTTTCCCTGCAGCGTTGCTTTCCTTGTGGAAAATTCAGTTTTACAGGGTGCTTCCCAGCATGAAGAATTATATTATGGCAACCCAATAAGATCTGAGCAAGGTTACTAGATTGGTGGCTTTATCGGCCTTGGCGACAGATTTGGCGAAAAATGATATTGCCAAGGAATCATCGAGAATCTGTCTGAGTTCCTGCTAGTGGAGCTGTTCTAGGGAAACGTTTCTGGTGCGCTGAAAATTTTTTTTTAGTGAGTGTGTTTTCCACTACTGGAAATAATTTGCTATATTTTTTTGCCAACTATTCTATTCTGCCAATTATTTAATTATTCTAATCCAAAGACCATGCGTGCTCGAATCCCACTTGGGATGGCCTAATTTCTGAGAATGTGATTTCTTTTTTAATATACTATTTTATTAGAATAATTAAATTTAATTAATGAATAAATAGTAAACAAAAAAAAATAGTCCAACACCCTATATAGAAAGGAAAAAAGAAAATCGCCTTCTATTTTATCACTTATTATTGTAATACTGTCATATGTAACATATTTGTAGTAATTGTAACTATTTAACAAAAAATAACTAAAATAAAATTTTTCTTTGCTGACTTAAGTAGGAATTGACTAAATTTTTTTTATATATTACTTGTTATATACAGAACAAAAAAAAAAAAAAAAAAAAAAAAAAAAGAAAAGGAGAAGAGTATAAAATCAGGTTTGGGTTAATGCGTTTATGTAAATTAATACGTTTAATTCTGCATTTATGATGTTTGGGGAGGAACTTTAAAACAATAAAGAAAGCTTTCATCTTTTAAATTACGCAACTCTTAAAAACCAAATGGGGGACTGGTTAATGTTTATTTAAAAGAAATGACATTTCTTTTGCACTTAAAGGGTTGCATTCCTAGAAGTATACTATTTTTTCAAAAACCTACAATAATGCTTCGAATAAATGGCTTCAAAACATACGAGCATTGCATTATGTACGTTTCAAGCTTCTTCGTACAAAATGGGGTGCGTGTTATGCGGCGAATGTATCTAAAAATTAAAAATTGCAGCTTTAAATTATGGGTACGCGTTATACGCCGGATTTTACGGTATTTCAACTATTATTTTTTAGTTTTAACAACAAATTGATGTTTTTCAGTTTTAATATGAGTCGTGAGTATTTATGTACTGAAAATTCACACTATATTTTATTAATCTTGATTATTTATAGTCACAAACTATTATAGAAGGACATGGATGTGAAAAAGCGGGAAGCACAAACTTGGATTATTATTTAGTGTTGATTTTATAAGAACCCAAATAACATCCTGTGAGTCCAAAATGTCTTATAAACAATAATTCTCAGGTTTAAAAATTCTTATGAGTTAGTCAAGCACTCTGGATGAAAAAAAAAATGTTTATCACTTATGAGTGTATAGCATAATTGTTTCGTCCAATTTATAATAAACAGATTAGTTTAAATAATTTACAACCACACAAAAACTCGGCTTTCTAAATCTTTTTATTCATTTTTCACTGTTGACATTTACATAAAACCACAAATCTTTTATTTGCAAAATCGCTTCAATACAAGTTGAGTTGTTTCATTTATTATACTTCTTAGAATTTTGAATTTATTTTTGTTTAAATATATATATTAAATTACAACTCGTGGTTATGATATGAACATTTATTAAACTCGCGACACTCCCATCTTTTGATTTTATATAGATATAACAAAATCAAAACATTTGTTTTCACATTAATAAATTTAAGTTTAGAATAAAAAAAGTGTAATATTAACTATCATATCGTTTGGGTTTTACAACTTTTCTACCACATTTAGTTTTGATTTCTAAATTTACATTATCATTTTGGTTATGACAATTATTAAATTTTGAGTGATTGTCTTTTACATTTTTAAACAGTTCATGTTATAAATTTTACTATCACTGTTAAGTTCTAGAGAATACAATCGTTTTAATGGACATACCAGTTCTCCTATATGAGTTTTGACTTTTACAACTCTAACTGAATTGTCCTTTCCTAGAAACACCTCCACTACCAGTCCCATAGGCCAATCTAGTTTCTTCTTGTTGTCGCAATCGATGAGTACCACATCTCAAACTCTCACTTCTTTCGAACCAGCTTTGTTGATCTCTTGGTGAAGGAGAGGACTCAAGTATTCATCTCTAAATCTAATCCTAGGCTCGTTTCTCAACCTTTGCTGATACCTAAGTCTCTTGGCGAGAATAATGCTATCAATGTTGCCCAGATCTGGAACTCCCACCGTTTGGATATCTTGAAGGAACATGGAGGGTGTGAGAGGTGTTAAGTCATCTGGATCCTCAGATAAATAGTTGAGTTGTCTTGAATTAGCAACTGCTTCTGGATCACACAGAATGGTATTTAATTCTTCGAAATTTATTGACGCTCTTCCCAAAACTCTCATTAAGATATTTTTCACCATTTGGACCATGCGTTCCCTAAAACCTCCCCACCAAGAAGCAGTGGGAGGATTGAAACTCGACTAAATTCTCAAAATTGAGGTCTTTTGAGTAATTTTTTTCCAGTCAAGTGAGGCCATTAAATTATCAGCTTTTATGAAATTAGCCCCATTGTCACTATATATTTTCCTCAACCCACCTCTTCTTGCTATGAATCTTCTCAACCCTAACAAGAATCCATCAGTCGAGAGACTTTGTATTAGTTCTAAGTGTATAGCACGGTAAACCGCACCGGTAAATAGTACTCTATCTCCATTCTTTATACCCATTCTTGAAATAAAGTGGACTTGCTAAATCCACACCGGTCACTTGAAAAACTAGCGCATCTCTGACTCTATCCTCAGGTAGTGAAGCAGGTATCGTTTTTATTTCCTTCGAGGTGTATACTGTGAGAACCCCCTTGGATTCCACCTTCGACACTAAGATTAACTTGAGGCAAAGAATGACCAGACGGCTTTTGTATAATAATAAGTTGTATTTATTCACTTAGTTCAAGTATCAAACTTCTAATGACAAATACTTAACTAGATGTCTACGTCAAAAAGGGATTTATCTTTACTATTAAATTAAATTACGAAATATGAAATTAATCAATTACTAAGCTCACTATCGAAAAGGTTTAGCAGAATAGGAGGTCTGAGAAATACGCGCAACTTGAATTATTAGCTTTCATTAAAATTGAACTAGTTTTATTAAACTAACGCTTGTGGTAAGCGGTACTAAGCTAGAATATATCACCTGGTTGTACTTAGGATCTCTCCAGGTAGATTAATCCTCCTAAGGCTCCTTCACTGAATAATAACAGCAATACTACAATATCTTAATCCAATTGTGAATCCTCTGAATCTCGTCATTACTGCTGCTGGCTCAATAGCCTTCTTCTCCGCTAACTTACAACGCTCTCCTTAAATACCTTATCTACTTTACATATCCCATTTTCTTCTTGTAGAGGTGATTGGAAATATACGCGAATTTACAATCCCCAAAGATACCTAAGAGTATTAGTGGAAAGGTGCCGTATAGATTCGTCACATATACCTTACAGCGAATGCATTGGTTTATGACTCTTTGTGTGTGAACAGTCTTTCTGCCACGTAAAATCCAAAATTGTTGTCGTAGATTTGATAGAACACCCTGTGTTACACTATGGCAAGAATTTGTATGATTTTTTTGAAGAACAGTCGTTCCACAAGCAGATGATTGGATGGTAAAACAATAGGACATATAAAGTTTTCATCATCTTTCCTTCTCACTATTTTCGTTTTCAATCTCATTAGACCTTCATTGTCAATAAAAACGTTGATGGTTTTCAATTTATTTTGTGTAACTGTGTCATCAAAACTTTCCTGCTGTACAAGTTTTAAAAGTTTCTTCTCCGCAATTTGAATTTCATCCACAATTAACTCCCCTCGTTTGCTGTTGTGATATCTACTATTGTATCCAAATCGAAGAATCCATGCTACTAATCTCAGTATTCTTGATTATTTTGAAAATCGAGTCAAATATCAAACTGTTTCACTGGAGGAAATATGGATTGATGTCACTCCCTTCCTTTTCTCTTTTGAGACTTCTCTGTTAATTTGTGTTTCGGAATTTCGCCAATCTTTTGCAGGAAGTCTAAGCCACTGTGGCCCCTCCCAAGGAGCAGCCTCTTGAAGGAAGATCCGCTGGGTTACATTACCCAGGAACATGTCTCCTCATTTTGTGATGACCCCCTGTGTCTCACCTTGAACACCAAGATTAATTTGAAGCAAAGAACCACTAAGAGCCATTTTGAATTATAATAATATTTATTTATTATTATAATTTTCTCAGAAAAATCTCTGATAACATATAATAATATTATGTTACGTCACTTAAAGGGATTTGCCTTTATATTAAATTAAATTACTAAGAATGCCATTAATTAATAATTAAGCTCAAGCTCAAGTAAGGTTTACCGAAATAGGAGATCCGAGAAATACACGTACTCGAATTCTTAACTTTCATTAACTTTAACTAAGTTGCTTAAACTGACGCTTATTTTAAGCGTACGTAAATTATATTTACCGCTGGCTTATATCAGTTTTCTGGTACGTCTAGCAGCACGACGTCTTGACGAATCTAATCTCCTTGAATACGTTTAAAGTTGCTGGCTCAATAGCCTTCCATCAACTCACTTGCTATCTCGCAACGCTCGACTTAAATACCTTATCTAATTTAAATTTACCGCTCATTTTTTTGGAGTTGATTGGAAATAAACGCGAATTTATATTCCCCAAAAAGACGCATAAGAAGATTAGTGGAAAGGTTCCGTACAGATTCGTCACAATCCCCTCCAAAAAGAAAACGGGATTTATTCGAAGGTCACAAACGGCCTGAAAATAAATTACGTAACCAATTCCTAGACTTGATTTATAGTCCCGACGACTTTAATATATATCTACCAATCGGATACTATAAAAATTCTCCTTCCTTAAGAGAAAGGAAAAAAAATTACGACCTAAGATTACACTTTAAAGAACGTAACATTTACAGAATTAAATTTCCCTACACCACGCCCATTTAGCTATGAGGCGAGGGAAAAACCACCGAAGTGGTAAAAAGCCTGCCTGCGTGGTTTACTTAACTACTTAAAAAAATCTACTTAAATATTATAGAAACATATTCGGACTTGCATCTTCCTTCTTTTGTTGACTATACAATGCTCAGAGTCAGCTACCCTGAAATGATAATTTCTTTGTGTGAAAAAACAAACATCTATAGTATTTACAAATTCCTTCATTTTTTACAGAACATTTTCATATACATCAATTGAAGCATCTGGTTCCTTAACATTCCCATTCCATACATGCTGCGCTTGTTAGTATTAAATGTTAGTTCTACCTAATTACGCAGCGTCCCAAGTCACCAGATGTGAGATAAAATATACACATATATATACATACAATTTCAAACATTTTTCAAAAAACAATACAACAAACAACCAAAGGAATTGTCGCATCTTAGCGAAGTCATACATAGAAGTAAACAAATGGATTCTTACAAATGTTTTCTCCATATTTATACAAAAAAATTAATACAAAAGCTGATTTTTCTCATCAAGAAAAAACACACTCATTGTAGTGTCCACTTTTGCTTGGCTTCTTAAATTAAAATTCCGACCGTGACTTGCTTCATTGCAAAAATTCTTCCGACCACTTGTTCGAAACGAGAAAAGAAAGAAACGATACAACCTGATATTTTTCTTTGTCCTTTATTTGCTCCTATCCACTGAATCTCCGTCTAAGGCTTCCATACTGAGGCTCCTTCTCCTGATGTTGTTCTGTGGGATACTTTCAATTTCGATCCTACTGCGATCCTCTGGAAATCCTTCGAGCTGCTTTACACGGCTGCGCAGGTAGTATGGACAAGGTCTCACTGCTGTCGCTTGTTTAGACCGGACTGGTCTCCTCTCAGCTGCCCTGTTGGTTCCACTTGTAGTTGTCCTGGTCTCTCGGGCCTTGTCGTATTGTCCGGTCATGTCATGCCTGCTCCCTTCTGTAGGTGAGTGGCTTGCCCTGCCTGGCATTTCTTAATTTGCTAAAAGGTGTTCTAATTTTTCTACCTAAGAATAACTCAGCTGGAGTTTTATTTGTTGTCGCGTTCACTGAAGTGCGCAGCGCGAAAGCGAACTCATGAAGAAATCGGTCCCAGTTTTCGTGATTTTCTTCTACAAAACAGGCTATCACCTGGACTAAATTGCGATGAACTATTTCCGTTAAATTCGCCTGCGGCCTGTATGTTACCGTTTTCATATGTTTTATGTCCAACCTGTGACTTAAGTGTTCAAATACCTCTGATATAAATTGGGGGCCGTTATCACTAATTAAGAAATCGGAGCTCCGTAACGTGAAATATAATTCTCAAAAAGGGCGTTAGCTATTGCCTGGGCCGAAGCTTTTCGTAAAGGAATAAGCTAACTCCACTTAGTGAAATGATCAGTTATTACTAATAAAAATCTATATCTTTCGGGTCGGGATGCAGGGTAGGGGCCTAATAGGTCTAACGTTACAATTTCATTGGGGTAATTCGATAATATTGGAATTAAACGACCAGCTGGTAGCGCGTTTTTGTAATTAAATTTTTGACACCGATCACATTTTGATACATATTCAAATATATATTTACTCATATATGGAAAATAACATGTGTCGCGTAATTTTAAATAGGTCTTCCTCTTTCCTAGATGACCTGCTAATGGCAGATCATGAAATTCTTTCATTATTGCTTCGCCGAAGCGATCTAGGAATATACACTCTCTTCTCCAAGAGTTGTAAAATATTTCGCGTAAAAGCGTAGACCGTCGATAATTTTGAAATCCTGGGACCAACCCTCGCATACAGTCACATTAACGGAACCATCGTCCGGATTTTCTAAATAACGATAGATGTGTCCTAACTCAGGATCTTCCCTTTGCTCTCGAATGAGTTGTTCTCGGGAGTTTAAGGCGAGGGCTCGAAGAGCTGCGCACGAAATTTGTGATCCATCCATATTGCCTACTGGATTCCTAGACAATACGTCCGCGACAACGTTTTGGACACTCGGTCGATGCTCCCATTCTATGCTGAACTCGGATAACTTGAGTGCCCATCTAATCATTCGACTAGATAAGTTTTCCCCATTCGTTAGCTTTGTTAATGCCGTGTGATCTGTGATTACCTTCACCGGCAGGGATCCGAAATAAGTTTTAAACTTATTTAATACCCATATAACCACCAAACATTCGCGTTCAGTAACAATATAGTTTCGTTCCGCTTTATTGAGGGTTCTAGACGCGAACGCAATAGGTCTGCGGTTTTGATTAAGCACAGCACCAATTCCGACCCTACTAGCATCAGTAAATAAGTTAAACCAGTGCTTCTCAAACTTTCGATATTCGTGACCCAATTTTCATTCATAATTTTCATCGCGCCCCCCATGCAATAACAATGTAATGATGCAGTAATAATGCATAATACTTCAACGCTAAGGCTACAATACAGCCTTAATTATAAACTGTACTAATCATTAAGTATTAAATCTTGTATGCAATTTTTTTGTGTGTATGATATGCCCATGGAAAAAAAATCACTAGAAGTTATTTCACTTGTTCTTAACTTATTATTGATACTTAGTATCAAATACATTGTGCTTTACTGATACATTTACTCGTATAAGTATAGTATATCAGAGTAAATGTGTATTTTATTTTTTATTATTCAGAATATATTTGTTTTGCTTCCGATTAGTAAAATTGATAACTTTTTAAATAATCTTTTATTTTCGATTTTCGATATGCTCGCGCCCCCCTTGTAGGGTTATCATGCCCCTCTAGGGGGAGCGCCTCACAGTTTGAGAAACAATGAGTTAAACTGTTCTGTCAAATTCGGCAACTGTAAAACTGGTGCCTCTGTTAATGCTCGTTTTATCTTATCAAAAGAATCCTGTGCTTCTGTCGACCAATTAAATTTAGCCCCCTTTTTCTTTAACCGATATAATGGTTCACATATATCTGCATATTTGGGTATAAACTTCTGATACCACCCCGCCATCCCTAAAAACTTCGACACTTCCTTGCTATTTTTAGGAGGTTTCATTTCTGTGATTGCCTTCACTTTACTATTGTCTGTTTCGATCTCTTCCTTACTAATTACGAGACCTAAATATTTCAATTTGTCTCGTGCGAAGTGGCATTTATCCTTATTTAATATTAGCCCTGCGTCTCTCAACAATATAAATACCTGATTCAAATGATCTAAGTGTTCATTAAACGATGGAGATGTGGTAATAACATCATCCATATAAACCAACACGAAACGCCCAATAACAGGTTTTAATATAATATCAATGGCTTTTTGGAAATTTGGCGCCGCCCCTGAAAGGCCGAAAGGCATTCTGAGGAATGTCATTGCGGGTTATAAACGCGGTTTTCTCGGTATCTTTTGGACTAATGACCAATTGAAAATAACTACTTTTTAAATCCAATGGGGACACACGCAGGTATGCGGAATGTTTGTGATTAGATCATCAATCACCAGTAATGGATATCGGGGGTATTTAGTTATTGCATTAAGTTTGCAATAATCATTCGCGAATCGATACGCCTCAGGAGAATACGGAGGAAGGCCATTATTCTTCCGCGTTAAAACTACTGGTGACGCGTATGGGGATTGAATAGGACGGATCATACCCTCTTGCAACATTTTCTCAATGTGACAATCGATTATTCCTTGTTTGACCCTGTCATATCTGTAGGGTCTCGACACTACCGGTCCCTTGTAGCCAGTATCGATTTCATGGTATAAAACATGAGTTAACCCCGGCTGATCTGAAAATAGCCCTTTAAAACCATTAAATAAATTCCTTAATTTTTGCTTTTGCCCTTCACCGAGCTTTGTATCTGATAGATCAATCTCGACCGGCTTTTCTATTTTCTGCAACTGCTTAATTTGGTTATCTGGAATGATCAGCGATTTCTGATCGGAATCTAAAGTTAATTTGAACTCTTTCATAAAATCAATGCCTAAAATGCATTGGTACTGCATATTGTTAAGAATGTGAAATTCCCAGGTTTTCTGGAATTCTTGGATCCGAATCTGTAATTCGACCCGACCTAAGTGACAACACGGGGCTCCCTGGGTCGTCACTACTCTATCTTTCGTCTTTTGACGAGGTCGATACGAAAAATATTTGCGATAGACCTCTTCTGATATGACAGATTTCTCCGTCCTCGTGTCCCAAAGGGCTGTAATGAATATCTCATTTAAAAGAATAGGGACATACGGTAAATCTACTGAAGTCATTCGTAATGAGGATACCCTAATAGTTTGGTGTTCTGTATCTGGAGGATTTTCCGTACATCGCGATCGATCACCCCCATACTCGCATCGATTGCTTAAAAGTTTAAATATCTGTTTCGATCATTCTGACCCCTGAAAGCACTATTCCTCGAACCACCTTGTCGACCGCCTTGATTGTGGAATCGATGATCCAATTGACCACCTCGGCGTCGACCTTTGAATCTCCAATTATCCGCATCACCTTGACTTTCAAATCTATTGAACTCTCTCCGTGGTCTACTATTGTCCGCGTATCTATTGTTACCTCTCGTTTCCCTCCAATTTTCCTGTCGATTCCTGTTAGGGAAACGATTGTTCTCGTTTGGTTTTATGTCTCGGGATTCCCAACTCGAACCTCTGATCTTTCTATTTAGAAGCCGTTCCTCATACTTATCAATAATTTGCAGGAGGTTAGATGTGGTTTGCGGATGCCTAACCTCTACATAATCTAAAATCTGAGGTTCTAACCTACTAATAATATGATCGATCAATTTTTCCTCCGTCATTTCGAGTTTTAAGATTCTGTGAATTTTCAACAAATCATACACAAAATCAGACGGTTTTTGGTTATGCTTTGAGATGATGAATAGAAACGCGTTTCTAGTTCCGGCCTATTTCTAACCACGGGGAACTGTTCTGACAACGCTTGCTTTAAATGCGCGTAATCCGTCGCCTTGTCTTCAACACCCTATAACCTAGAACCTCAAACCAATCTAGTGCCAGGCTAGCTCAGTCGGCAGAGCACGAGACTCTTAATCTCGGGGTCGTGGGTTCGTGCCCCACGTTGGGCGCCACTGTGATGACCCCCCTGGGTCTCACTTTGAACACCAAGATTAATTTGAGGCAAAGAACCACTAAGAGCCATTTTGAATAATAATAATATTTATTTATTATTATAATTTTCTCAAAAAAATCTCTGATAACATATAATAATATTATGTTACGTCACTTAAAGGGATTTACCTTTATATTAAATTAAATTACTAAGAATGCCATTAATTAATATTGAATCTCAAGCAAGGTTTACCGAAATAGGAGATCCGAGAAATACACGTACTCGAATTCTTAACTTTTATTAACTTTAACTAAATTGCTTAAACTGACGCTTATTTTAAGCGTACGTAAATTATATTTACCGCTGGCTTATATCAGTTTTCTGGTACGTCTAGCAGCACGACGTCTTGACGAATCTAATCTCCTTGAATACGTTTAAAGTTGCTGGCTCAATAGCCTTCCATCAACTCACTTGCCATCTCGCAACGCTCGACTTAAATACCTAATCTAATTTAAATATCCCGTTCATCTTTTTGGAGTTGATTGGAATAAACGCGAATTTATATTCCCCAAAAAGATGCTTAAGAAGATTAGTGGAAAGGTTCCGTACAGATTCGTCCCAATTTCTGCTGTAGATAGTTGATTTACTCTATTATTGACAAATGTTCTCCAGTTTTCTTTGTTCTTGATCCAATAGAGAACAGTCGTCGAGTCTGTCCAAAAGAAACTAGACACATCTTCTAAACTAACTGCTTTCTTCATTGAATAAGCTAGACAAGCACCAATGCAGCAAGCGAACAATTCTAATCGAGGAACCGTTGTTTTCCGTAATAGAGCAACTCTTGATTGAGCCTGCAGCAGTTGGATGCTCATGCCCTCTTTACCTTCTGTTCTCAAATAAACCACACATGCATAGCTTGATGAACTGGCGTCACAAAAGGTATGCATGCTATAATATCCTCTGAATTCTATGGGGATTACACATCGCGGAATTTTTATGATATTTAGATTAGCCAAGTCCTTTAATCAATGCATCATTTTTTTTCTCTGCATGTATGGGTAGTCGTTCATCTCAGCCTATCTTTTTCCATGTTTCTTGCAACAATAATTTAGGAACAATAGTAGTTGGGCATGTGAATCCAATAGGATCAAAAACCTTTTGGATGCAAGATAACACATTCCTTCTGGACATAGGTTCACAGGCAGTGTCTATATGACTAGTGTCACAAAATTGTAGATCTTCTTTTCGATCCCACAAAAGTCCTAAAGCAAAAGATTGTACTGAATTAGCATCCTTTGAAGTATTTTACCATCCTCTAAGCTCGAAGCTTCCTAATTTCATCAATTCTGTAGCTCCATTCACAAACAGAGAGTTCTTCCGTGTCAGCGGACGTTACACAGTAGTCTCCGTAAAGACATTTTTTCAAAATTTCGGCAATAACACGATATACTTGAGGACAATTTTCTAAAAGGATGTTGATCACAGCCCCAAGCAGGAATGGTCTACAGCTCAGTCCAAAAACAAGTCTTCTGTGACGATAAATCTTCATTTCACTTTCCTCATAATCCTTCCACCAGAAAAATCTTAAAAAATCTCTGTCTTTTGGATGAACGGATATCTGTAAAAAGGCTTTCTTTATAACAGAAATTATTTCAATTTTATTTCTCTAAATCTCATCAATATTGAAGGAATTGTGTCCAAAAGATTCAATTCCTTTTCTAGGCTGTCATTGAGAGAAAATTTGCCCTTTTCTTTACATGCAGCATCAAATACAGGTCTGAGTTGCGTTGCCGAGCATTCTTTATAAACTCCACGGTGAGGAAGATAATGACACCTTCCCTCTCTTCCACCTTTAAAAATTTCTTCAATGATCTGCTCATCTTCCCAACTTTTGAGAACAGAATTATAATCAGAATATCTTCCTGACGGAATGAGTTTTGATGTTGTTGAAAGCAGTCTTTTTCTGCAATGTTCTTACTATCAGGAAGGCTAGAATTATCAGTCCAGGTTCACCATATAACGACCATCAAAATCAGTGGATAAAGTATCATTAAAGAATTTTTCTACTTCTTCTCTGGATATTTTCTCCGTAGGTTCTTTAATTCCTAAAAGCTCTAAATTCCAAATGTGTTCTATTTTCTCACTATGTGTGAGCATTGTGATACTTTCAGCAACGCCTGACTGTGATGTACTTTTGATATTATTTGATGTTCTACCCATTAAGACCCAACCTAAGTTTCATAAGCAATTAATCCACATTCAAGTTCGTATATAAGTCCAGTGAAGAGTTGTCCACAAAAGTCCGCTCCAATCAATAATTCTATATTTCAGGCGAACCTTCTCCATAATCAGCTCTCTATCCAGATTTTCTCTTCTCTTAATTCCTTATTCCACAACCCTTTTTTGAGTCTAGGAATTTTTCCACAAATGAATAACTGATCCAAAACGTGTATATCAAGAGAATATTTCCCGTTGGGCGACTTAAGCTTAATTTCAAACAGACCATGATCTTTCATTTTTGTTTTAACACCATCAAACAATGTATGGACTAAACTTCTCTTACTTGCAGGTACAAATCCTAATTCTTCGGCAGTCTTTTTCAATATGTGCGAGTTCTGAGAACCACTGTCAATTAATGCTCGAACACTCTTCTGTTTTCCGTTGGCTCCAATATTTACAAATATAGTTTGCAATAATACAGCTTTAGAACATTCTTCGGTGATCAATGCGTTGCTCGAGTTAATCGTCTCATGTGTTGAAATTTCTCTTTTATTTACAGGCAATTCAAAACACATGATTATATGGTGCCGCTTAAAACAAATCATACTCTTGATTTTCGATTTACATTCCCTTGCTCTGTGACTACCCTTGAAACAAACATAACAAGCCTTCTTATTACTTATAGCTTATTTTTTTCTTGTCCAAAGACCAATTTTGTGCTAAGAAGTAATCCTTACTTTCGTGGGATTTGTCTCAGAACACACAATGAAGCCGTCTTTTTGTAGTGTCACCCAAAAATAAATTACTCGCAGTGGGTACTCTCTCATCTAAATTTTATTTTTTCTTACTCTTCAAATACTTTTGCTGAATTCAAATTTCATTCCATTTTTAGCAAGTTGTAAGCGATCTTCGCCCTCTATTTCACGTTTCAAAAAACAAAGTAAATTCTTAAGTTTATTCCCATAATCACCTGTTAATTCGTTTTCCGCTGACGATTGTGTTGGATTTCGCAGCCAGACCTTCATCAATTCTTCGGGGATACATGATTCAAGAAGAGGGAATAAAATGGCTTCATATTTTTCACTTGTTAGTCCTATCGACTCTAAGGATCTCAAATGGGATTCTAATTTATCATACAAATAATAAATATTTGACTCACCCCTTCTTTCTGTTGCATTCTGTATAACAAGAGCTAATAACTCGTGAACATAAAATTCTATCAATAATGGACTAAATTCATATGACGTCATAGTCACATGATAACGGCAATCACGTGTTTCTAGCCAATTAGTTCAAAAACTCATGTGACGTCATAGCAAGGCCGTCCCTCCTTTGATCACGTGACTTCATTCAAGACATTGCAGTGTCAGAGCTTAGTCTTTCTAGAAAGCTTTGGTCATAGTCTCGATAAATGCAATCATCTATTTTCAACTTAACAGATCATAATATTTGTCACTTTATTTAGAAATACATATATAAAACAAGATTTTTTTTTAAATTTTTAAATTTTTTTTGTTGAAGTTTCTTTTTATAACACTTGAACATCTTTATCAAATTATGAAATTTGAAATTTTATCCAAGTTTTACGAATAGAATAAAAAGTACAAGTTAATTTGATGTCAGTTTTGAATTTTATGGTCAAGAAGTCAAGCACGGGTGTTGGATAAATAAATAAAAAAAAGTTTTGAATTCAATGTAGAACACGTGTTTGCCTCTATCATGTGACTGTCATGAATTTAGTCCCTTCTTCTCTCCCAAATCTGTCCTTTAAAGCTGCAATTGCGTTTTCATAATTTTCAGACGTTGGAGGGAAACTTTCAATAACTTCGCGAGCTCTACTTCCTTGCATCATGCACTGTAATAAATATTGAAATTTATCTTCTGGCGCCGAATCCTGGTCAGTATGAATTCTTTGAAATTGACTCCAAAACCCTAAATAGTCTTTCAATTCGCCACCGAAATGTAATAATTCACTTTTTGGTAGGCGCATTTTCTTTTTTCATTTGGCGATGAAATTATCGATTCAGCTGTTCTGTCGCGACACATTTTATTTAAGAAGCTTTCATTTTTTACTGTTACTAATCCCTCTCCACTCGATATATTCTTCAATTTTATTATATTGATTTTCAAATTCTTCATCTGTTCTGATATTCTTCAAAATTATATCATCACAGTCTTTTAATTCACTGTAAATACGATTTAAAATTAAAAAATTTTTTTACAACTTCCCCATTTGGCGCTTCTTTTCCGAATTCCTCCGTTAAGCTATTTACAGTCTTCGTAAATACAGCGTGAACCGATTTTCGAATTCTCATTACATTTTCCATAGCCATTATATCAAGTTTAATTATTAATTTTAATAACTACGACTAACTTGTTTCCGTATCACGTACGCGGTCACCAAAATGTTCCTTCCAATTTATAATAAACAGATTAGTTTAAATAATTTACAACCACACAAAAACTCGGCATTCTAAATCTTCTTTTTTTTTATTTTTCACTGTTGCCATTTACATAAAACCACAAATCTTTTATTTACAAAATCGCTTCAGTACAAGTTGAGTTGTTTCATTTATTATACTTCTTAGAATTTTGAATTTATTTTAGTTTAAGTATATATATTAAATTACATCTCGTGGCTATGATATGAATATCTGTTAAACTCACGACAATAATACAGAGAGGGCTTTTTTTTATTGAAATTAATGTTGACTGAATAAGTGTATTTCAGTTTTTAATTAACATTTATTAAAAATAGTTTTTCATGAAGTTAATCCAAAATTAAGAGTGTATAAAATATACCTGAAAACTTAAATTCTTGCTACCAAACATTTGCGATGTAACAGAGCCAAAAATGATTGAATAAATGTTTACAATCCTTATATAACCTTTATATTTCGTCTAACCCTGTTAGACGAAAACAGCCCAATTGTTCTACACCTGTTGTCTTTATCAAGACAAAGTTTCAAAAGAAATAGGTGAGTAAATTTTTATTTCAGGATACACAAATATTTGTTCAACTGGATATAAACACTCTAAGATCAGTAATGTGAAAGCAATGCCTTTTAACCGTTTCCAACATGAGACATTAATTTATTTAGCGTAATTTTTTTTAAATCAGAAAAGTAGTTGAAAGCTTTTCACTTTGGAATAGTTTAGAACAAATTTGTAGTTTCAACGTTTAATATGGTTTAAAAAATAAATATATTAGTGAGAAAAAAGGATAAAAACAACAACAAAACAACATATCTGTACCATTATGGATCCTGTATAAAAATACTCCATTAAAAAAAATTCAAAAAATAAGTATTTTGCAATTTTGTTGTTATTGAATGAATCCATAACTAAAATCTTAAGCCAACAATTTTATCCGAGTTGTGTTCTTTACGAAAGTAAAATTCATTTATTCTAGTGCAAAAACATACATTTATTTCTATTTTACAATATAAGGAAAAAAATGTTCTTATTCCATATTATGATTCGGATATATGTGTGTGTGATATATCACGTATAAAACAAAAAGAATAATGTATAACTAATATAATATATAAACGTGCAATCTTCTAATGGATGAAATTAATGTATTCAGCTTTGTCAAGTCATAGTGCCAGTGAAGGCCAGCCGTGTAGAGGGGCTATTGCGGCTCAAATTTCTTACATTGGCTTAGTGGTGAAGTTTGAAGAGTGGGGGTGTCAGCCGGGGTATCGCCTTTGTCACTTGGCCGCGGTTCCAAATTACGTCCTCGCGTTGCTTTAGTGTGTGATTGTAATAAAAGAACTATCCAATGCATGAAGAACAGAAAAAAAGGGATGTTTTCATCTGTTATCAAGCTGCTTATTTTAATCCAATTCAAATGTAGTATATCAATTCATAAACATTTAGATATTCAGAAACTTGGAAAAGAAAACTTCTCTCTTCTAATTTAAAAAATTACAAAGATTATACTCAAACAAAATCCAAACATTAACAAATTTCCAATGCTTGATAAGTAAGGTGCTTTATTCGATTGAATGTAGATATCTGCATCTTGATCAAAAAGCCTTCCTAGCAACCCGAAGAATAAAAGAGACGATTGTTTATTAGAATTTGAGTATATGATGTGTGTTTTATCAAAAGACCACTTGTCCTTCTTTGTAAGGCGAACGCCACTATCAATTGCGAAAGGGAGAATTTGACCGGTCGAAAAATTTCCTTTAATTTCAACTCTTCGGAAAATAGTGGAGGATTTTAAGAGGAAGTTTGCGCACACTTTTCCGTCGACAGGCTCGCAACGAGCTAAAAAGCATGTCTGAGAACCCATTTCAAATAGGTTGAGCGCATTCGTAACTTGTGCGGTCACTACAAAGAAATACTCTTCGCCCATAGACTCAGCTTGATAAGAAAGGGAACAGCAAAAATTATCGTCGCAAATTTCCATGTCGTCTTCGGATTTCTTTAATTTTTTAAACTGATAATGATCTATGGGTATTGAACTACAACGAAAATCCGTCAAATTTTCAGGATCCTGAAGAATGGTGTCTAAACATTCTTTTTTATAAACAGATGTTTCTTCGCCTTCTATTGGAATAGCTTTACCATTTTCGATAAAAAATTTTTGGGGCTCTAAATCATTCGTATGGATGGAACTATCTGGCCTCGTTGGAACATTTGAAATGAGAAGCTTACTTCGACCATCTGGGTTGCTAGTGTATACCAGAGCACCAATCTTCGGTGAATAAATACCGCTCCCTATAGAACCTGTTGGCGGGAAGTGTACATTTGCTGCTAGTAGATTTACATTGTTAGCCATTGACCAAGCTTGCTGCAAAGGCAAGGAAAAGAATGTCAGTGGTGTGTGGTCGAACCAGTATGTCAAAAAGAGAATATTGAAAACACCAGGTTCTTCAAGGGCTTTTACGGCTTCTTTGAATATTAAATCAAAACAAATTATCATAGTAAATTTTCCAAATTCTGTTTCGAAATATGTATGTTCAGGAATATCAGGAATGTTCATTTCCGCTTCAAAGAAAAGATGTCTTTTGTTATATTTAGCCACAAGTTTTCCGTCTCTGTTGAATGCTATATTTGTATTGAACAAAAAATGGCCATCATCTGGGCAAGAAGTACAATTTTCGCTATTTTTATTCCTAATGCAGTTGGTATTTACGTCACATTTTGTACAATCTGCTAAATTTGCCACGACCCACAGATTGTTATTTCTTGCTAAACAACTTAATCTCCTCAGAATTGTGCGATTTTGGAACTGACTTTCCTCTTTACACGGGTTAACGTCCACTTTCTTTGGATCAGGAATGTTATCAACAACGGTTAACATCCATTCACGTTTTGGGTTTAGAACTGGGAATAATCCTGATTCAGGAAACACTATGATATCTGCTCCCTAGAAGAAAAAGATTAAAAACAATTTAATTTCTTTGCTCTTGCTCACAGACTATTACTTGATTGCTAATTGCACTTAATTATACTTATACGTTACAGACATTACTGTGACGAAGCTGGTCACTTCCCCCTAATTACTACGGACCCCTTGCCCCTTGCCGACAAACGTTGCGAGAATTCCAGACTTTTCCTTAATTGCTGGGAAGGAATTTAGGAACTGGGTCCTCGGCGTCACAAAGAGACGCATTAACAATGTGATTTCTTTTACCCCCGATTCCGGTGACGACAGCGCGTCTGAAAACATACAAAGTGCACCCAGACATCGCCGCCCATGGGGGCTAGATATGGAATGTGTCGAGACCGACGGGGTCGGCAGAGAGACAACAGATCAAAAGAGTTGAGACCGACAAGGCGGCAAAAGAAAAAAAAATCAAGAGAGCCGAGTCCGACAGGAGCAGCAAAAAGACAAAACATCAGAAGGATGATTAGGAGTTGGATGGGAGGAGAAAGAGTGGATATAAGGGACAGGAGAGAGAGAGTCCGAGGGAGAGAGGATTGCGATTTGGAGGGTGCTGTTGTGAAGCCCCTCGCAGCGATAGGGATTGAGATTTTTTTAGAGAGAGCCGTTGTGAAGCTCCTCCCGTGAAGAGACTGATTTTTGAGGGAGCCCTTGTGAGGTTCCTTCCACGAAAAAACGAGGGAAACCGCGAAGTCCGACCTGGGGAGATCCGGAAACGGTCTGAGTCCCGATCAGCGAGAGGAGTACCATAGTCCGCGAAGTAAGGCGGATTTGGAGCCAGCGAACTCTCCCGACTCGGTGGGGAATTACGGAGAGTGAATTACGACATTATTTTAGGCAAGAATGTGAGATGAAACAGCTATATATGACTTTGATAATCCATTGTGCTAAAATATTTTCTCATTACGTATTAAAATAAATAGTTTTAACCCAGATCTGTGGGAAGTCATTACATTAAGAACACACTGTGACGGGGCTTTCGTCGCGATTTCATCTAACTGTCCTCTTGAGTTCTTTGGTGCCAGAATGGCAATTCTTGTCAACCAACTCAAGAAGAGGAACGTGGTTATGTTAATTAGGAATCGTATATATATTGGAAATTAGCATTCGCGTGATGTCTATGTCTATGTCTATGAGCAGAAGTGATTGCTAAGTGAGAAGTGAAGTCTCTAAGTACAGAGGTAGCTGTAAAGTGATCTGAGATAAAGTTTAGAAGAATCCTAAGTCTGTAAATTAGACTAGTCGTGCCGGTACAGACGAATCAAAAGTGGGTCCGAGACTAAAAGGAACATAGTAAGATTAAAGCCACAACAGAAGTGATAAGGACTGTAGCTGTTTACCTAGGATATAGCGGTAAGCGAATTTATATAGGCTATAAGGAAAGTGCATACATTAGTGAGATAGGAATTAATTTATAAAGTTAGATTCAGTGGTCAATTGTGTAATTATTTGGTAATACGTGTTGCGTCTTCTTATTCTTGATCATCCTCCTTAGATTATTATTGTTGTGTATTGTGTTTAAACTAAGACCTTAACCCTCCAAGTGGTTAGCACAGAAAATTACGTCATTGTAAAGATGCTTCGAAAATGCACTGCACGGGTTTTTCTGCCTTCAAGTAACGTTTTCAAAAGTGGTTGAACCGTACTTTTCTGAAATCCTTTCCCCCTTTTAAAGGTTTAACATCTTGAAAGATAATTAGGGACGGTGGAAGCAACACAGCAGGACACTGATAGGAAGTTTTATGGCTCGCAGGGAACCCCGTGTTTTGACCCTGGAGCAATCGTAAAAAATCGGGGGGAAATTTCTTTTGACACCAGGAAGTGTTTGTTTGTAGCTTGTATTTTAAAAGTTTTGAAAAGTCCCAACGCATAAGTAAAATATGTTACAATTCCCTTTTGGTTCCATATTAATTTGAAACTGTAACAAAAGTTGGGGCGTGTCAGTGCAATCTGTCATTTTATATAGTTAGACAAATTATCTTTTTTTAAGTATATTCTTTCGCTTCATTTTTCTTATTTTAATCAAAGCTTTCAGTTTTTGAAACATGATTATTTTATTATAAGATGCCAAAAAAATTAATAAAACACCAAACTCTTTAAAATTTGAACCCTTTTCAATTTTCCAACCACTAAAAATGAATAAATTTTAAACTTCATCAAATAATTTGAAACATTTTCTTACACTTTGATAAAAATAATAACGAAAAAAAAAACTAATTAAGATTTATTAGTTTTTTTTTTAGATATCAAAGCCCAAGTGTTCAGGGAAGTTTATGTACAGTGCCTAGTTATATATTGTTAAAATACACCGAATTATATTTGAATTTTAAGTGCTTGAACTTCAGTTTACATCAAAGACAACATGAATGAAGATTTTCCCACATTTTTTTATAACTTGAATGTTTGAATAAATGGTAATCAAAAATATACGGAAACATTTACAGTAGACATTTATGCATATAAATAAATATAAAAATCAATTTTAAATTCGAGCTATTCAAAAACATTCGAATTATTCTTCAAAAATATCTATTTATGCAAAATACCTCAACATTTATTTTTTTTAAAGGCTAACTGAATAAGTAATTAAAATCTGGATATTTTTTGAAATCTCGACCGTATAAAGCTAGAAATTTTATGTTAGAAATTCCATTTGAAATTTCGAAAAAAAAAAATGCATCGCGCAGTTAAAAATTATTTACCATAAGTTTTAGCAATTGTTTGAGTATAATAAAAATTTCAAATTTTATTATATAGCTTCTTTGGTATCTTTTAATATTTTTCGAAGATTTCATACAATTCAGTTGAAAACTGCATGCTAAGAGCAAAAAATATACTAAAAAAATTGATGAATATACAATTACAATAAATTCTTACATAGAAGCAAAACTGAGAAGCTAAAGCGTAGGAATGAAAAATTTTGAGTATATCTGCAGTAGTTTTCGAAATATTTATTTTAAAGTTCAGAAAATTTGTGTGCGGTATGTTATACTTAACATTAATTAAATGGTTAAAATAATATGTTAATAATAGTCATGTAATCGTTTGATGAGACATTCATATACTAATAAAAATTATAATGGTCACTAATGCGAATGTCAAGAATTTTATGTAATTTTAAATTCAGACATTAAGATATTGATGTAGAAAATATAAAACGACCATCTAAAATACATGAAAAATGCAGTCTGCTATAAAATGACCTTAACAAACAAAATACGGCATTTTCACTTACTATGGCAGAGCCGGCTTAGTCAGGGGCGATCTGGAAAAACAGAGAGGGAACCGCGGTTTTGATGGATGCCGCTCTAGCTTTTAAAGTTCTCAGGAAAAAAATATATATAAATTACAAATGCAAAAATAAGTCTTGTAATTTTCCATACATTTTTATAACAACGAATTGTGGAATTGGCTTCCAATACATTGTTGTGTTTGACAATATCTAAGGTAACCAACCCTACTTTAGATAGATTTGTACTACTTTTTCGTAACCGTATTCCTTTTAAAATTAATTCGTGCAGCCAAAATACACCTTTTGCACCCTTAAAAATTTATGTAAACTATAACGGTTAATTTTAATTTATGCAACTTGTGAAATGTTCATAATTAACCATTTCCGTCTAAACAGTTTACATGAAAAAAAAGTTTGGACTCCCTCATTCATTAGGGAATTATATAAGATTCTAACATTAAGTTTTATTTTTCACCGAATAGGGTCGAGAGGTAGTGCATCATGCTTCCACACCACAGGTCTAGGGTTCTATTAACGGGCTGGGCAAGGTCGACTCTGCCTTTCATCCCCGCTACATTGGGTCGATAAATGAGTACCAAGCTTGCTTGGGGTCTTAAACACTGAAGGTCTCTCTTCAGACAGACCACCAAATCGGGACATCTGTTAATGCACCTCAGCGTCCAATCATCACGTATATTAGGATGGGCACAGTAGTTCCTGGCCCTCATGGATTGCTGTGCCACTGAGTTTGAGTCTTAAGTTTGAGGATTGCCTCACTTTGGGGATACCCCTTAGATAAACATGTATTTCCACTAATTTGCAATTAAACATTTTTCTTTCAATTACGTTTATTTCAGAAGGAAGTTTGATTTTTCAAATGTATTTGCTTAATAACATGTATATTTGTGTGTGTATTATATTAAAATTTTGATCAATCCAAAATTACATGTTTTTTGCTCCTCTAAAAGCTTGTAGGATTTTACAACTGATCTTACAATCCATATACGTTTTATAGTAGTATATTTAAAAATGATAAAGACATTTTTACGACTGTGTGAGCTTTTATGCCTCATTTATAAATATAAAAAATTGCATTCAGCTACAGTTTTTAAAATGTACTGAAATAAGTGGAGGAATAGGATACTTACATATTATGAATATTTTTGACTGCAGTAAGATATATTTATATTTCAGTTTCTTTACAATTTGAATAGAAGTTATAAGCCATTTTGCGAATAGTTTGATATTGAGTATAAACTCATAGGCTGTTTAATATTGTAAAGTGTTTTACTTTGATACCAGCACACATTAAAATAAGGCTCATTTGCAGTTATATGATCAGCTTCAGTGATATTTAAATTTTCAAAAATAGTCTACTCGTACGAAAACTTTCTTTCACAACCGCACACCACATCTCTCATACTATATCTTCCCTACAGCAGGAAATATTTGTGTATACTCAAAAAATTTAATACAGGATACATTTCCAAGTGTTAAAATTGTTTTTAAAATTCGGTATGGATACATTGTGGAACTGTCGGTTAACTTCACTGAACAAAATTGTTTTAAGTGTACTGTTTTGAAAGGCAAAATTAATTAGGGAGAACTTTCCTCAAAATAGAATTTGTAATGACTGAATTGTGTGAAAATGTAGTTATCGATGTGTGACATTTTTCCTTGTAATAAAAGAAATAGAAAGATATGAAATTTAACTTGAGTAGAAAATGGTTAGAAGTACTGTCATGCGCATTTGAAGAAGTATATCCCCCATTAAAATTAAAAATTATTGACTGAATGTGTGTTATGTCCATCACAAATGCAGATGTAGAAAAGGAATTTTTATTTAATACAAGAAGTTCGAAAAGGAGAGCGCTAGGAATGAAAATTTAGATTTTTTCCGAAAAATATTGTTAACATAAAAATATCATTTATATGATTTTAATTAAAATAAATTAAAAGTATTGAAATCCTTTTTTATGTTATATATTTTAAATTAAAAATATAATTGAATAGAGAAAGATCGGTTTTATTTCATAAATATAATCATCGTATGTATATCACCGTATGCACCATTTATTGTCTTATTGTTTAAAAAATGAGATAGGGCCTTTGCTCTTTTTACCTCATTACTTTTTTAAAAAACAGGAAAGTGAGCGCGTTTTCTTACTCTCATATTCAAAATTGAATACAGGATGCTTTTTTCTGGTTCAAATCGCAATACCAAAAATTATATACTTTTTTAAGTTTTAAAAAATGACAGAAAAATAAATTTTGTTTGAAGAAAATATAATAATTTTTCAACTTCTAACATACTATTTATTTCATTTTTTCCTTTTTTTTTACCCTTCATTTTGTTTTAATTTTACTGTGACTGAACATATAGGAGAAAGAAACACCGAGTTCCACTACAGCTTTCATACAAGATTGCCCAAAGCAACTTAACAGTAAACGATTGATCTCTTGGTTCTTACTTGACAAAGGAACCGAACTAGGTCATAGAATTGTCCCCGTTCGACCTCCCAACTTTTAAAAGGGGGAAAGGAAAGAACTCTGTTGCATTTTTAAAGCGAACGGGAAAATAAGAGTAAACGCTTTCGGAATAACTTTTCAGGAGGAAGCTAACCACTCAGAGGGTTAATAAACAGATTTTAGTATGAATGATTCGAGTGGTTCTTCGCTCTTCCCACAGAAATAGGTCGCGTAGATAGTGTAGAACGTGTGTCCCCATGGGCGGGGGCTTCACAACACATATGCACTGATGAAAATAAAAATCCCTGCACCAAGTAGGAGTTGTGCTAAATGAATGAAATTTGATGGGCGTGCAAATACCTCCGAAAGACGAATTTGATAATTTTTGTGTTAAGTGCATAAGTGTGGCGCCAATAACGTCACTTGGAACATGTGAATCAGGAGTACTTTAAATATGACACAATCACTGTTTTCCTCCGTTTATTAATCACATAGGCTGTGGTCTGTTTGGAAGCTCGCTTGATATATCCCTTAAAGGAGCGTTTCTCAAACTGCGGGGTGCACCCTCCGAAGAGGACGGGATAACTCTACGAGGGGGGGCCCGGCCATATTAAAAAATCGAAAACAAAACATTATTCAAAAAATTATTAAATTATTAAAAGTAAACAAACAAAATACATTGACATAATAAAAAATAAAATATGCATTTACGCTGATATAATATAGTCATAAATGTATCAGTACTGCACAATGTATTTTAAGATGAATTTAACACAACACTAAGTTAAGAACAAGTTTAACAATTACCAGTGACCCCATGGGCTTGTCATATATAAAACTATATACAAAAATTAACACTTATCTTAATAATTTGTGCGGTTTATAATTAATCCTTTAACTACCCTTTAATAGTTACATGAATTGCTCCCCAATGCCACCGTTTTCCTCGCAGGTGCGTGTATGTGACGTATTGGGGGGGGGGAAGGAATAAATAAACAAATCTTCTGAAATAAGTAAATCCTTCGCAAACACTGTCAAGGTCCTTTTACTGCATTCCAAAGGATTCGGAACAATTTTATGGATAGCAGTGCACAGAAATCTTACTTCGGAAGGACGTATGTATATACATCCGAGGTAATTAATGCTTTGGCTGAGCGAGACGTTTATATACGCCGGTGGAACTTAAGAAAAAGTCGTATTGTAGCTAAAGTGTCAAAATATATTATTATTGAATTCAATACATTGATATTTGTACGGAGGGGGGGGGTGCGATGAAAATTATGGTTGAATATTGGGTCGCAAATATTAAATATTGAAAGTTTGAGAAGCACTGCTTTAAAGATCCACTTTTTCTGTGGTACTCGATGGTATCACATTTTTTGAAATCGATAACTCTGTACTTCTTAGCTTCTTGATTACTAATGTTGCCCATGTTTCCTACAACATATTTAATGATGACTAGCGTGGTGTATATGAGGGCCTCAGATATTGGTATTTGCTTAGGTGTCCAAATATTTATTGGTAGACAGTGTTATTCCTTTTTTTTTTGCTGTACAATTTTTACGCATGTTAACTTATAAAACTGGCATCTGGATGTTTCATATTTTATTCCTTCTCTTTACATAATAAATACATCAAAAGTGTTTGTTTGCACAATTTTATTTTTTGTTATATGTCTTCTCATTTCATTGATGGAAAGTTCAATTCAGAAGACAATGGAGATATAAACACAGAAAAATACTCTGAATTTACATGCGTTTTTTCTCTTAACACGAAAAGATTTCCTTTCTGGGAATGAACAAAATACGGAAAACACCAACCACGCAGGTTCATCATCGGAAGAATTCGTTGCAGTAGATGATGATAATAAGTGTATATCCCTATCATGGTAGACAAAGACATTTTAGACTTTGTTCAAAGCTCAAAAAATATCATTGATGTAGATTCCGACGACCAAAATGAAATGAATAATGCAACTCCTTTTCCCATATCATCCGAAATGAGGAACGCCATGAAAAGTATGCGTAGTTATTTCGACGTACATTCCAATGGGGAAATAAATATCAAAATGGACGACATGGAACTATTTGATAAAAAAAACAATGCTGTTTATCTCTCTCTATATATAAGACGCATTTGTTGTCTGTTTGTCTGTTCCCTTATAACTCAAGATCCAGACAAGCATATAACGTGAAATTTGGTACACGTACACAAAATTACACGAGGAAGTTTCTTAAATAGGTTTGTTCAATATTCTTTCCGAATTTTTTAAAATTTAATTTTTAAGTGATTTTCCAGTGTTATGACGTCATATGATGTCACATTTCTCACTAAGTGGACAATTTATACTTTACATGAAGTTTTTCAAGATTATCACATATTTTTACAGTAGCTATGTTTATCAGTTGGAATATTTATTCAATTTTTCTATTCTTTGATATTTAATTAGGATTACTTTTCGAATAAATCATTTTTTTAAGAACTATTCTTTTAACAACTAAAATTTTGTTTCGTTGTTTTGGCAACATTTAGGTATTATCGCAGGATGTTTATGTGTGTGATTTTGCTTACAAATTACAACTTACAATTTCAGTATTTTTCCGGAAAATTTATTTATTTCTTTAGAATGCGAAGGTTATAATTTTGACAAACTAAAACTTCTTATTGATAATGGTATTTCAGTTCTTATTACTGCGATTAACATAAGCATAGTATTTCCGTTTTCGTTATCTGTTTTAGATAGTATGAAATTAATAATATTTTGCAATTTTATGAGTCTTTTTTTAAAACCTTTAAGGGTATACTATTGGCTTCAGTGCATAAAATTTCCTTGCAGAAAATCAAACTTGGGTAATTATACTGCCCAAGCAAAAGCAGTGTTGGTAGTAATTACATATCAAACTGGAATAGGCATCAGAGAAAGAGCAAAACAGACAAATGGCTTAGATACCTGTTGAGGAAGCAGATAGTCGTAAGAGAAATTATTTTGGGTACTTATGTACTATCCTAACAATCGCCAACGTTCAAAATAACTTGCGAAGTTGGAACCAGGACTTCACATGTCATATATATGCTGAATTGTGAGTCCTGTGCTTCGTTTCATATAATGTCGCTAATAGGTTGCGGTTATATGTAAGTACCTTATTTTTTCAAATTATGCTTTTGCATTGATAGAGTTAGTACAGTTCTTTTTATGTCAGTTCATGTTAGTATTGTACTTCATTTTTCAATTTATTTTTATGCTCGGGATATATTTACTTTGGATATTTTTTTATTTAGTATTTACGTATTGCACAATCGCCAACGTTCAAGACAACTCGCCACTTTGGCAATCCCAACTTTGTATGCGTTGAATTGGCAATCATGTGCTTCATTTTGTATAATGTCACCAATAGGTTGCGATAATACATAAGTACCTTTAATTCTGTACATTACTATAACATTAGACCGGCCACAAGACCAATTTGGCGTGATTTTAAAATCATGCCAAAAATGAGTAGCCTACCAATATGAAATTATTATGAGTATTATCTTAGCCTGTTTTATCTTTCCCTCCACTAATCCTTAATTAATTCAATATATAATTTTTGTTTTTTTATATTTTAGTACTTACATTTTTTTTGGCGATTATGTACTGCAAATATTTTTTTACACATTGCGATGTCTTTGGCAAAATTAATCAGTGGTATTTTCCTTAAATATCTTTTTTATCTGTTTTTGACAATTTTTAAAATTTTGTTTGATGCCTGTCTGAAAGGCAAATAGCAAAATAAATATTTTACAGTAAATATATTGTGTTTGAACGAAAATGTTTATACTGATTTAATCAAAATATTGAGCCGTCTTTTATTTTTGATATCTCTTTAAAATTTAATTTTATGTTATAACTAGCTATACCTAGCTAAATGCTGCTGTGGCTCAGTCAGCTTTAAAAGACTGGTACACCATAAAATATGCCATGAAGCTTTCAAAAGTAATACAGAAGAATTCAAACAAATCTCTATCTATATCTATATATACATATGACGCATTTGTTTGTTTGTCTGTTTCCTTATAACTCAAGATCCAGACAACCAAATAACGTGAAATTTGGTACACATTCACAAAATTACATGGGGAAAGTTCTTAAACAGGTTTTGTTCCATCCCAACCTCACTCTGGCCTCTTCCAGCGAAAAAGAGTGCGCCATGTGCATGTTCTGAGCCATGGGTTCATTTTAGAGAAAACTTTACTAAACAAAAGCGGTAAGTAATTTGAAATACTTCTTTGTTATATTTACTTTACTGCAAGCAAATACTGCAACAAATATCGCATTACTTACTACATTCCCTTCCTTCATTCATAGGAATGCATTGTCATTTTTTGCTACAGTCATGCCTATGAGAAAAAGGGGGAGAGTTATAAACTTGCAGACACCATACTTTTCTCATTGGCAGTTGTACGTGGCCTGCTCTAGAGTGGGCAGAGAGGAAAATCTTTTTGTACACACTCCAAATGGAACTGCCAAAAATGTTGTCTATTACATTGCTTTAAGATAAATATACCCTTTTATTGCATGCAAATAAACAGTTTTGTAAGCTTCTACAGAAAACCTTATTTTAAACCCGGGCAAAGCCGGATACTTAAAGCTAGTATATATATATCAGATCATTTTCCAAAAACTTAATAAATGCTTTGTTTTTTTTCAAAACCTTGAAAATTTTGCATTCAGTTTTATTGTGAATGTTTTTGTTTCATTGATTTTTATTAAATACAAGTATGTTGTGCATACATATCTATGTAAATAAAATGTTCTCTAATAAACTTACTTAATTTTGTTAAACATATAATTTTTTTTGCAATATCCCTTAAAGCGAAAAATATTTCTGTCTTTTCAGTTTCGTGTTAAAAGATTTTCTCTGTATTGTGTGTTGAAATGACTTTCATAACAATATCTGGGGACGTTTGTAAACCTCTACCTAGTCCCAGATATTTTGTGTATATGTGTGTGTGTGTGATTTCTCTATATCTATATAAAATAATATATTAAAATTCGAATCATTTAAATGTTATATAATCCCCGCAATAAACCGCCATGTACATTAAAATTTGACACTCTTCTATTGAAATACTGTCCAGTTTATTTGAAAATATTTATTTGTGAAATCCTCAAGTTACAATCGAAATATTTGTATGAATCCCTTTTTAATCTATTCGAATTAGCACTGGATTTCCTAGAAAATAGAAATAAAAAAACTTTGCAAATACCTTATTACATCCGAAAATGGCATCGCTTATTCGATAGAACTATTTAAAATGTTTAATACTTACATTTCAATTGCTTGCTTTGCTGAGAAGGTAGTTAAAAAAAAAAAAAAAAACACCTCATATATATATAATGCGACATACAATCAAAGTGCACAAAATAGAACACCTTACCTTTTGGAGAGGAAAAACAATAACTATTTGAATGGGCAACTAATTTATTAGCAAATCCAACTATTAAAAAAAAACTTAAGTAAAAATATCTGCGCATATATATTTTAGTTTGTTTGCGTATGCATGCACACATACACACACACTCGCGCGCACGTGCGTGCTCTTAAGCTATGTTTAATATTAAAAACAAACGTGCGCTTATATATAATCAATTCAAAATAAGTTTAACTTGACAAATGGATTGTTGTACTCTTTTAAAATTTTAAACTGGTGACATTGGAAATTTTGTTCTTAACATACCATTTGAAAATCACTATAGTAACCGTTTCGCTGATCCTAACAACAACATTAGATATTCATATACCACATCTTGATGACTGATTCTGCAAAAATAATTCATAAAAAATTCCTGAACTATTAATTGTAGAAAACACTTTTTAAAAATAACATTGTCTAGAGAATTCTTTTCTTGCAAAAAATACAAATTTGTTCGAAATTGAATAATTTATTATATCTCATAAATATTTCTCTAAATTCTTCTGTATCATTAAACATTTCTCTAAAAAGACACAAAGAATTAGAATATATGAAAAAAGAAAAATCACGATAGGTGAAATGAACGAGTTAATCGCAATTATTTCATTGCTGTTTGAAGCCATTTTTGTTCTACCTCTAAAATATTTCTTTTCTTACTAACATTTTCTACAAAATCCAGAATTCTGCAAAAGTGGTGAAAGAATTTGCTCATTTGTTGATAAGATCAAGCATTGAAAAATTCACGGCAAGAAGTAAAAGTAATTAAAATTTTCAACATTTCGTACTGCGGAAACTTTAATTTTTCCGGTTTTGCAGCCGTGGTAACGGAATAAGAATTAAATAAAACAAATTTAGTATAAGTATAAATCCACTTCAATATAAATCAAATTATATCATGGTTAACAGGACGTCTTAACACTCACTGAAGCCTTAGGTCTCTACTCAAAAGCAGGCCCTGGACCCATATGCAAATGTAGGCCTTACCTACGACCCTTTAAAGCAGTGACTCCCAAAATGGTCTATATAGACCGCCGGGAGTCTATGACGACCTGCAAGGGATCCACGTCAACAAAAAAATAATTTGGGGGATCCATGAGGTATAAATGGGGGTCTACGATAGTGGCCCTCATTAAACCAGATCATAACCTTAGTTTTAAAAGGAAATTTAATTAAGTGGAAACAGGATTACCTATTTAACATATTTATTTACTAAATTGAATGAAGTTACAAGGCGACAGCATAAATATTATTAAAATAAGGACATATTTCAAGCTAAAGGAGTATAATAATAATAATAGGAGTATAATAAGGAGTATTTTCATATATTAAGCTAAAGGAATATAATAATGGACGTTGCAAATTTTCCCAGTTTCTCATTTGTCACAAGCAATCCACCAGGAAAAAGACATTTTAACCTATGTTGAACATTTAAATGCCCTTTTTTTTGGATTTTGTAACTAGGATTGAGAATGTTAGGTCTATAGAAATACCACAGTAGGCAATGAATTACTCTGGTCACTTTGAAAAAAATGTCAGTTTACAAGAATTAGGCACTAACGAAGATCTTAAAGTAAAGCTTAGAAACGAATGTCAATAGTTTTGGTTTTATATAGGTATACCTGTTATTTATTCCATATTATGGAATATCTTGAGAAAACCTTTAATTGTTTTTCCGATTGAGAAGGAGTTAGAGTGCGCTTGCCAATCTCCAAAACAAAAAAGAAAGAAAAGACTGGACACTATTAACCAAGGAGATATTTAGCGGTTAAAACCTGACAAGATTGATGTCAAATGTTGAAATTTTTTTATTGCATCCCCAAACACACCCCTCAAACGAAAAGCATTTGTTTGTTGCTCAGTTATTTTATCTATTAATTAAATTTTAATTTAATTAACATGTGCTTTCTTAACTATTAAACACTATAATTCCCTGAAGTTAAAAATTTAAATCCTTTAAAGCAAGTAGCTCTATACCTGCTTTAAAAAAATACATTTAAGTTGTTGAATTTGCAAGAATTTAATATTACGTAAGTAGGGGTCTATACCCCAAACCGAAAAACCTGTCAAGGGGTCTATGAAGCAAAAAAGTTTGGGAACCTCTGCTTTAAAGTATACAGTATATATAGCACGCGTTCTCAAATACTTGTACAAACAATAACCCGAATCAAATAAATGTGCATGACTTACAATCTCACTAACCGAATCGACCGACTGCCGCTTTTTGACTGAATCAGTAATGAGGGTGTATGGTGGTAGTCCTAGCCCCGCGTACGTGGACGACGGTCATCTCATGTAACCAGCTGACATGTCGTTCAAAATTATCTCTCAGTTTTCCATAGAATACAACCTAAAATAATATTTGACCTTTGAAATTTTTTCAAATTATGGTCTTGTTAAGGATAAGTCGAGAACGACACGAGGCCCCTTTGTGACCAAGACCCTGGGCCCGGGCACAGTTGGCCCATGCCTAAAGACATCCCTGGTCATGGTTTATTCAATAAAATTGTATAAGCGACTTTTTTAGATCATCCTAACATGTTAAATGAATAATTTTGATCAAAATACATATTTTTTAAAAATTGTATTGAATAGACCAGGAATTCTCAAACTTTCATTCGCCCCGGCCCCTAATATCGCGGACCCGCATGATTCTGAACTCTCTTCCCTGACTCCCAACATTTGGCTCAGTGATTTAAAGATTCCTCAATAATCCTAAGACTGCCTCTGTAACTAAGGCAGAATTTTTTAACTTTCTTTGCCCTTTAAGAAAAAAGCTTCCTATTTTTTTGAAAATATTACATTGTAATAATAGCAATGTAGTTGCAAAACAATAATAAAAACAAACTAAATTAATATTCTTCATCGAAATATATGTGATCTAGTAGGGTTTTTTTTTCATCTGGGCAATTTATTGATTTAGTCTAGAATGGCACATCTTGTAATTTTTCTACGAGGGCTTTCAGAGTCTGTAAAAGAGGGAAATCTTCACATTAAAGGAGAGACATTTGAAGACCTTCTAAAGGCTCTGGAGACCCCTGGGGGTCCACGAACCACAGTTTAAGAACCGGTGGAATAGAGCAATTTTTTGACGACAAAATATACTATATTAGTTTGATTCTACACTGCTGGCCACCGTAAATGCAACACCAAGAAAGACAAGAGATAGCACAACAAAATTTATTTTGTTTTGTAACATGTTGACCAAGTATCAAATGATTAAATGTATAGACTTCTGTGAAGTGTAGTTCCTACCAGAATCAGTAGCAAGAGTAGCCGCTATTCTTGGAGATCACCGCTGCCACACGCCTCGGCATTGATTCAAAGAGACTTTGGATGTGTTCTTGGGGTACAGCAGACAAAGCAGCTTCCACGCGTTGCCAACGATGATCTGGTGCGGCAGCTGGGGGTGTAATCTAGGTCAATTGTTCAGCAACCATGGACCACATGTTTTCTATCGGCGAAAGATCTGGAGAGCGAGCCAGCCAGGGAAGTAATTCAATCTGGTGATTAACGAAGAAGCTTTGGACAATGCGTGCCACGAGTGGTCACGCATTATCCTGTTGAAATAAGGCCGTGGCCATGCCCTAAAGGTAAGGAAGGACAACTGGCTCCAACACCTCGCAGATGTAGCGCTGGCTGTTTAAAGTACCGGCAATGCGTACTAGATGAGTGCGAGAGTGATATCCAATACCACCCCATACCATAACACCCGGGGAAGGACCAGTGTGGCGGTGCATAACGCAGCTGTTCAGCATCCTCTCTCCACGGTATCTCCAGGCTCAAATCCGACCATCGTGGTGTTGCAGACAGATGCGTGACTCGTCAGTAAAGGCAACTTCATTCCATTCTGCCGCCCACATCCTTCTTTCATCGCACCATTGGTGGCGGAGACATCTGTGGTTCTGCGTCAAGGGTAGACCAAGCATTGGACGACTTGCGGACAGACCACTCTGCTGTAAATGGCGTTGAATGGTACTCGCAGACACTGAATGGTGCGTTAGAGACTCAATGTGTTGTGCTATGGTTCGTGATGTGACTGAGAGATCCGTCTCTGCCATGCGCACAATTTGCCTGTCCTCACGTGAAGTGGTGCAATGAGGTGGATGCGATCGACCACGTCGATCCGTCGTACCCTCCTACATCCAACGGTCACATATCCGCATTACAGTTGTTTGGTTTCGTCCAACACGACTACCGATTTCCCTGAAAGATAATCCACAATCTCGGTAGGCCACTATCATTCCTCTGTTGAACTCAGATACTTGATCAAAAGCTGATCGCTGTTTTTTACGAGACATAACTGATCGTTTTTTGAAAAACCCACAAGAAAAACAGAATTGGCGAACTTGAAATCGTCGAAATCTCCAAGCCTTAAATAGGGCTTTGAGTTGGCGTCACAGGCGCGCGTGATGTGTGTCTGCGCTGAAATTCTAATCATTTGCATATCTCGCCTCTGTTAATGCATGTTGTAAATTTCGTGTTATTTGCATGCTTCCTTCAGGGTATTGCATTTACGTGGCCAGCAGTGTACTAGAGGCCGAGTTATAACAATTTAAATAAAATTAGAAAAACTGGAATGAGTTTTTATTTTATCAGAAGTGGTTATTTAAATTGTTCAAAATATATCATAGAGTCTGATGACTCAAATATTGTGTATTTATTTCTATGAAACTCTTTGAACCAAATATTCATTTTATTTTCTAAAGAATGTTCTGAAATTATTCTTACTATATGAATATTTTTTGAATTATGGCATGTTATTCCAACAACAGCCGTCTCATAAATATGTCACATTTTTCGAGATCAACTCTAAAAATTTGATATTTTAATAAAACAAAAACATTTTAGTACATTCCGTAGATTATATTATGTAGTTTATATTTTGGATCTCGTAAACATTTCAAGTGGCGAGTACAGTTTTTATAATATTCCGATTCCTCTTATTCAAAGTTTATAAACGTACTTGTTATTTTAAATAAGATGTTAGCAATATAATTAAGTTGCGCATTCTGTTATACTTGGGATGCTTGTAGAGTCAGCCATAACACTGTAGCAGATAAAGAAATAAGCGTTTGTGGTATTCCCCTTTATACTTGGGGAAAGACGCCACAGGATTCAGAAATAAATGAAGCGAACTTTAAAATTTGTGTGTGTTTTTTTAAAAATTTTATAACACTATATACTATTGTATAAAATATATATGTAATTAATATTATTATAATTAATAATACTTAAATGCAATTAATAATAAGTGGTTCATCACCATCAGTTGCCTGTACCAGAACAGAGCACGGGAACACAGCACCATTCCTCTGGTCAGAAAACTCAAACTAACCGGGCTTAAAAAAATTAACATCAGAAGTCTTAATTGAATCAAAGAGGAGAGAATCGAATGTAACCAATGGTTGCGTGAAGATTGCAATGATAATCATTTGCACAGAGTGAAATGTTGTGTAGGCTATCATTCGAACCTGTACTGTTATTATTTTTAGCAAGCTAATTATGGAAGAATTTAATTTTTGAAGTGAAACTTCTTAGCGCTAGAGAGTGAATGAGAAATTTGCCCAGTTTTGCGTAAGAGTGAAAAAGAAAACGGAAGTAGTCTCCCCTCCCCCTCCCATCCCCCCGAATCGTCACCATGATGACAGGATAGCGAGTTGGGAGGAAAAGGGGGAGCGGGGACTTAACGTGACTTGCGTCATATCCGTGTAAATGTTGGTCACTGGTCGTCACTGGGAAATGGAACGCGAAGCATTCCTCCATCCCATATTGAAAATGTTAGATGTGGCCTGATGCGGATGGGCCTTGATGAGTGAGAGTCTCCTGATTGGTTCAGAGGATGTGGCAAGGAGGCGTAGTTACAGAAACGGTTTCGGCGGTTCTCGGTGTTGGAATTGGATGATTGCTCGCCTCCAATTGGTCAACTTGCCCACCTTCCTATTGGGGGTCGTTTTCCCCCAGACCTGGGAACATCTATCAGAGGTTGTATGAGATGCAGTGACATTACAGTGTAGACAAAATAGCTATCGCAGTAAAAGCGTGCTTTTTTGAAATATTTTCTTAGATTGTTTGCTACATGGCGATGTTTTCGGCGGCTAATTTGCTTTTTTCTGTTTTTCTATAGTTATTGTTACTTTATATTTAATTTTGTAATGTTTGCCTTGTTTTTTTTTTTGTTTTCTGTGGTGTTGTTGCATCTTACTCCATGACTGGTGGCATCTTCCCCCATATACGCGGGAACATGCCCCAATTAAATGAATTTCTTTAACATTACATTTCTTATTTATTTTCATCCTAAGAAGAGAATTAACTTGTATACATAACCAATTAAATATTGAAAAATAAAGTGTATTTTTTCCATGGTTTTGTCATTTTAATTTTCAATGTACTAATCGAAAAATTCTTAAATGGGGCAACTTCCCCCGATTTACCTTATAATAATTTACACTTGTAAGAATTTTATATGCTAACATTTCACTTGCAAAAACTACGTATTTAATATACTATATATATAAATACAAGTAATTAATGTATGTATTTAAACAAAAACTGTAAGCTCCTGAGAGTTTTCTTTCAAATTATTAACGTGTTTAATAAAATTTAAATTGTCTCATACTCACGTTTATTGCAGCTGTTTTAGCAGCGATTTCATAGACTTCCAAGTTGAGTTGTGGAATCTCGGCAAGTGGATATGAAGCATTGGTCAAATGAGCAAGTTCTAAGACGGCTGCTCTGTAAAATTCTTTCTCGGCATTTATTACGAAAGAGAAAGAGAAAATTACAAACAACATCAGAGTTTGTAAATCTGTAATAATTAAAATTACTTTTGTTATATATTAAAAGAATTTTTTTTTACAAAAATCATTGAATATTTTCTCGATATGAAATGTGCTTCAGAATAATAAAAGAGTGCCATATTTTATAATATATCACAATATATATTAGGTTTTTTACTGAATCAATATTTTGTATTAAGGTATCCGACTACGTTCGGAACCGTGATTTTTCAAAGCGCATAAATGGATAATTTTCATGATATTTAGTGTCTCTTAGATTAAAAAATATGCATAAAATTGTTTTAAGGACATTTTGACAAAAAAAATTCTTTAAGTATAATATATTTCGGCAAAAAATTAACTTAGAATAATCTTTTTCCCAAATGTTCTCCTTTTGTGAAAAATACTTCTATTATAATGATATTTTGCCTACATATAGTTCAGACCTCTCTACAGAAGCTCAACTAGAATTTTTGAGATATACAACTTAGAAGTGGGTTTCTTCATATTTTACGACAACAGAGGGAAGCAATTTTAAGAAAAAAAACGCCAATAACTATTTCAATTGGTTGTAACTCTGAAAAAAAATTTGAATTTTTCAAAAATTCTAGTTGAGCCTCTGTAGAGAGCTCTGAGCTATATACAGGTAAAATATTATTATAATAGAACCATTTTTCACAAAAGAAGAACATTTGGAAAAATGATTATTCTAAGTTAATTTTTTGCCAAAATATTATATTTAAATAATTTTTTTTGTCAAAATCTCCTTAAAACAATTTTATGCATGTATTATAACCTGAGTGACACTGAATATCATGAAAATTATCCATTTATGCGTTTTTTTAAAATCACGGTTCCGAAGGTAGTCGGATACCTTAAGAATATTAAAATAATAACAAAGCAGTACAAAGGTTTTTCCAGACTCTTTACTTTTTTGTTCGTTGCTTAACAGTTCCTAAACTATAGAACAGCAAATGAAAACAAAGAAAATCAGTACCTCAGATGCAAACACACACACATGTGTTTTAATTTAAACTACAAATAACATCCTTACTTAGAAATGATGAGTACAATATTCAGTAAATATTACAAATATATATCTAGATGGCTTTTTATAGAAGAAATAAAACAGGGTTTATAATTCCTTTTGTTTTTTTTCCTTTGCTAGATTAAGATTGAGAATCTTCTCAATTTGAGACATCAAAACATTTTTATTTCCCTCAAATGGACGTCATTCCATATACATGTAAAGAGTGTTTTTTTCCAGGTATAGAAATTTAAGTTGGCATTACTTTCCAAGATGGCGACCGATTTAACAGCTGTCAAGTGATTTATTCTCAGTTTGGTTTGGCAATTCATCGAAACGATCATCAAGCAAGGCGTAGATTCGTCGAATGGGCCCAAAACGAGATTGCCGTTGCTCCCGATTTTCATAAGCGAATTTTGTTTAGCGATGAAGCGTACTTCTGGTTGAATGGCTACGTCAACAAACAAAACTACCGCATTTGGAGTGAAGCTAACCCACAAGTGTATGTCGAAACACCGTTACATCCAGATAAACTGACTGTTTGGTACGCTTTATGGGCTGGTGGAATCATTGGTCCATACTTCTTCAGAAACGATGAAGGCCACAACGTTACAGGCAATGGTGATCGGTATAGAGCCATGATTACTAACTTTTTCATTCCTGAATTGAACAATCATGATGTCCAGGAGCTGTGGTTCCAACAAGACGGCGCAACATGTCACACAACTCGTGCCACAATCGATTTATTGAAAGACACGTTTGGTGACCGCCTAATTTCACGTTTTGGACCTGTGAATTGGCCTCCAAGATCTTGTGATTTAACACCGCTAGACTATTTTCTGTGGGGCTATGTAAAGTCATTGGTCTATGCGGATAAGCCACAAACGCTTGACCATTTGAAAGACAACGTTCGCCGTGTTATTGCCGATATACGGCCACAAATGTTGGAAAAAGTCATCGAAAATTGGACGTCCAGATTGGACTACATCCGAGCCAGCCGTGGCAGTCCTATGCCAGAAATCATTTTTAAAATGTAATGCCACAAGATTATCTTTCGAATAAAAAAAATTCATGTCAATCGAATAATACATCGTTGTTTTATTGCAATTTAAAGTTCTATACCTCTCAAAAAAACACCCTTTAGTAAATAAACAGGAAGAGTGATCTCGGTGACTGATTTGGCTACAAATTTCTTTGGCAAATGTCACTCTCATTTGAGGATAAAAATAGATTCATCTGGAAAAATTCACCAGAGGAAATATTTTTAGTCAATTAGTAGTTGTTGGCTTTTGCTAATGACACTGATATCATTGCTCGAACACCCATCGCATTATGACAAACCTTATTTTAAGAGAAAGAGGTGGTTGCCCATCCGGTATAGTGTTTAGCGATGCTGACTGCTGTGTCCTTGGGCCTGGATTTGAGTCCCGGAGAACACATGGATGTTTGTAAACGTATAGTGCCTTCGCTGCATGGGGGTACTTTAAATAGCCGTCGAACCGCAAGTCCTCTCGTGAGGTTGGTTAAAAGGGAATAGAAGTTGGAAGCATATGACCACCCCGGGATATTCTCCCTCAAAATTGGGGTGAAACCGAGCTAAATCGTTCTGTCACCTGTATGGTGCTCAAAGCTATGGCTAACAACAGGCGTCACTTAGCCCTTTGCCATGATGAATTTCGTGGGTCTTGATTTGGCCTTTGCCGATCAGGTGGCATTAGTAACAACAACAGAGAAAGAGGCCCTCAGGATGGGATTTAAAATAAGTGAGAATAAAAGATCAAATACATGCTTTGCACTAAATCATGTTTTAACCATTCCCACTTAAAAATCGAAGAGTATAATTTTGAAGTTGTTGACAGTTTCACTTATTTAGGTTCGGAAATTAACAATAGAATTAACTCTCCATTTGTATAAATTGTTGATATGTTACTGAAAAATAATTAAAAAGTTTAGTAAAAAAATAACTGCTAAGTATACAGATTAATAACTATATGAATATCTTTATATTTTTGCTTGCGTAGTATAAGATTACCAGGAAAGAATATTGAAGTTTTGAAATAGTATGTTCTAAAACAATTAAACATCCCAAAATAAATAAAATATTTAATAATTTTTTATTTATCTTTAAGTAACTCAATCACTAACTAAGAAAAATAAAAGCTCACCGCAGCTCTTAAGGGCAATGTTAAAAAAATGGTATCAAATAAATTCAATTATAAATCTCATGAGATATATTATTTATAAATTTACGATTAAATAAACGATTTTATTAGGTTCTACATCCACGTGTTGTATTAGACTTAACTTTTCAACTTGGTTTTTTTCCTATTATGTCGAAAATTTCTGCTGTACGGGGAAGGTTGGATCCACAAAGCATTGCTTAACCCTATTTCGCTGACCTAATTCAGTGACAGCTTTAGAAATCATAAAAGGTCTCCGGTTTAGTCCGATGACTCTTTTGTATCTAAATTTGTTGTGTCTGCAGAATTCCAATTTCTTACTTCTTTAGCACTGTAGGTTCTAGTACTTATTCACTTTTATTTTATTATAATATATATATATATATATATATATATATATATATATATATATATATATATATATATATATATTTAGTTTACTAACGCAATATATTTTAATTAAAATTGTATTACATAAATTCAGTAATGGAAAAGTAATATATTTGAAAAAAAAATTATATGAAAATCATACGATATTTTTTTGAAAATTATTATCTAAGTGTAACTAGTTCTAGTTACAGTTCCGTTTTCTAATAATTCATACATTGCTTATCTTACTCTTTGATAAATGTAAGAAAAATGTCATACATATTACTTATTAATATTTATTATTATTTAAATTACCTTTTGGTTGAAATTAGTGCGATTTTTTTAATGGTTTAAATGCTAACAAAAAAGTTTTACTACCGAAAACATTTTGGTCAAAATTATAATTATATGTATTGGGTTATGCAAAATAAATGAAAAGTATTCTAACTATGATAAAACATACACAAGATAAAACTTGATTTCTCAAAACGCACTGTACACTGCATTAAACACGATTTCCATTATTTGCATTTCACGTTCACATCATCTTCAAACATGTTTTAAAACTATTTTCATGTTATTTTAAAGAGTAGATTATAATAAATTTCGAATGTGAGACTTTTTATGTCGATTACAAAGACAAAAGTGCAGATTCTAAACAATATATACTCAGATGCCATTTTTTTTTATCTCATTGTTGTTTTGAATCTTTTTATTTAATTCTGATAAGGAATTTTTTTAATGGAAAATGGGCTTTGCAGATAACTTTCCAAAATTCCTCCATTGTTTCAAACGACAAGTGTAAAAAATAAATCCAAATGTTATCTTATTCAAACGAAGAAGAAAATTTTTTTCCCTGTCATTAGAATTTTTAAAAAACAATTACTTTTTGCAGAAATGAAAAGAATTGCATTTCGTAATTTTAAAAAAAATGTAACCTTTATAAAAATAATTCTTATAAAATTCAAAATAAAAAAAATCACTCACCTAAAATTTAAAACATTATGTGATTTATTTTTTTTTAAATTTTATATTTGTCATCAAAGCAGTTTTATTCTACTTGAACAAAGAAAACTTTTTAATAATTGATGTAATTTTTGATAGCTCTACGTAGAAGGAAACACAGTAATAGTATTATTTATGCGTTGTAAAAATCTTAAAATATAATTTTAATATGTTTATATAAATAAAATGTAATCTACAACTGCATTAAGATAGCAAATAACTGTTGAGAACCTAAAATATGAACAGAAAGAGTTTTATGCAATTATTTAAATTTTTAAAACTTATGGACGTTAAGTAAAACATATGCACAAAACTTTTAAGCAATATTCAAATGTGTTCTTCAAAGAGTTTCTACGGAAAAGTATAATTTTTTAAAGTTCATTTTCAATTTTTTTAGTTATATATGAAATATTTTTAATAGTTTTCTAGAAAGCAAATCTTTTTCTAATTTTATTTTTTGAATGAGTGAAGTTGAGTTTTGAGTTAGTCAATGCATTATAATTTGATATTTCATTTATTTTAATTTTTCCGCAGTTAAAGTATATGTAAAAAGATAATGTGCTAGACTTCTTTCTGTTCTGTACTAAGATAATGTAACAGAAAACAATATTTATACTAAACTATCATCTAAAAATGTTAGAGATTTGTGCTTTATATATAATCCGGTAGCTTATTATTTTATTTTATGATTATTATATTTTACTTAGTTGTAATCTTAAACTATCAATAGTTAATTTAAAATTTATTTAAAGAAAAGACATATTTTGGAATTTTCGGTGAGCTTTTTCTCAGAAATAATTTTTTTTAAGCGTGAATAGTAGATTATAGTTATTTTAAAATATTCATTCTTGAAAATATAATAAATTTTATTTTTACATAAGGAAAGGATTAAAGTGATTAATTATATGGAAATATGATTAACTACATTGAAAACTATTAAAATATTCTTACTGCAACGGTGAAGAAGTTCATTATTCATGAACCAGTTTTTTTCACAGGATAGAACCATCTTACAATTCGGAAATAAATATTAATCTGTTAAAAGTATCTTGATATTCTCTTTTTGAAAATGATCAGCGAAAAATAAGTTTTATTTAATAATTTCATGGATTAACTACTCCTCAAACGAAGACTTTCTTTTCGTTCTTTAACTAAAGGAAATAACTGGCAAGCTCTGGGGAATTATCTGATGGATTTTTTTTTTAGTCGTTAAACGATTTCCTAAAGTGTAGATTTAAGCAGTGGTCAAGGTTTCAACATTCGTGCCTAGTGGGGAAATTCAGCCCAGCCTATCCCTATTGATTGAGTATATGCACTTTACAGAAAGATAATTAAGATATTTCCAAAAAATCACTACTCATAATATAAACAATTATGACGCATGCGTCGAACAAACCCGCTACCTCTAATAAAGACTTGGTGATTTCAACGGTACAATTGTTCCAAAAAACGCTCGATATAATTGGGCGGATCTCAATTCGTAAAATTTTCCCATTAATTTGCTAGAACTTTAAAAGGAAACTAGAAAATAAAGTACTTTTTTTTGTTGTCATTCTGCGTCCCTTTCAACATATACCTGCCCTGTGAGGGTGGGGGTTAAATAGCTAACTCTAATGTTAAAATTTTTTTGAAAACACGAAAAACTCCCCATCAGATTAATTGAACAAAAAGATGTATTTAAAATAATGACATTTACGATGCAATTAAAGTTAAAACTTTCACATTCCACATTCATGGTAATGCTATTAAATTTTTAGTGACTTGTCAAACACTGAAAACCTTAGTATGACCCATTTAAAAAACTATTTACCATGTAAAAAACAAAACAAAAAAAAACAAAGAAGAGAATTCTCCTTGACTTGTGCAATCTTTCATAATTCTTTACCTTTCCTAATTTTCAATTAATTTCTTTTATAAATTTTTAAAATTTTCTTTTATGGAAATTTCCTTATGTTATATGAACACATTCATCGTGTACTCACATAGATTCACTTCTATGTAGCTAAATTTTATTGACGTTAGGGCAGCCAATCCTGTGCCATTTTACTTCACGATAACAACCAATGGGGAACAGTTCTTCCGGAACAGCTAGGAATCAGGAATTCTCCAAACACATGATGCAGCACTCATCTCGTATCAACCCTCTTCTCTTGTCACAAATCAAATTCTATCAACCTATAAGAAGTCTTCTTCTAGTAAAAAAGCAAATTCCCACCATACCATGCCAATATTACATTTTTTAACCAGATACGGGGTTGAAGATAGGTCCACGATCCAAGTACCTGGAGAAAAATCAGCGTCAATACAATTAGAGATATATATCAGTTACAGTAATCAGTTGAACAACGTTCTCTAAGTATCTCAGAAAGTCCTTCAACATTAAAAGGACTCTTCCCAAAGAAATGATTTATGCAACTCCCTCTTCTGCCACTAGTTAAAAACATTAAAAGGTAGGAACAAAAGCACTCAATGTGTGACCCAATTAAGAATTCCTTTTAGCTCTAATCGTCCAACGCAATGATCTTCACATATTGTGATCCCACATACCTCAAGCAAAATTAATTATCCAAAAAATCCCATTGGTCATTACCTTGTGGATGGTGAGTCATGAGTAGGAGTCCTACTGCAACTGAAAACACGGTGTATAGAGGAAATAATACACGTTAAATCTGTCCCAGTTCAAACTCACATTGGTGTGGTGTGGAAGTTTGAGCGTTGGGCGCTATTTCAAGTGTTGCACTCGTCACTGGACCAAAGTTCAAAGTTACTAGACACTAGCCAAAAGCCCACGTGTGGTTTATGTGTGTAACGTTTATGAAAAAAGTCAAATAAAATCCCACTTTAATATATATATATATAAATGTAATAATAATTCCTAATAATTTAATCTTTAATATCTTTTGATTTATCTATGATCTAGACTTTCAGGACAACCATTTAATTATTTTAACTAGCTACCCGCCTAACGAGGACTTTTGGAACTACATCCCTTCCCCCCGGACCATTTGATTTCCCGCTGAGTATAAATAGTGAGATTTCTGGAAATCCCGCTCTTCGAGCGCAGGAGTCGTTTTTCTGGACATCCAGAAAGCGTCCAACCGTGTTTGGATTTATGGTCACACTTATAAACTACTAACATATGACTTTCCCTCACCCCTCATTCACTCCTATCTTATTAACCGCTCCTTTAAAATCAGAATTAATGAAACTTTCTCTAATTCACATATCTCTGCAGCGTGTCCCCAAGGTTCCTTCCTTGGTCCTCTACTGTTCAATCTTTACATCAATGATATCACTAATTAATCCCTTACTATCATTAACATGTCAGGAAATCATGAGGTAGGTTATACATATAATGAACGGTTCATCTTATGTAGTAAAAAAGATCCCTAGACATTCTATTGGAAGTTTGGCAAACTCAGACCTTGCTACCATTACCTCAAATATTGCCGACAACTGTCAGAAAAGTATGCTGAGTGATCCAGGTAACGGACACAGAATGATTTTTGAGTCCTATGGTTCAGTGGTGATGTCTAATAAAGGGTGTTTTTTTCCAGGTATAGAAGCTTAAGTTGGCATTACTTTCCAAGATGGCGACCGATTTAACAGCTGTCAAGTGATTTATTCTCAGTTTGGTTTGGCAATTCATCAAAACGATAATCAAGCAAGGCGTAGATTCGTCGAAAGGGCCCAAAACGAGATTGCCGTTGTTCCCGATTTTCATAAGCGAATTTTGTTCAGCGATGAAGCGCACTTCTGGTTGAATGGCTACGTCAACAAACAAAACTACCGCATTTGGAGTGAAGCTAATCCACAAGTGTATGTCGAAACACCGTTACATCCAGAAAAATTGACTGTTTGGTGCGCTTTATGGGCTGGGGGAATCATTGGTCCGTACTTCTTCAAAAACGATGAAGGCCACAACGTTACAGTCAATGGTGATCGGTATAGAGCCATGATTACTAACCTTTTCATTCCTGAATTGAACAATCATGATGTCCAGGAGCTGTGCTTCCAACAAGACGGCGCAACATGTCACACAGCTCGTGCCACCATCAATTTATTGAAAAACACGTTTGGTGACCGCCTAATTTCACGTTTTGGACCTGTGAATTGGCCTCCAAGATCTTGTGATTTAACACCGCTAGACTATTTTCTGGGGCTATGTAAAGTCATTGGTCTATGCGGATAAGCCACAAACGCTTGACCATTTGGAAGACAACATTCACCGTGTTATTGCCGATATACGGCCACAAATGTTGGGAAAAGTCATCGAAAATTGGACGTCCAGATTGGACTAGATCCGAGCCAGCCGTGGCAGTCGTATGCCAGAAATCATACTTAAAATGTAATGCCACAAGATTATCTTTCGAATAAAAAAAATTTATGTCAATCGAATAATATATCGTTGTTTTATTGCAATTTAAAGTTCTATACCTCTAAAAAATTACCCTTTAATTCCCCTTCAAGAATTCTGTTGATTTTAAGAAGAAAATTGGGATGGTTTTTCAACTGTCTTAAAAATTTTGTGATTAATATACCCGAAGATGTCTCCTTCCTCTCAAAAACTAACTTTCATTTTCACGAGATTCCTGTAACAAGGTGCAAAGAATGTATCCGAAGAGGACATCACTTCAAGCACAAACTTTTTTGGAGCACTCATCTCATACAAAGAAAAGCAAGATATACTCAATATGCTGTTTTTAAAATCAACTAATTCCATTTTCAAAAATCATGTGAGAATACCTAACCACATAAAATTGGATAACTCCAGTTTCAAAATATAAAAACGTTTACGCCGATTCGCTTTATATGGATGTAAAATAAAGTGAAATGTATTTTCCAAACTTTTTTAAGTCGGTTAAAATTCTCTTTAAAACCTAGTTATATTCCCTACAAAGTGATTAAAACAATTTTAGGGCACTTTCTTGAAAATTAAGCGCATTTTCCAAAATATATAATTGTGTATTAAAAATGTTTTTCTAACAGAGGAAATTCTTTATTGAAGATATCAAGTGTCGTTATAAACATTTTTTTTATTTTCAAACGTCAGTAATGCAATTCATCTATTTCCCTGCAGCTTTTTATTTAGTTCATTGAAATGTTAAGTGATGTCACATGAGAAAAATAAATCCTTTACGCAATCAATATTTGAAAATTCCACAAAACTTTTGTTTTCTTTTTATTCAAAAATAGCTTTATTTCTTTTAAAAAAATTGGCAAACCGATTAAGAACTTGACTACAACTGACCTATTTCATATTTCTGAATGTTAAACCTCAGAATATAAATACATATTTACTAGTACTCAGTTTCCTCTAATAATTATGCAAATTCTAGTTTATAAAGATATCTCTTGCATTCATAAAATTATTTATTTTTATTATAATTCTTATTACAGCGAAAAATTATATTAAAAAGGGGTTTTATTTTTCCTCATTTAAGTTTTAGATGTACTATTTTTTAAATTTCATTTACAAAACCAAAGTTATAAAATTTTATCTAAATGTAGGGAGAAATAAACTATATAAAAAAGTAACAATTTTTTTAAAAATAAAAAAATTCATTTTATTCCTTTAAAATTGTCTTACTTAATTCAATGTAAATATGAATAATTTCACATTAATCGAGGGTACATAAGATTACTAAATATCATTTTATATTATGTAATTTTTTATTGCAAATGATATATATTGATAATATTAAGACTCACAACGGAAAAAGTCGCTTCGAGGGAGTCTTCATTGTCAACTGAATTGAATTTTCAACCAATACTAGGATGAGTCAGAACAAAAAATAAAATATTGCAAGCAAACAAATTACTTTTGATGTGTTTACTTTGTATAGCGAAAGAATAATATGAAACGCTCAGATGTCCTGGTTCTTCAATAATTGTAAAAATTGTACTTCAAAGAAATATATTAGCCGTCTATTTCAACAATTTCCCAAAACAGCATCTATCCTTTAAGAGTTTTAAAAATATTTTTTAAATACATTAGAGAAAATGTATTACTAATGTATTCTGATTGTAAAATTTATTTTAAAAGCGGTGTGCATATGCTATAAACTTATATTTTCACGCTTTATTAAATCATGTTAATATTTATTGTTGTATCAGGTTTTTATCAGAGGAAGAAATAAAACAACTTAAATTACATACACCCGTTTTATGCAGTAATGAAATCTTAAATTCATAAAACTTGTTAAGAATACAGGCATATTCAAACAATGTGATTTATAAAACCACTGAATAAATATTTTTTAGTATGTATAAATTTGATTTAAGAAACTATTATAAAATAGAAAATTCAAGAAAAGAAATATTATTTAATATAATGGATGAGAAACTATTACTGGTAAGTGTTAAGCATACAGGTATATATTTTAAAAAGTGATGTTGCGCCAAAATGCATTTTTTTTCAAATCTGAACAAATATCATTTAATTGCATTAAAATACACTCCATTCAAAACACATTTTTATCAAAAATATGAAACACTGAAGTAAATTTTTTTTATTGAAAAGAGGTATATATTTACGTGATACATGTTTATCAAAGGAAAATTTATAATATGCTCTATATATAACGTTGCTAAATGTTTCCGACTTTGAGAGAAAATTTTTTAAGCAACATGTACAGATTTTCATTCGATTCCGGTCAAGAAGTTTTAAAACTGCCAACAAAACTGTTTAAAACTGAAAATGAAAATCCACTTCTAAGTTATGTATTTCAAAAAATCTAGTTGAGCCTCTGTAGAGAGGTCTGAGCTATATAAAGGCAAAATATTATTATAATAGAAGCATTTTTCACAAAAGAGCATTTTGAAAAAAGGTTATTCTAAGTTAATTTTTTGCCGAAATATTGTATTTAAATAATTCTTTTTGTCAAAATGTCCTTAAAACAATTGTATACATGTATTCTAATCTAAGTGACACTGAATATCATAAATATTATTCATTTATACGCTTTTGCAAAATCACGGTTCCGAACGCAGTCGGATACCTTAATGTCAGTATGTTTGATTTATTTTCTGCTGAGGAATGTGATGAGGGGGTTCTTAACTACACTCATGTCCATAAATTAAGGATAATTCAGAATCAAACGGAATTGAACTCTAAAATAAAAATTTCAGCTGTAGAATTATCACACACATCTTGAAGAAGAATATGCAAATTACAGGAAATCACCAGAAGGCGTGGATAGTACGTCACAATGACGAGAGTGTAAGAGAGGGGTATATAAGGAATGGTGGCAAAGAAGTAAAATTGTTCATAAGCGTTTTAAAAGCCTTTCAGTGCAATAACCGCATAGTTAGAGCACAAAGGAAGCATTTGGAGGATTTTTTACGTGGTAGAATTATTGGACGACTGGAATGTGGACGTACGAATTATCCGAGGAACTTGGAATCACCCAGAGTGTCATCTCCAGGCTTTAGCAACGATTCTAACATGATGGTAATGTGAGTAGATGTTACAGCACAGATCGCCCCCGAGTTACAACGCCGAATGAGGACCTGTATATATTTGGCAGTTACTGCCAAAAGAAACAGACGGAGCACAGCATCAGATCTGTCTCGTCAGCTCTCTTCAGCTACCGGTACGACAGTTTCAAAACAGACCGTGTACAGACGCTTAGGGCACATTGGTCTATATGCTCGTAGGCCTGTCAGATGTGTTCCACTTACCTCAACTCACTGTCGCATGCGATTAACCTGGAGTAGAGAGCATACATTGTGGACACCACAACAGTGGTCTTGTGTGATGTTTTCTGACGAGTCCAGGTTTAGTTTGCAGTCTGATTCTCGCCGGACTTTAATATGGAGAGCGCCAGGTCCCCGTTACCACCAAGAGAACACCATTGAACGACACCGTTACGGTGGTGCAGGATGGCTCGTTTGGAGAGGAATTATTCTTGGTTCCAGAACTGACCTGCATGTTCAGAGTGTAACGATGACAGGACACATCTATCGGGATGTCATTCTGGAACAACATGTACGTTTGTTTCGGGGCGCCATGGGTACTGAATTTCTAATTATGGATGACAACGCCCATTCTCACCGTGCAAACATTATAGACGAATGCCTTCAATCGGAGGGTATCACACGTATGGATTGGCCAGCATACTCACCGGACTTGAATCCAATAGAGCATGTGTGGGATATGCTTGGCCGACGAATTGCAGCCCGTCAACCCCCTCCCACCTGTATACCGGAACTTCGGAGGGCATTGCTTGATGAGTGGTGTAATATTCCCCAAGATCAGATTGATAATTTGATACTCAAGCATGCCTAGGCGCTGTAAGGCTTGTATTACATCGTCCGGGAGACATAATCCGTGTTAACCATTATACTCACCATGTTATACTGTTTTTTGTAAATAGGTTCTTTTTTGAAATTTGCTCCAGGGAGTAAAAATCGCAATTTTTATTAATTGCGTCAAACATATAGCATCTTTTTTGCTCTTTACCTTTTGTTTAATAAAAAGACTATACAAATAAGTCAAATTTGTTTTGCTTCTGTCTCTTTCTTTGCCTGAACTTCATTATCCTTAATTTATGGACATGAGTGTATTAAGCGAACTGGCATTTTCACTATAAAGACGTGAAACTTTCTCTAAAACGTTACAGATTTAATTTGGGGGAAAAGTTTACTGGAATAGTTTAGAAGAAGTTTATACAAGAATAAGAAATTAAAAAATAAATAATCTCACCTCCTCCCCCCAAACCTTCCCACTGTTGTCGTTGAAATCTATGCTTTCATTTGTTGGTTATCTGTGATCACACAACAGGTAGTCGCATGTAAAGCATGACGTCACGTTATGTTATGACTTAAGCACAATGACTGTACAAAATGGAGGAAACGTCTAAGTTCATGACCAATTGTCATGAATCATACACAGGTGTAGTGATACAGGATTGAGAATCAGTTGACCAACGTCGACTAGGAAATATTTTTTTTATAAATTCGATATTAAATATTTTTACATTAATTTTGTAAGATTTTTAATTATCTCTTCACTTTTTTAAAATAAAATGTACGTTTATAAAAATCAAGACTTGGATCATTTAAAAAACCTTCGTGGGTCAGTGTTTGTCCCGTGGATTATGGGTTCGCCCCTGCTACCCTTGAGCAGCGGTTCTTAAACTTTCGATCGCCACTGTCCTCTTTTATGTATCATCCTGTCATTGTGGACCCCCAAGATTTTGAACATTTCTCTCTGTCTCTCTACAAATGACTGAGTGATATGAAGGTTCCTCAATAATCCTTTGATTGCCTTTATGACTTTAACACTTCTTTTTTTTTTAAGAAAACAGTAAACTATTTTTTTGGAATGTATTATATTGTAGTAATGGCTATGTAGTTGCAAACAAGTGATATAAAAGAAACTTTTTTAAGCCGATTCCTACTTAGGTCAACAAAGAAAATTTTTATTTTATAGTTACTTTTTATTAAACAATTACAATTAATATAAATATGTACAGTCTGACCTCTATTTAATAAAGTCACTAAATCCCGCAAAAAAGTTCGTAATATGGAGAATTCGTTAAATAGAGGTTAATCTTTCAATATACCTTATAAACCATATAAATCAAATTTTAAATTCATAAACATATATTAAAAAAAGTAATTATTCACACATTTTTGCAAATTAATGTATATATATTTATTTTACATATCTTGCCCATCAAAAAAAAAAAGGAAGAAAAACTGCAAGGAAAACAAGACAAAAAATGTTGAAGAATACACTACATTTTCAACATCAAGAAAATAATTTTATATTATAATTAATGAATTTTATGGACATTTTCTAATTTAAAGCATACATATAATTTTCAGCATACATTATTTTATAACTAGAAATTCTGAACATACATGACCACACGCGTCCTTAAATTTAATTGCACATAAAATCTCTTAATTTTATTTGAAAAATTACAGCAAATTTTTTGTTCTAGATGAGTCAGCCCCCTGATAAAACTAATTCAAGATTTATGGCCATCATAAAATATGTCAAAAGAGAGAATAACTTGAAAGGTTCAGAAATACTTTAAAAATAGAAAGACAAAAAATTGAATCCCAAAAGAAAAAGTTCGTTCTATAGAAAACGCACTTCACTAAAAGAGAGGTTATTTTACGAAGAAAATCGTGAAATGTTCTTGGTTCCAGGTAAAAGTTCGTTATATAGAAAAATTCGCAATATAGAGGTTCGTTATACGGAAGTTCGACAGCATACGTATACGACATAATCACAATATTAAGCTGCAATTCCTTTCGAAATATGGTGATGTGGCCTACTATTTTTGTTTGATCCTATTTATTCAATCGTAAATCCCATTCACAGAAATTAGGCCGTCGTAGATAGGATTCGAACCCTCGACCTTGCGACTAGTAGTCCAACGCGCTATCCATTGAGCTACAGGGACACAACGAGTGTTTTTCCTTTTTATTGGACTATTATGTTTGTTACTATTTATTCAATAATTAAGTTTAATTAATGAATTAATATTTGAAAGAACTGTATTAACATCTAGTGTCATCCACTACAAGTTTTAAAAAATGTATTTGAACTTGAAGGGATGAATAGAAAGTATTTAATTAACGATTGAAAATTTGAACAAGATATAAATAGGGAGATGGTGAAAGAATAGTAGGAATTAAAAAAAAACTGAATTAATATATTATTGTGATCGAAATACATGTTCTAGTAGAGTTTCTTTCATCAAGGAAAATTTAATGATCTAGTCTAGAATGACTCATCTTTCAGTTTTTCCAAGAGACCTTTCAGAGTTTGTGAAAGAGAAAAATTGTAGCATTCAACAAGAGATATTCGTGGACCTTCTGGGTGCCGCAGACCCCAGTCAAGGAAAAGTTGTCCTAGGGAAATAGAGGCAGGCTCTTATGAAATGGAGAAGGGAGTCTTCAGGACCAGCGGAAGGAGAAAGAAGCGCTTCCCCAGGTCTGTACGTTCGGAGGGGATACGCACTCACGGGACCGTTCGAATTTGCCTGCTAAGCCTAATTTCCTTGACCATGAGCACATATGTGTGATCACGCGTTTCTCCCTCCACGGCCTACGGTATCATATATGTGATTGAGCTTTTCCTCCCCGAAGACCCATGATCACACCGGTGTTATCAGAGTTAAGAACGTTTTTATATTAATTTTTACAAGAACTAGGGGGTTAAAAACGGGTTTTTTTCCCGATTAATGTATCACAAAACTTTGAGCTTCCATATGTGCTTTCGTCTCTGTGTGTGTGTTTTTTTAATTAGATTAATTAATGAATATAAACATCTACACACTTTTAGATTTTTCGAGAGAATTGGACATTTAGAGGTTCGTGATCTATTGCTCTATGGATATCTGTTTATATTTTGAATAAGTTGGTTTAGTTTTTTAATATTGCCTATGACCGTATCCATATATCTATGGGATTTTTGTCAATTTTTTTTGGAAGAGTGTGTAATTTGTTTTTATCAAAATGAAAACATTTTCTGTAAAATTCGCAATTCTTTTTTTAAATATAGCGAACATTTTTGTACTCTATGCTTAGATCTTGTCAATGATAGTAAATTGTAAGTTTTAGCTTATTTTTGATTGCATTTAAAACTTTATACGAATTTTTAAGTGAAATTAGGCTTAGCAGGGAAATTCGCCCGGTCCCGTGTGTGCGTATCCTCTCCGAGCGTACGGGCCTGAGGAAGCGTTTCTTTCTCCTTCCGCTGGTCCTGAAGGGGTTAAGAATTCATATAAAGTTTAAAATCCAATCAAATACGCTAAAACTCACAATTTACTATCCTTGATAATATTTGAACATGGAGTTCAAAAATTTTCACTATATTTAAAAAAACAATTGCGAATTTTAAAGAAAATGTTTTCCTTTTAATAAAAAAAAAATTACATACACTTTCAAAAAAATTAACAAAAATCCCATACATTTAAATACGAATAAAGAAAATATTAGAAAACTAAGCCAACTTATTCAAAATATAAACATAAATCCATAGAGCAATATATCACGAACCTCTAAATGTCCAATTCTCTCGAAAAATCTAAAAGTGTGTAGATGTTTATATTCAGAAATATCTCGGATCTAATTAAAAAAATCACGGAGCCGAAAGCACATATTGAAGTTCAAAGTTTTATGAAACATTATTCAAAAAATAACCCGAGTTTTAACTGCCATCTAGTACTTGTAAAAATTAATATAAAAACGTTCCTAACTTTGGTCACACCGTGTGATTATGGGCCTACGAGGAGGGAAAGCTCAATCACATATATCAGGGGTGTCCAAAACGCGGCCCGTATGTGGCCCACCGGTACGTAAGTTGCGGTCTACCGACTCTTTTTAAAAAAATTTTAAATATCAGATCTTTCAAGTTTTTTCATTTTGAAATTTATTTTTGCGGGGAAATTTATTTTTTTTTATATATATCTACAATGTATTTGCCTGCTACCTGTTCTTGTTTTAAAATAAATCCTTTTTGATAATAGAAATATCCTTTAGATTAAAATAGATTTATATTTTATCAAAAAGTTACATTTGATTTTACTATAGTAAATTACTTTTTTAATAAATTTCGAATTGCATTATGCATATCCTTTACTATGGATGGTACATGATTCTATGTGTGTGCGACTTTCATTTCTCCTCCTTCGTTTCTGTTTGGAGTGCCCAAAAAGCAAGAGGCAGTCAGAGATGTTTTTGAAAGTTTAAAAAAATATCCAGGATGGTTAAGATAAAGGACAATGTTTACTTAATCGTTTGCGAATGACAGCACTATCAAATTTCACCAATGAGTAACAAAAGATCAATTCAATAGGAACACCGTAACTTTCAAGAAAATGACAACTGTAATATTTTAAACATTATTTGTTCTTTACATTATTATATTATATAAACATTATTATATTATCTATGTCTGTATACATGAAAAATAATGAAAACAATAATATTAATTAATTTGGTTTTAAATTTTCACTCCAAAAAATGTTTTTTTGTTTCCAAATCTGATATAAAGGTACATATTTTTATGTGCGGTCCGCGAGATTATAATGTTTTTCCGAAATGGCCCGCAAGGTCATTTGGGTTGAACACCCCTAACATATATGATAGCGTGGGCCGTGGTTGGAAAAACGTGTGATCACATATGTGTGATCACGGTCTTGAACGGGTTAATGAATGCATGTTCTATCATCACACGTATTCAAAAAATGTTCTACCTAAAACAAACTTTCTGAACTTAAATTTTTTTCTGATAAGCAAAAATAATTCGTCTGTATCCCATTGTACGACTAGAGTGGGGGTCGTCAAACCTCGTATCGCTGCGTAGAAGGTTGCTGCTCTCCAGTCTTCTGTTCTATGAGTCATTAAAAAAAACTATGCCTACTAAAAACATGTTTCGCTTTTTCTTTTTTCCTTATAACTATTTAATGAAAAAATTGCTTTTATTTACATATATATTTAAATATTTGACTGGCTAAAGATAGTTTTTTAAAATTGTTATTTCTGTACTATAAATTATTTTTTATTAACAAAGCTTACTGAAAATCAATGAAAATTCTACAGTTATTTCTAAGGCAACAAAACATTCATAATTTTGGACAAGTGATACTTTAAGCTCCCAATAGGAGTAAGAAAAACATATTCGGTATTTTATGACAAGCTTTATGGCAGGGGTGGGCAGACTTTTCCGGAGTGCGGTCTGCTTCTAATTTTTTCAAGTTCTTGCGGTCCACCCAATGTCAGTGGGCGTACACAAAGAGGGGGATGGAGGTCCACTGGTCCGGATCATTCCTCATAGCCCTTGATTTTTTTCCCGATTGATTATAATACTATGTATTTTGTACGTAAAACTTAATTAAATATTTGTTATTAATAATTTTTTATCATTTAATGTTGATTATTTATTCAGTTATTTATTTTGTACTGTTTTTTGTTCCCGACAATATACAAAATTTCAAAAAAAAAAAAAAAATGTTTGGCTGCGTATTGGAAAATGATACGAGAGTGTTACCCCCCTCCCCCGGGTGCCAATGCCCAGTGTCTTAGGTGTGAGGAGGTAGGAAAAGATCACAGTATTTATCATAAATTAATAATAAATACGGAATATATACAGATATAAAACTAAAATAAAAAAAAGGTAACACTTTTAAAACTGCTTTTAAACCAAAACGCTAGATACAAACATAGTAATTATAGCCACAAATATAATAATATCAAATGATGCACTTATTATCAAACAATTCAAAATACATAAAAAGTAAAACATTTTTATCTAAAGTTAGTTTTCGTTGCTTTAGTATTAGAAGACATTTATATAGTCTGCAAACTGTCAGTCAAATCTTGAATAATTACGTGCATAATTACTAATTACTAATGTTTCTGCGATCACCCCAAAATGTCTTGGCGGTTCACCTGTCGATCGCGATCGACGTAATGTCCACCCTGGTTTTAAAGGTATCCGACTACTTGCGACAACTTTTTTTTATAATAAATGAAGATATGAGGATTTTTTTTTTTTTTTTTGCGATTTTTAGATTTATTTGGTATATTTTAAGGAACAGAAAAAAAAAATATTATCATTAAAATGGGAAAAAACTGGTGAAAATGTACAAAAAATTACATAAACGGGGCCCAATCTGTACAAAAATTTTATGAACAAATTCTCAATTTTTCAATTTTGATGTGTTACTTTGCTATTCATCTTTGAAATGACCTTCAGAATAAGAGATATTTTAATTTTTACAAAAACTAGAGCACTTTATTTTAGTGATTATATGAAATTGCTTAAAAAAATAGTGATTATATTCACATAAGGGACTGTAAATTTTGCAATAAAAAAGTGATTAATAAATTTGAAGGTCAAAACACTTCCACTATTATACGGAACACACACAAAAATTTTCAATGAATTATTTTCAAAACTTTTTGAGCAATCGCCGTTCCCGTTTGAGCTTTTCGAAAGAAACACATTTCGAGTGAGACGCATTTTAAAGTTTGACATCATCACTTTGTGTAAACTTATGACATCTGCTTTTACTAAAACACCTGTAGTTTTTGTTCTAGTGAATGGAAAATAAAAACTTGTTATTTTTATTAAGATAATAAGATGCCCTATAAAATAAAGTCATAAGAAAAATTTGTCAATTTTAGAAAAAAAATCATGATTTTAGGGTAGTCGGATACCTGGTTGATAAAAAAAGTGTTGAAATGGTTTTCGTACGCAGAAACAACCAAAATCATTTGTTGTTTCAAATCCATTCCACCAAATCCATTCGACCTTTCCGCATAAGAATGTCAGAAACCAGGTCTTGGTCTCCAAATAACTGTCTCAGAGAAATGCCCCAGCAGTCCAGAAGATGAGCAGGAGAAACAGGGAGAGAGCAGGGACAGGTAAAGAGAGACTTTACCCCTGCACAAAGGTCATACCACGCAGGTGACCGCTTCTAAAAACAATTTTACTTATTAAAGTAAACATAAAATCCTCGAATAGAGCATTTACGGTATTATTGGTACAGAATTCTTTTGATTGTATTTAAATCGATATTTAAAAATTTTCTACATCATGAAATTTTCATTATAGTTGTTCTCGCATTGAATCATGTCGGAGATTAGAACCCGTGACCTACGGATTCGTAAGCACAAACATATCACTAGACAAAAGAGATTACTCCTGTCCGGAGGCTGTTACTGGCTTATGTAGATACCGCCACAGTACTCTCCCACCAGTAAGTCGCTGGATAGGCGAACGAACGAGATATTTGTTGTTATGGCGAGCGTGTGAGTTGTTACTGTTGCGTCAAGGAAGTCTGACGACTTTGCTGCGTCAAGTGAGTCTGACGCCTTTTTGCTGCGTCAAGTGAGTCTGACTACTTTTTTGCATCAGGTGAGTTTGACGACTTTGTTTTGCTGCGTCAAGTGGGTCTGACGACTTTGGTTGCTCTTGTTGCGAGTAGATGGTGCCACGACAGATCAGAAGGTTTTGCATTTCCTCTTTTCAGCCAGGGTCACCAATGTCGGAGATTAGAACCCGCGACCTATGGATTTGTAAACACGTAACATACCCCTAGACAAAATTGATCACTCCGGTCCGGCGGCTGTTACTGGCTTATGTTGATACCACCACAAATCACATAAATAAATTTATTCTCGCATTAATAAAAATATCTTCCATAGTTCATACTTTTGTAGAAACGTAAAATATTTCTTTGTATAAAATTACATTCTAGTATGATAAAAAAATATTGATTGGAGTGACCAATTGATTGGAGTCCTCCTCCAGCTTAAGTTTATGCATATAAACAGTTTAGGCTCTTTGATAGACTTTTTTAAAGGTCTTTGATGGTTTGTCTTGTTTCACTTACAAATTGGCTCTTCTGTCTCAAAAGTTTGTCGACACTGCCTTTCTGGTGGTTCTGTTCTAATTTGATCTTCGTGATATTTATTTTTAGAAAAATCATGGGAAAATTCTGAAAACCGGGATAAAATTGAAGGGGATAGTTCTTAAACAATGAAAAGTGGAAAAGTTTTCTCTGAGGTATCAACTGCGACATCCTGATTACCCTTTTAGTTGTATTTTTTTTTGTTAAAGTGAACATACTTGAGGCTTTTTTTTATTTTTACCGTTGTAACAAAATCCTGCAACTGTCATGAATATTTATTTAATTTTGTATGTTTATTTATAATAATTTTTCTATGTCATAATAGTTGATTTTTGTAATAATAAATAACTTTATACAGACTACAATCTGATAGTTTTTAAATAAAGTATGGTAAATTACGTATTTTCAATAATGTATGGTATTACTTTTTTTGTTTAACTCAGCCTCATTGAAAAAAAAACCTTTTGGTGTTTATTTGGCCAATTTATAAGCAAACATCACGTATTTGGTACGTTGAAAGTTGTCACGAGCTTGGTTTATTCTGAGTGTTTTGATTCTTGATTTGTTGCAGTATGTTGTTTTGGTAAGTTTATTCACATACCTACAAATATGAGAGATAGAATGGATCTTGTGTTAATAAGAATGCTAATAATATCAAATAAGTTTTGTAATATAATAATTGACATTCAACTGAGCCAGAAATTTCCATAGAAGGGTTTTATCTTTGATCAGGAATTAATGAGGAACTAATAGGGTTTTTAGTGCACTAAGGATCAGAGTTAGTTGCAACGGATAAATCACATTAAAAAATATGGCTGTCTAAAAAAACACAATAAGTCTAATGATAGGCATTGGGAATGTCTGGTGCAAATTCTACAGGGTGAAGATTACAATTCATTTTAAAAATGTATGTTACAATTTGACATAAGACCTCGATTAACGTAAGTGTTGGTAGGTGGATTAGGTCAATTATTTGGATATATGACGTCAAAAATTTTTGAAAATTAGGCTTATAAAAGAGTTTTGTAGAGGAGGCACAATCGTGGTTTGTTGTTCAGGATTTAAGTTGGGTCTAGTTCTCATTAGCTGTTGACTAAGCCTGATTGGTCTTTGTTCAGAAAAGAATTCTTAAATTTTTAACAATTCTGTATTTACCACGAGCCATTCGCAGTAGGTATAATAGGGGAATTAATGATTATTAATTGCTTTTAAGTTGGGTAAGCATTCCACCTGTAAAGCTTTCTAAAATGAATTGAGGAGAAAGACTTAATTGTCTTCCACAATTTAGTTTCTTATGGAAGTATTGTACCAGGTTACTGTTTCTTTTTAAGCAAAGTTAACTTTAGGAGGCAGAGAACAATTCTCAATAAGAAAAGACGGGTTCATATTCAATAGAATATTTCAAAATCAGAAATATACTAACGAAAATTTTTGTAGTGTGTTAATGTAGAACCTTTAACAATTTTGATATATATTATATTTCCCATGCCTTGTCATTGTTATTCTGTCTACATGTGTTGTTAAAGTATTCTAGCTATGATTTCATCTTCATTCCCTTTTTGGAATGAAAAGGAATTATGTAGGCTTCACACTTAAATTTTTCGGTTCAATGTGCATCTCAGTGTTTTGGAGCCACAGTTTATTTTTTTCTCAGAAAAAGCTGCTCTCAGAACTATTATCATATTTTTCTGTAGATTTACCAGGAAGATTGGCATTTTAAGCCAGATCGAAGGATCCCTCAAGTTAGCTTAAATTTTAGCACAGATCAAAACTCCTAATACCATAAAATATCTCAAAATTTGGACAGTGGTTTCAGTTTTAAAAAAATTAAAGCATTTGAAAACACTTTATAATTTGCAAAATTCTAACATCAAATATTAGAATAAAGTTTCAAAAATGGTTATCACATTGAAATATGCATTTTTTAAAAATAAAATAATTTATATGAATCTTGCAATATAGAAATTTTTAATCGATTGAGATAATAAACCGCAAGAACGTCAGGCTAAACTGGGGCATCACAGAAACCAATAAATTAAAACTTATGGTATTGTTGTCTAGAGACGTCACTTTGCCACTAATCACCCGCACTCTTTGATGAAACCTCACAAGAAAAAGAGCTTCGTTGATTAACGGTATTGCGCATTTATTCAGATGACGGAGAAACACTCTGAAAATACGCATTTTTTAAACTCCGTCAGGACTTCTTGAATGCATTGTAGTTTTATGAAGCGCAATTCTCTGAAGTGACACTGGTTTTCTGTTGGCTACGATGAACTTTCAAATACGCCTTTTCTTAGGATTACTTCTGTATGATATTGTGATTGCTCTTTCTTTTTCTTACCTAGAATTCTGTGCTGGCTCATAAACTGAAGCTACTCGGAAGTATTTATAATTATTTTTTATTCATCTAGTTAAAATATATTTTAACCTTCACGTGTTTCTATTTTCTTGTAAAATGTCTGGCAACTATTTTTTTGTTTTAATCGCTACATGTTCTTATTCACTATGTGTGTGAATCGAATCATGAGATAAATTTAGGTACGTTAAAACTTTGTTCCTGTTAAAATTCTTATGTCAAAATTCTATTTTTGACGATCTATTCGATGCTATTCGTTACTGATTCATCTGCACAACAACTGTGTTCTTAAATTCATTACATTAACTTCTACCTCGATTCTAATTCGATTTAGGTTAGAATCTATATCCACACTCTCCAAGGCTTGTGGAGTGGGCGTCATTTTACGTAGGCTGTAAGATAGGCTATTAAGATATTCCTTATCTAGGAACCACGTATAAATCTATTAAAACATCGGTTTTAATCCTTTTAAAGCAAGAAATGAAATGAAACTGGTGTTAAGAAAACTAGGAATAATAATTAAGATTTGGTGAAAAAAAATACATGAAGTTAGAATTTAAATAATATTAAGACACTCAGGCACATATGCACGCACGCATACACACACGATCATGAGCCTACTTTTTTTGTGGAAGCATTCGGGATAAGAAACAGAGTTTTAAGTTTTACAACTGGAACTATAACTACAAACCTAATGTCAGTTTTGAATTCAATGAAGAATGCGTAATTGCATTAATCTTGTGACCACAATGGTTTTAGCCCATTACCCCTATTATATAGTCGATTTGGCACAGATAACCCAAACTGGCCATAGGTTTGCTCATGAAAAGGGTAATAAGTTTGGCAAACTTATCACCTAATTCAGCAACAGATATCAACCAACATCAAGCATTGCCATAAAATAGAATCAAGCCAAAATTTATAGGTATTTGGCGAATAAATAATTTTTATTACAATAAAAAGCATCTATATATATATATATATATATATATATATATATATATATATATATATATATATATATATATATATATATATATATATATATAACCGAATATAAATATTCTACAATCAATAAAGTGAAAGTAATGATTTGAATCCTTTTCACCATCTGACATCTCTTCGATTTATAGCGTATTTTATCAAAATATTTTCTCCCTTTTACAATTAATTAGAACTAATTCGTAATTTCAATATTTCGTGTTATTTTTCTTAAAATGAAAGTAGTGTAACAAGAATTTTTGAAACAAAGGTGTGAGTGTATTTATACCATAAATTATCAATAAAAATGAAAATAATTGGTAAAAAAAACGATAAAATGTTTTTACATTTTGACATTTAGTTGATATTGAATGCGTTAATGCACAAATTTTAATCGAACGATTTCTTTTAAATAGAATTCCTTCACGAAAAAATAAAATGAGTTTATTCATTAAAAAAGATGGCCATGGTAGCCGGGTGGTCAATCTCTTGGCCGGTATTGTCAAGTCATGGATTGAGCCTTGGTTGTACTGAAGACCTATTGTGTAGAGGGGATGATGCCCGTTGAATCTACTGCGTCTCAAATTCCTCACATAGGCGAAGTGTGAAAATCTGGAGAAGGGTGTCGGTTCTCGTTCGTTGCATGCGGCTCAAATGACGAGACCTGTCACCAATAGCTTTCATGATACTTAAGAGTGTGTCATTGAAAAAAATGAAGTCAAAATCATTAAAGAAATATCTTTATTGCTACCTTGTAATATGGAAAACATGTTTTTCAAATTTTACGTTCTAACTCAGATGAGTTACATATTGCAAGCAGGGAAAAATATAAAAACAAAATGAAATTTATGAAAATAGTATATAGTTAATGAAAACACAATAGGTGTAATTAATGACAACTATTTTACTGAACCTTTTATGCATAAAGAAATGAAAGAAGGGATATTTTCATCTTGTAAAGTCACATTAGATATTTTTATCCAAATCATCATTGAATATATCAATTCCTAAACGTATATAAAAAAAATTAAGAGAAATTGAATAGTTTAAGAAATCAACAAAATTATACTCAAACAAAATCCAAGTATAAACAAGTTCCAAATACTTGATAAGCAAGGTGCATTATTCGATTGCTTGAAGATAATCGCATCATGATCGAAACGTCTTCCATGCAACCCGAAGAACAATAGAGAGGTTTTTTTATTAAAATTTGAGTACATTATTTGTGAGTTTTTATCAAAAGTCCACTTATCTTTCTTTGTAAGGCGAACTTCACTATCAACTGCGAAAGGAAGAGTTTGATTGACCGAAAAATTTCCTTTAATTTCAACTCTTCGGAAAATAGTGGTAGATTTTAAGATGAAATTACTGCACGCTTTTCCTTCAATCGAATCGCAGCGAGCTAGAAAGCATGACTGCGTACCAAATTTGAATGCGTCTTTAAAATTCATATCTTGTCCGGTCACTCCGAAGAAATAATCTTCGTCCATAGACTCAGCTTGATAAGAAAGAGAGCAGCAAAAACTATTGTCACAAATTTCTATGTTGTCTTCTAGTTTCTTTAATTTTTTAAACTGATAGTGATCAATGGTTGTCGGACTACAACGATAATCCGTCAGATTTTCTGCATCCTTGAGAACGGTGGTTAGACATTCCTTTTTGAAAACAGGTTTTTCTTCACCTTCCATTGGAGTGACTTTACCATTATCGATAAAAAATTTTAAAGGTCCTAAATCATTCACACGCACAGAACTATCTGGCCTTTTAGGAACATTTGAAATAAGGAGCTTACTTCGACCGTCTGGATTGTGAGTATATACCAGAGCACCTTTGTTCGGCGTATAAATACCGCTTCCCAGAGATCCTGTTGGTGGGAAGTTTGCATCAGCTGCAATTAGATTTACATTGTTAGCCATTGACCAAGCTTGCTGATAAGGCGTAGCAAAGAATATAAATGGAGTATGGTCGAACCAGTATGTCGGATAAGCAACATTAAGAACACCAGGCTCATCAAGAGCTTGTACAGATTCTTTGAAATTTAAATCGAAACAAATTACTGTAGTAAACTTTCCAAATTCTGTATCGAAATATGCATCTTCGGGAAAGTCAGGAGTGTTCATTTCCGCTTCAAAGTAAAGATGTCTTTTGTAATATTTAACCACAAATATTCCGTCTCGGTTGAATACCACATTTGTGTTGTAGAAGAAATGGCCATCATCTGGGCATGAAGTACAATTTTCACTATGTTTATTCTTAATGCAATTGGTATTTATGTCGCACTTTTTAAAATCTACTGTATTTGCGACAACCCAAATATGATTATTTCTTGCTAAGCAACTTAATCTCCTCAGAATTGGAAGATCTCGGAACTGACTTTCCTGTTCACATGGATTAACAACCTCTTTCTTCGGATCAGGAATGTCTTCAATGAAGCTTAGCATCCAATCGCGATTTGGTTTTTCAAATGGGAGTAACCCACTTTCAGGAAATACTATAATATCTGCTCCCTAGAATAAAATGATTAAAAACAACTTTAATTAGTTTGTACTTGTTCACAAACTGTTGCTTGAATTCTAATTACATTTAATTATATTTATTCGTATTCGGCATTTCGTACATATATAATCTACTGAAATGCAAACATACAGGATTATTCATGATTCCTTCCAAAGTTTCGAAGCGCTATAATAGAGAAACTAAGACAAATACAGCAAAAAAGATAATTTGAAAGAATATAAAAACAATTCAAGTTTAATTTGCATGCTTTTCAGGTGTTCTATGTGTGAAACCTTAGTTTCACGGCATACATCAATAGGATAGTCCAGTTTCGTCCAAACTTTACTCAACATGGTACTATCAACGTTATTGACAGCACGTGTTATCCTTTCTGTTTTAACCAAAGACTTGGTATTTTACATAGGACCAAGTTTTCATACTCCTTTTACCGCGTGAGGTAATAGAACTGCATGAAACGATAACAAGTGCTATTAGTAACGTTGACAGTACCATGTTGTGTAGAGTGTTACGGAGGAACTGGAATATCGCATTGATGTATGCTTGTGACCAGTGGTGTAACGGAGAATATCAGCCCCCCCTTCAAACTCAGGTTTTGGGCCCCAAGCCCAAATACGTACTTTGCGTCAGTCAAGCTTTGTGCCCCCTAGAGCCCCTGCTCCCCCTCAATGCAGGGGTTACGGGGATGTACGTCAGGCTATTGCTTGTGACCAAAATTTAACTTACAGATCACCTTTAAAGTATGCAAAAAAATTGTTTTTGTATCCTATCAAAAGTTCCTTTTTGCTGTTTTTGTTTTAGTTTTTTACTATAGCGCTTCGAGACATAGGAGAGTTTTATGAATAACACTGCATTTATGTGTGATAAAGCATTTGTGATACGTGCACTAAATATATTTATTTTCCGCATTAAGATAGCACCACTGTTTTTTAAAGCTGTTGGAAAATTGAAAAAAATTACAGTAATAATTTTACAAAGGAATATTTTATGTCGGGTAAATGAAAAGTAATTTTTCCCCCTGGTCTTGTTTCAATTTTCAATGTATTAATACATTTTATATTACAGTTAATCCAATGTTTTACCTCAGCATGAGAAGCCAACATCTGACTTTAACTTCTTGCCAATATATGATCTAAGATCTGATAATTCCAGCATGCTGTGGCATCTTTTCCATCTCATTTGAGTCTAAGAAAAGTTGATTTCATTTATTGTCGTTTTACCAGTACGAAAGCTATTACCACAAATTACGAGGATAACATTTGAGCTCATGCTTCATTTTCTTAACTTTCAAGCAAAATCATGCGAGGATTTTGAAACCTAATCTTAAAGAATAATAATTCACATATAAATCAGTATTCCTGACCTTTTGCTTCCACTAAGCTGTAATGTTATAAGGCATTATTTTTAAGGTTATCTTGTAGTAATCTGTTTCAGAAAAAAACTAGCATGGCGTAGACCAAGGGTATCAAACTTGAAGGCTAACTTGGGATAAACAAGCAAGGTTTAACTTCAGGTGGGTCGCGAAGAAAAATCAATATTTATAAAAACTTATGTTTATTTCGAATAATACATAATAATAAACATAAATAAAATAACAAGAGGATTATGTGAGATTTTGAGTAAATAAGTTGATGGACACAGATAATTTTGAGTTAATGGTATTGTGGAGAAGTGTTGATTAATTATTTGAAAGTTACAGATAAGTTTAGTTAGTGTTATTGAGGTACAGGATATAGATGATTTTGAGGTAATGGTATTTTGGAATAGTTGAATAATCATTTAAAGGTTACTGAGAATTTCAAGTCAATGTTATCGAGCGATATTTGAGTAATTAATTCGATGGTTATAGATGAATTCGAGTTAGCGGTATTGTTGAAAATTGAGGATGTTTTTTTTAAAAAAATTTTACGAGTATAGTGAACCATTGTGATGAGTTTGTTAATTATTTTAAATTAATACATTGAATTACTTGGAATGTTAATAAGTAATGTTGATTTGTGAAGTGAAATTTTTTTTTGGGGGGAATTATGTTGTTTAATTATGTGAAGAAGTTGCGAAATTTTTTTTTTGGTGGAATTTACTACAAATGTGTTGGCACTCAGGTCATAGGTTGTATTAACAGTTATATATATATATATATATATATATATATATATATATATAAAATACAATATAAAAGAATTTTTCAAAATATATTCATATACATATACATACACATATAAATAAATTTATACTTATACATACACATAAATACATAAACAAAAATATAAAAATAGACATATAGTTATATACCTAAGATAACTAAAAGTAGGAAGGAGGTACATAGTATACAGACAAATTCCTGGCCTTAGGAACCAGGATTGCAGGTTTAAACAAGTTTTGCGGCGCCAACCTTCACCTGTAATTTGTCATACTATGTACCAAGAGGAAAGGAAAGAGTTATAAATGTATAATTAAATATTAAAAATCATAAAACTAAAAAATATAGGAACATAAACATAACCTACTAAATCTGAGTAAAGCGATGGCCAAGAGTGCAGTAACATGTTCCCGCCAAATAAGGAGAGCAGAACCGCATAAAGTTAGTTGCGATACGATATAAGAAACGATTAATTGTGTGCAATACGATATATATATATATATATATATATATATATATATATAATATATATAATATATATAATATATATATAATATATATATATAATATATATATATAATATATATATATATATATATATATATATATATATATATATATATATATATATATATATATATATATAATATATTTACAATTTTTTTCTTACATTTTCAACTGCATTTGGGATTTCTGGAATTCATTTCTCAATATGGAAATTCACATGTATTGAATGTAGAATTTTTTTTTCTTTCTCTCGAATTTTTTAATGTTTTAATCAAATGAGTTAAATTTGTTAAATTCGGAGTTGCATTGTTGTTGTTTTTTTGTCTCGATTGTAATTCTGTTTCTGGTGTTGGCGTTAGTGGCATGCCGCAAATCGTTTGCGCAGGGAATGGTATGTGCAATTTTTTTCCACCTTTGTAAACATTGGGGGTGCATCCTGATCACATGCACACTCATCGTTTGCAATTCTAAATTTAATTTGCAATAATTGTTTTAAATTGTAATCAATGCTTTTAGTGAATTTTCTTTGCAATTTCTTAGGCTATTAAGCATTGACAAAGGTTACAAATTTTTTTTTATCTATGCACACTCATCGTTTGCAATTCTAAATTTAATTTGCAATAATTGTTTTAAATTGTAATCAATACTTTTAATGAATTTTCTTTGCAATTTCTTAGGCTATTAAGCATTGACAAAGGTTTCAAAAATTTTTTTTTATCAATGCACACTCATCGTTTGCAATTCTAAATTTAATTTGCAATAATTGTTTTAAATTGTAATCAATGCTTTTAGTGAATTTTCTTTGCAATTTCTTAGGCTATTGAGCATTGTCAAAGGTTACAAGAATTTTTTTTTGTTTTCTGATACAGGCACATCATATTATTCATGTCAGACTTCCGATGTTATATGATTATATATTGTGTTTGTTTTCTTAGTGCTACGTTCTTATTGATTATGCGTGTTTCACTTGTAATTATTTCTTTATCACATATTTTTTTTAATGTTTGTATGTGTGGTTATTGTGAGTATCAAAGCTATGATATATGTATGTTTTGAATTTACTATGCGTTACTTGACTTGATATTTTTTCATTTAGTGTCTCACGATTAATTAAGATTATTCCATTTGTTATTTTATATATATATATTCCTTGTGAATTGTTCGGTGACCCAGGTCTCATCTCAAGTTTTTTTTGTTCGGAAGAGGAATTTAATTTCAGTTGTTTATTGTTGAATTTTTTTTCTCTTTTCCCTCAAAGCGTTTGGGGAATTGGGACTTAACTTTGAAAACTTTGCTTACTAATTTTTTTCCCTTGCATTTTCAATTGCAAATTCTGGTTGGACGCGGTTGGTGCTTGGAGTCTGCGGTGGATGTCAGCTGGGGTCGAGTTTCTCTTTTCTCTACACTGGTTTTGGTTCTATTACTAATATGGTTTCCCTGGGAGACATTCTTTTCTTTTGTAGGGTCCATGGAACCTCAACATTCAGCACTTACCGGATCACCGACTTTTCTACGCATCGTGGACAAATTACAGACTTTTGGATGTGCTGCCCCACGGGACCACCGATTTTTCTACTCATCGGGGACAAATTACAGACTTTTGTATGTGCTGCCCCACGGGACCACCGATTTTTCTTCTCGCCGTGGAGAAATGTCAGACCTGTTGATGTGTTGCCCCACTAGGGCACCGAACTTTCTTCGCGGTATCGATACATCAACTATTTTTGCTAATCGGAACCCACATGATCACCGAACTTTCTTCTCATTATGGAACATTAATTTTTTACTGGTTATGTTTTTTTTATGCTGTGTATTTGAGAGAGGGGAGGAGTGATGGGAGGCCAGAATTGTTCTATTTTAGAATCCGCCCCTGAAACGGCTTGGAATTTGTATACGAGTTCCCCCTGACCGGAAGTGGTGAAATTCCTTTTGGTGGAGTGCATCAAGAAAGTTCCCGCGTTAAAAAGTTCACTAAACCCATAAATTGTGAGATGGTGTAACACTGCGCTGGCCTCGGGACCAATCAGAGAAATTATACTGCACAAGACAAAGAGTCCTGCCCTAGGATTTTTGGGTAAAAAGGCGTCGAATATAAATGGGACGCACCCCGATTTTAGCAGGAGAGAGCCGATCCCAGAGCTGCAGAAAATCCAAAACCCCGAGATTCCGGGCATCAACCATGTCCATTCCCCAGCACCCTCCCTCTCTCAAGCTAAGTTAATTATTTTGATCTTCTTGTAGTAAAGTAAATTTTATATGCGTGTGCTTAAAATAAATTTAATAATGTTTTATTTAAAACTATACGATCAGTGTGATTTAGCGTGAGATGAGTGTTTTTAATTTAGAATTTAGTTAACTTAACTTGTAGTCATGAGGCGATGTTAACTTATGGAACTTGGGTCGATGTTAAAATTAATAAGTTTTAATAGCGTCGCATCAATACACAAGTACTCACGTTATACATTCTAAGTTATAGTCATGATAGAGGAAAGAAGCAAAGAAAACGAATTTATCAACGTATTTTAAACGAGAGGAGAGTCATTCGCTGTGAGTATTATTCGGAAAAGAGACAGAAATAACCCAGAAATTGTCTTAGCTAGGTAATTATAATGGGGTGAATAATAAGCATTGACGAGCAGTGATATATGTATATAAAGATTTTGTTATGACTGTGCGTCTATGTAGAGGATTTTACTTTCAATTCGTTCGATATTTTTCTTAAAGTATAAACTGCTAAAAACATTATATAGAATATCTGAAGGGGAAAAAATTGCTTTTTTGCTTGAGTAACTTATGTATCCTGTTTCCTAAGCACAAATAATTTCGAAAAGTTTAGTTTTCTTTTTGAAAAACGATTTCTTTTCCTCTTAAGAATCTTGTAGCTTAGAAGCAACAATAACAAATACTTTTGTGCCGCTTAGGGTAAATATATATATATATATATATATATATATATATATATATATATATATATATATATATATATATATATATATAATATGTGTGTGAGCTATTTATAAATTTTAACAATAAGATTAGCCATAGATTGTAAAACAAGGATTAAAATTAAAAGATAATTAATATTTTAGATTATTAAAATTCGTAAATAATAAAAATGCTCTAATTTGCATAAATTTAACTTATTTACGCATGGACTATATTGTATTCATTTATTATAACAAGCAATGTGCTCTATAATCAATACAAAAAAGTTTTATTTAATGTTTGCATTTACTGTACTTAGGACGTTTTTCGAAACAACAGTTCGATCTTTTAAAATTTTAGAGTAATACCATTTGAAATTTTTAGCAATATACCGTTTGAAAATTACTATAGTAACCATTTCGTTGAAAACAACAACAATATTAGATATTTATATCCCACATTCTGTTGACTGTTTTATGCAAAAATAATCCATTAAAAATTTCTGAAATATTAGTTAAGGAAAACCCTTTTTAAAAATAGTATTTGCTAGATTATTTTATAGTGAAAATACATATTTGTTCGAAAAAATAAATAATTCGAATAACTTAATCTTTCTCTCTTCAATTATTTCAGCACTTATTTTTTAATACCTTTTTCTTTCTTTTTTAATATATTTCTCTGAATTATAACTTTTTTCTTATTTATTATTTTTTGCTTGCTGTTTCCCTTACAATTAAGAATTTTTCATAAATGTTAAATGTTTTCATTGATTGATTGATCAGGCATTAAATATTCACGCAAAAAATGAAAAAATGTTTAAAATTTCAAATATTTTGATAGTCAAAACTTTTAACCTTGCCTATTTTGTTGCCATAGTAACGAAGTAAAAATTGGACGAAAAAACATTTATTGCAAATAAAGCCATTTCTACATAAACAAATTATATCATAGTTCCTTCAATAAAACTGTAGAAATTATTCTTAAGATGAAATTTTATTTAAATATTTCCTATAAAAAAGCAGATGTTTCTATAAAAAAGCAGATCAAATAAATTTTTCATTGTCTTTAATTAAAAATTATCATTAAAACATTCTATTTTTTACGTTTGTTTATGTATTTAGAATATGTAATTCCGGTACGTTTTTCAATTCCTACTATTAGATCACACTCTCTATATATTTATTTATCTTCGTGGAATTTTCAATCGTTTATAAAATTCACTTTAAAGCGCTCAATTGAGCTGAAATTTTATGTACATGATTATTTTGGATGACAATACAGCAGTTTAATTATAATTAATAAAAATTAATAGATTAAAACTAATTATTCAAAGAATTACAAATACAGAAATGTTGGCATCGTTTTTGGCGACATAGCGACAGTTTTAGCGACTTGTGTCAAAACTTGAAAAGGTTTTTTTTCTCACATTTTAAAGCACTCATTTAAGTTGAAATTTTCTATAGACTATTGTTTTAGGTAAAAATACGATAATTTTATTATAATTAATTTAAATGAATTGACTGAAACTAATTATTTAAAGAATTACAGATACAGCTACGTTGGTTTCATTTCTAGCGACTTGGGTCAGAACTTTAAAACATTTTTTTTCTCACGTTTTAAAGCATTCAGTTGAACTGAAATTTTATATACAGGATTGTTTTGGATGACAATGCGATACTTTAATGCTAATTAATAAACATTAATCACCACTTAATGTTGTGATTCTATCCTATGTATTTACATATTTACATTAATTGTGACTATTTAACAAAAAATAGCTAAATAAAATTTTTCTTTGTTGACTTAAGTAGGAATTAACTTAATTTTTTTTATATTACTTGTTATTACTTTTAGAGACTGAATCTTCAAGCAATGATGAATGTGATATCTTAACGTTAACTTGGTTAACAATGGTCAATGAATTCTTCCTTTTATATTTTTAATGTTAGAAACTATGTATTAATTATGAAAAATTGTTTAATTTCAATACATGAAAATATCTACATTCTTTTTTCCAAGTCAATACCTTGCATTTTATGTAGTAATTTATAAACGTAAGAATTTTATATGCTACCATTTTATATGCAAATTATTTAATATGTTATAATGCAAGTAATTAATGTGTATATATGTCTATGGAAGACTTTTAGTCTATGATTATTCATATTCAAGTTATTAATGTGCTTGCAATTTTTATGAAACTTAAATCTCTCAAGTACTCACGTGTTTTGCTGCTGTTTTAGCTGCGATTTCGTAGACTTCCAAATTGATTCGTAAAATATCTGCAGCTGGATACGAAATATTGGTGAATTGAGCAAGTTCTAAGACAGCTGCTCTGTAGAAATCTTTATCTACACTTGTGACGAATGAGAAAGAGGAAATTATAATCCAAGCTAGGGTCTGGAAATCTAAAAAGAAAAAAGATAAACTGATACTAAATGGGAATTTTAACTCCTTAAGAGGTCAATTTTTTAACAATAGTTTTAAAAAATGGCACATTTTCTTATTGTTTACAACTAAACATCATACTCATTCCTGCCTTCACCACAAAAAAATGCCAGATGAAAAGCATTTCATTACCATAGATAAACTGCATCTCCTTCTCAAAATACTAGCACTAAATAATACACCATAAAAATTAAAAGTAAGAGTAAACCAAAGAAAGAAAGGAAATACTAGTGCCCGTACATCGTACGGGTAAACCAGTAGTGGTCAACTTTCGTTAGCCCGTACGCTGTACGGACAAATCATTTAAGGGATTAACTCCATTACTGGAATATTTTTTTATTCATTACATATTTTTCTCAATATGAAATGGCTTTTAAAATAATAAAAGGGAGCTATGTCTTAATAAAAACCTAAAAGAAAATATCACGCACGATATATATTAACAGATACAGAATTAATATTTATATTAAAATACTTAAATATTATATTCTTTCAGTAAAAAGGTTCTTCGTTCCACTTAACCTTTTTACTAATAACTTTTTCAGAATTATTAAACTATATAGAGCAACAAAGAAAAGCAAATGAAATTAGTATCTCAGATGCAAAGGTATTTTAATTTAAGTTACAAATATATAACTTCATAACTGAAAAACATTCGGATTAGACTCAGTAAACGTTACAAACATATGTAGATGGATTTTTATACGAGAAGTAAAGCAATATTCTTAATTATTTTTGTTTCAGGAGTTGCTTTGGTAGGTAAAGTTCTTAAAACCTTTTCTTAAACTGATTTATCAAAACAGGCGCAAAGAAAGAAAATTTTTGTCTGCCCCCAAACAGATGTCGTTCCATAAACATTTATATAATGTACATGCATACTTAAATACAATACTGTGCTCTTGGTGACAAAAATAAATAATTCAATTTTAACATACCATATAATAATAAGAGAAGAAAGTAGAAGATTGAATTCGAATATAATGAAATAAAGAAATGACGATTTTTGACATTTTTTTGCGGTAAATTCATGATTATTTAAATTTTTTTACAGAACCACAAGAAGAATTGGTCCACGATTTAATAATTATTAATACGAATAATAGCGTAATTGAGTCAGCTTCGCATTCTAATTCAATTAGCACGGTTCATGTAAATCCCTGTCGTCCTGCAAATGTAAGCACATGTTTCTAGCTAATCTGCCTATACGTTTCTGACAGCATCTGTTTTTTTTATTGAAAAAGCTCGAAAATTTGAACTGGCTCTTTGAAAATATTTAATGCAGTAAATATTTTCTAATCAAATTAGGAAGTGCCAGTTAAAGCTGCATATTTAAATGCCTCAATTTTTGTACTTTTATAACACATTTATAAATTAAAAAAAGTCACTTACGTAACATGGTGCTGGACTCTGAAAACGCATGTAAATGTTCCTTTGTTCAAAAACAATTTAACGCACTCATCTGGACAAAGCAAGTAAAAAAAAAAGTACCAAGTTCCAAAGCTTATCAGTATACAAACGCACGTTTGTTTCTTATTTATCATTTGCATGGTCAAATCATTTTGCAGGAAAAAGATTACGGTCGTAATAAACTAGGCATCAAGATAGCGTCTGATTTCTTTTGTGTTTTGTTTCATCCAGTGAAAATAATTGAATTTAAAAATAGATACTCGCATTTTTTACAATGGGTTTGTAAGCAAGATCGTGATGACAGAAGATGATATGCATTCGTAGTGGAATCTGATGTGCACAGGTGTGCTTGTTGCAAGAAGGAACTAGTACTTAATTCTCAATCAAAAAATATTAATATACTCTGAAAGGCTTTTAAAAGTAGAACATTAAAATGTTAAAAATGAACTCATCAATTTTAAAGTGTTAGAGAGATGATGTTTACAGCTTGTACGAATTCTATGCATTTTATCGTTGAAGCATTTTGAGAAGAGATAATATATAAACATTTTAATCTCAAGTTCTGGAAAATCAAACTTCTAGTCCCTAATTTCTAAATAAACTTAATGCCATATGTTTAAATGTAGGGAATGTTGTCATATTACTTGTATCATTTGATAAGCGAATACGAAAAATGATTAAATTTTAGTTAAAAAACAACTATAGTAAAAGTATAGATTATTACTTATATAAATAACATTATTTCATTGATAAAGAATGGAAAGGTGTATTCTTAAGATCTTAGATGTGATGATGTAAGCAAAATATTTAACTCTTAATAATTTTTCTTATTAGGTAAATTTTTATGAAGGCTTTATATAGATCAAATTCTTACCGGAATTTTCAGGAAACATTTATAAATTATTAGGTTAAAAAAATATAGTCGGACCACAATTTAACGAACCTATCGAAATCGAAAATTTTATTTGCTAATTCGGGTTTATTTGAAATATTGGGGACCCCCAAACAAAATGAAAATTTTGCACTTATCCTTTGGAAATTGTTTAATATTCAACTATACACACTTTTTATTCAGCAGTTTCAAGTACTATTAGCGAACTATTACGCTCCAGTTAATTGGAAATCTTAAAATAGTGACTAACAATCTTTTTGACTCGATTTTAGACTCGATTCCTGACTCGAATTTAGACTCGAGTTCTTTTTCGACTCTTTAAAAAGAAAATATTGTATCCTGCTGCATGAGGTATGTTTTCACATATTACAAACAATGTAAAGCATTAGAAAATGTAACAGTTTCAGTAGTTTCTTTAACAATTTCTGCATCCGAATCGCTGTTCATTGGTTCCGACAGATCAACAATTTCTTCAACTTCAGTTGCACAGATTGGCAGCACTTCAAATGTACCATAATCATTCAAATCTTAAAATATCCCCTGCGTTGTGGAGTGGGATGAAATTAGAAAGGAATTTTCTGTCCTACTCAAAACTCACACAATAGGTTACACTCATGACTCATCTGCACCATTTAAGTCTATTAATGATCTGCACCATTTCCCGTCAAAATTTTTGCTTGGAAGGAAAAAGTATTTCTGTTCCGGACAAAAGGGATACGTCATTTGCGAAAAAAATCCAATTTTTTATAACTACAAACTAATAAAAAAAATCGGTTGTTGAATTGATTCGTTATTTCGGGGTTTATTATTTGTTTAATGGATTTTTTTCCTTAGTTTTAATCGGAAAAAAAATAAAATTTATTAAATCGCAAAAAAATTTGTTAAATAGGAATTCGGTAAATCAATTTTCGATTATGTTTTTTAGAATACACGAATTCTGTAATAGAAAAATGATGCATCTAATATATATTATAAATGCGAAAGTTTGTGAGTATCTTTGTGGGTCTTTCACGCAAAAACAACTGAATGGATTTTAATGAAACTTTACAGTAATATAGCTTATACATCAGAATAGCACATAGGCTATAATTTATAGCATAGACTATAATTTATAAAGATATTGTATGAAGTGTCCAAAATATAACGATATTTGTCAAGTAAGTAGGAAAAAATTCAGCCATCTGCGAGCAATTCTAGCTTGCGCTGCAAAAAAGCCCACGTCAGCATATATCTATCTTTTGTTTGTGAAAGAACTTTTCTTTTGTTTTGGCTACGCAAGGTGCTCGCTTCTAATTAATTCCACTGATCAGCATAATGCCTATTTTTTTATTTCAGAATAAAATTAAGTTTTGAAGGGAGATTTTGTTATAAATCTCTCTTTATTTTAATGTTTTTTTATGATTTTATTATGCACATTTGGTAGTAAGAAATTGATTTTTTCCAAATAAATGCTTTTATCAGTTCTGATACTTAAAGTAAATAAACTTTCTCTTTCACACTGCATCATTTGGACAAATTTTCAAAATTTGTTTGTGATTAGTAGTTAATTATAACGCTATAATTTTAATTCAATAGGCAGATATATATTTATTTTTATACTTAAAAACGCAATAACTGCTGTACTGTATTTTTTGGAGTATGAGAGTGAGTGAATATTAATGTCGCACTGTTCAGCTACACGAGGGCTTTTGGCAACGGATCACGTAATTTTGAACCATGGTCAAGTGACGTGGACGACACCTGAGCTGGCACTCTCTTCTCCTAACTACCACACCACACCAACTTAGAAGGAATATTCTACCAATACTTAGCAGGAATATTCTTTGAAATCCACTCTTCCAAGATATATGGCAGCACGGGTTCCATGAGGAGTATTTTAGCGGAAAAAATAGTTTGTCAAAATTTTAGTAACTTATGTTTTTGTATGTTAATGAAGACCTTAGAAAATGATTTGACTACTTATTTTAAGTGAATGGTACATATAATTAATCTTACGGTGGAATATCTTTAATTAATTTATTAGCTCTAACGGATTAAATTTTCCCAAGTGGAGTATTTTGTTTATGTTTATCCCTTAATTTGTAAATGTAGTGATCCAAAACAAATATTGTATGAAAAAAACTGTAGTAAATCATAATGCGGTTGGATAAATTATTAAAGTGCATTTCTCCCCTACACGACTGGTCTTACAAAGCTCTAATAAAGCTCGAGCTACGAAAGTAGCCAGGCATTTGCCAACTTAACTCTATCGTTAACATTTCGCTATGTTTTCATTGAATCGCCATTATAATTTAAGAAACGGCGTTGCTTGCGAGTATTACAATTTTAAAATAAAATAAATACAACAGAAAGTAATATTAATGTATTACACTTTCAGATATAAATTATTTACACTACTTTAAGCGTTCATTACGCAAAACTTTTAACAATGTGTTACTTTTGGTGAGCAGAGATCAACTTAGGGAGGTATTTTGAAAAATCGACCCTCAAGAGTGTTACGAGGAATTATAAATAAAAAAAAATCCTTTTTATCAGCTACCAGATCTACATAGTTAAAATTTAACAAAGGTGTTTTTCTTTTTTTTTTTTTTTGTTTAGGTGAGATATGCAAAAAGCTTTTTTTTGTTTAATTTGCAATTCACATAAAATTAACTCATTAAAAACTTCTTTTTCCTTCAATCTGTGTTGTTTAATTTTTCAGTTCACCCGTGCGAAGAACGGGTATACCATCTAGTTTAAAAATAATTTTCTTGTTAAATTATGCATAATTTTTTTTACTGCTGGTATTTAAACAAATTACTTCCATTTCTACTGGCTAAAACTAAGTTACCAATTTATACATTGCGTATCTTAGTCTTTACTAAGCTGAAGAAAAATATATCAGATATAATATTATAAATATTTTTTTCCTTAAATAATTAAATTTGTTTTTGGATTTAAATGCTAACGAAAAAAGTTATTAATTTTTTTTAAGAGTTCCAAATAACTTTTTTTGCAATGATATGTATTAATTGATTTATGGAGAACACCACACAAATATTTTAATCATGAGATAAAATATGATTTTTCAAAACGCACAGACGCTCCGTATTAAACACAACACTCCTTATTCCCTATTATTTGCTTTCATTTTCACATTATTTTATTTTAAAACTATTTCACCAATAAGTGACTTGTCTTGTTTTGAAGTGGATTATAATACATCAATGTTTTCGAATCTGAGTGATACTTTTTAGGTTCAACTATAATACCCAAGTCATATTACAATGTACATTCAGATGTCATTTATTTATCATGTATGTAGCTTTGAATTTTTTCTTTCAACTCTGATAATTTCTTTAAAAAATAGTTTTGTAGATAATTCTTCCTAATTCCTCCATTGTTCATATTGAGAAATCTCACGAATTTATATTCGAATGTTATCTAATTCAAACCCAACTCTTTTTGTCTTTGAAGTGTTCTAAAAAAACAGTGACTTTGCAAATTTTTTTAAAAAAAAAGATTCAAAAATTCAAGGTTATACATATAAAAAGATTCAATCCTTACAAAAAACAAAGCTTTTTTTCTAAACTGGAAATAACATTAAATTTTTTTTTCGCGGTTAGAAATATTACCTAATCAACTTTTTGTATTTGCCATGAAGAGTTTTTTGAGAGAATTTTTGTTCTACACATAAACGAAGAAGTCTTTATCGATTTTACTTTTCAACTTATCTAGAATTCCTTCTGACATTCATATTAAGCTTATATATGATAATGTAACTGAATAATTCAAAACATCATGGTTTAGAAAATCCTTAGTAAGAAAGATGATTTAATAGTTATTATTGAAAGGAAAATGGAAAAAAACTTCTCAATGCATTAATTTTTTTTTTGACATGAAGTCTGATTAACTTATTAGAATCCTGGAATAATTAATAAAAACTGTGGAAAAAGGGTATGAAAATAGCCATAATTCGTATTATTTAGTAGCTTATTATAGCTTTTTACCCACCACTTGAAGAGGTTGCTATATATATAAAAAGAAATACACAGTTGATTTAGATTTGAATAGAAATCAAAAGATATAATTTGTAAATAAAAAATAAGTCTGAAATTTTGAAACTTTTTTATTTTTAATATATCTGTTATAATGTTAAAAATTATTCTCTTTTTCATACTATTATCGTCTGCTTTGATTTAGTAATTTATGCAACTCTTATTCTTCTTACTGTTTATTTTATTTACTGATATTTAATCATTTGGTTTTAAAAAGTTTTGTTTCAAAAATTGGCACCCTTTTTGTCATGAATCTCGATGTAAGAATTCAGTAGTTGACTGTTAGAATTCGAATTAATGCTTGCTTTTGACATGTAATAAAAAAAGCTGTAGCTTTTAATAATTAAATTATATTTTAGATTGCAAAGATTTTAATGAATATTCTTACGTGTAAGTATATGTTCTTGCTTCTAACATCTTAAGAGTTAATTAAAAAGTTTATTCTATATATATTTCGAATTTATTATTTGTACCATATTTCTAACACTGAACCACCGAAACAATAAACGACAAATCGATCAATAACAAACAAAAAGATCAACATTTGGTAAAGAATTATAAAAAATAAAAAAATTAATATTTTTTTTCTGAAAAATGAATATACAAAGTGCAATATTATATATTTAGAAAAACAATAAGCTTTTTAATAATTTATTTTCTTTTTTATAATTATATGTAAATCTCAAATAAAGCAAACATTGTAACAGTAACTATTATGGATTGTAAAAGTTTTGAATGATTTAATCGATTATTAAATATGATTATTTAAGAAGAATAAATAACTGTTTTAAATCTTGAAAACAATAATAAAGAGTATGATACAACGTTTTGATTCTTTAAAACTTATGGATAACGTACAAAATAAAAATATACAAGAAACTTTTATGCAATTTATACAAATATGCTCTCTTTAAAAAAGGTATGAATTCTCTCTTTCTTTAAAGTTCGTTTTCCATTTATCTTCAAATTATATATGAAACTTTTTCAGAAATATTCTAAAAACCAAATCTTTTTCTCATTTCATTCTTTTCATAAGCTGAGTTGAAATTCTGAATGGGTTTTTTTTGTTAAGTATTGATTTTAATGACTCCGTATTTAAAGTATTATGTAAAGATACACGCAAGACATATTTTCTTTCAGTTTTATACTAGAATAATGTTATAGAAAACGGGATTTACTACAATATCATTTGAAAAACGTTACAGTTGTGGAATAATCAGGTAGATTATTTTTTATTTTGTGGCTATGTTTTCTTTAGTTATATTTAAGTGAGATGAATAGATTATATTAATTTAATTTATAAAAAAAGGCTGAAATGTTATTAAATTTTGCAATTTTTTTAGTAAATATTCACAAATATTTACAAAGTTTGAATAGAAGATTATAGTTATAATTAAAATATTCATTCTTAAATTTTTAATAAAGATCATTTCTACACACACAAAACCTATAATTTAAAAGAATTATAAGCGATACACTATTAAAAATGTAACGACTGGAATATGCATAAAGAATACAAAAATTGGTGCAAATTTTAGTAAATATTTTATCTAATTGAATTTTTTTACTTTATCTCAGAATAAATGCTGAAAGTTTGGAAATCCTTAAATTGTTATCATTTCATACCAACGAAAATTAACCGATAAATTTTTAGCAATTTTTAAAAGGCTGAAATTTTAAAAAAGTAGAGAAAATATTTTGTATATCTAGAAAACACAATTTAAGTTATTGAATGGCAAAAGCAGTTTTACTCCTGTATATTTTTGATCCTCAAATTAGACGAATAAACTGAATATTTATTAGTTAAAAACTGTATCGAAATATTTCTCCTCAAATCATGTTATAAATTTGAAATCTGCTGTGATTGTATTTTTAACACCAACACAGTGAATTAAGTTTTTTTATTTCAAATTAAATATTACTGAAGCTTGCATATTTTTTCGAATTAAAGGCATATTAGTTCTTTTAATAAAATCGTAACATCAACACATTTCTAGAAAGCCCCCCTTTGTAAAATAACTTTCAATGTGAATATATTTAAAAAATTTTAAAAAATACTAATAGAATTATTTATGTATAATACACAAAAATAATTCAAGTATACTTACTATGATGAGGAAAGAATCCAATTTTCACGAGACAGTTTTTATCACGAAGCAGAATCATTTTAAAATTTGGAAGACACAAAATGAGTATTAATTAGTTTTAGAATTACTTTAATACTTCCTTGAAAATAACCAGCAAAAAATAAGTGTTCCTTTATAATTTGACTTATCAACCACTTTTCCAAACCGCGAAAGAATAATTTTTCATTTTTTTAGCTCTCTCCTTAGATGGGTGGCATGATCTCGTACGTAGAAATTACCCTTTAGCTGCAAGAAGAGACTGAACATGACTATACCATTTTAAAGAAGAACTTTTTATTGTTTACATATTGCAGCAACAATAAACAACTCTCTGACAAAAAATACAGCTCGTTTTTCTTTGAATTAATTTTTACCGTCACGTAGAAAATATTTCCAAACTTCCAAAAGAGATAATGAAAAAGGAAGAGTGTGTGGGTTTTTGAAAAATAACATCTTCAGTTCTTTTAGTACAACACGAAATAGCAATAAGACCCAGGCGTGATTTCCGTTAAAAGAAACCCATCAAGGAAGACTTATTACGGACATGCAGTCACCGTGGTCATTATGAGACAATCTGGAATTCCACTCCAGTGGCAGGAAGGGTGACATGCTGAGTGATATAAGTCTTTTTCTGGCTTTTGATTCTTAGAAATGTCCACTGGATGAGAGTTCTGACCCTTCGATATTCTTAGTACTGGACAGTAATGTCACACTGAAGTTTGAGAAAACACAGGAAATGATTTTATGATCTTTTCAGAACGACATGAAATGAGTGTGCGCCATGAGTCATGTAAGGTCTCCAACAAATCTCTTCGGTTGTTAACGAGATTGCAAGATTGAATATAAAGTAATAATAAACTGTGAATAATAAATTCTAAAGGTGAAATAAATATTATTTTTAAACACACTAAATACGGTGAGGCTTAAAAGTTTAAAGATTAACTGAAATTATTAATAACTTGCTGTTACCCACCCGCTTCGCTGGGTACTTGATGATGATTTAAGAATATATATATATATATATATAAATATAAACAAGTATATATATATATATAAATTAGTATATATATATAATTAAGTATATATATATAAATAAGTATATAGATATATAAATTAGTATATATATATATATATATATATATATATATATATATATATATATATATATATAAGTATATATATATATTTGAATAAAGAAATTCTAAGTAGTAAGGATTAAAATTCCTTAGAATAATAATAGTTTATTTTTATAAATTTATCATTTTTCCTTGTTATAGTTACCTCCATATTCTAATATTAGATAAATTACTTATTATTATTTAATTAATTTATAACTCTAGTGTCACTAAAGTTATGGTAGACTTTGTAAACTCTGTTTAATTTTTATTTGCATTCTTTTTATACTTTTTTAAGTGCTACAATTGAGCCATTCACTTGCTTTGAATTTGCATTTGGGTCCAGAATCTGGCAATAACTTATTTATTGTACTCAGGTTTAGCGCAGGCTCTGTATTTTTAAGTGCAATTTTTAGGTAAGTTACCTCTATCTTGTAATGGATTTAGACATTCCTATCCATGATTTTCAATACGTTTTTGCTCAGTATTATTAACATAAAGGGGGAAGGGTGGTTGGCCATAAAACATGTTGAATCCCACTTTTATATAAATTATTTTATATATAAGCTGTCCTAGGTCATCAATGTTTATAATACTGCAGCATCTATTTTTTAAATTTTAATTACTCATATATCCTTCAATGTATGGTTTTCTTACTATCTCTGTGTTTTTTTTGGTTTTGATTGATAATATTCATCTCTCATTTGTAAAGGATTAAACCAGTGGTTCTCAAACTTTCACTACTGGCGACCCAATTTTCAATCATAATTTTTATCGCTCCCCCCTAAAAATAATAATGTATTGAATGCAATAATAATGCACTTTGGCGCTAAAGCTGCAATACGATCATAATTATAAACCGTACAAATTAACAAGATAAGTATTAAATTTTGTATATGTTACTTTTAAGTAATATTTTTTTTTAACTTTTTAGTTCGATTCACTATAAAAGCGTGTTTTTTAGTTTGTTTTAAAACTATAATTTATTTTATAGTTATTTTCACTATACACGATAAAAATCACAGTTCCAGTGAATAATTTAATTAAAAGAAAATATACTTACCTACTTTCAAGGACTTTTCAATTTTTCCTAGAAAATTTGAGAAAAAATCCAATAAAACTAAAGAAAATGTTCCAAATGTACGTGTCCTTAATAAAGGACATAAATCACAGAGACACTTTTCGCTAACAACACAGGAACGTTATTTTCCAACTAAACTGTCATATTTTGTTTACGTTTTTGTAATTTTGCTGTTGTTTGATGATCTACAAATAGCATTTTGAACTTTTTCTTCCTTGTGGCTTGACAAGGCGAAGTGCTACATTATGGCTTCATAGAGAACTTCAGGCAGCATTTTTTGAAAATTTCAAATCAACTCAAACGTTTCATGTCTAACGCTTTTCTGATATTTACTTTCGCTATCTTGATTAATATGCATTATACCAGTAGGTTCTTCAATTGTTTTATCAGTTTCAACTTCCTTCAATAGGGATCACAGATGCCCCTTTTTTAATATTCTACTTATTTACATTTATAAACCATAATAAGTTGTACAACACAGCATTTAAAACTACAAAATTGTTCATGGAGAAAGTGTAGCATGTTCTAAAAATTAATTGTGTAAAACGTTTTTCATTATGCAATATGTTTCAGAATACTCATGCTTATCCATATATCATAAAACTCTTTCACATGGAAAAAGATGAAACAGAAATATATTATATATATTTACAACTTCCCGAAAAAAAAGGAGATAACCATACCAGTAAGTTCGAAAGTCAGCTAAAGTAATATTTTAAGTTAAGAGAAACGTAATAAAAAAAATCTCGTTTGATATCGTTAAAAGAAACGTAAAAAAAAAAAAATCTCATATCGTTCTCATATTGACCGCAAAGCAAAATATATTTTTAAATTTGGTTATAGGATCAAAGATGGCTAATGAGCGTTTGAAGTGGAATCTTTTATTTTTGATGATCACCAGATGATAAAATTAAATTATATCAGTGTAAAAGTGTATTTTTTATTATGTCAGAAAGCATTTTGTTTTACTTCATTCCAAGAAATTGTTTTTCTAAACCTTTTATTTTAAATATGCTCGCGCCCCCCTTACACGGTTACCGCGCCCCACAGTTTGAGGAACACTGGATTAAACTATATCTATCTATTATCTATCTATCTATCTATCTATCTATCTATCTATCTATCTATCTATCTGTCTATCTATCTATCTATCTATCTGTCTATCTATCTATCTATCTATATATATATAAGACGCATTTGTTGTCTGTTTATCTGTTCCCTTATAACTCAAGATCCAGACAACCAAATAACGTGAAAGTTGGTACACGTACACAAAATTACACGAGGAAGGCTCTTAAATAGGTTTGGGTGGCCGCGGTAGCCGAGTGGTATAGGCATCGGATCGTGGCTGGCTTTGTCACGAGTTCGAGCCCAGTACCACTAAAGACCCGCCGTGTAGGGCAGCGATGCACGCTAAATCTGTCGAGAGCTGAAACGTCCTCCCGTTGGTGTGGTGTGGTTGTTAGGAGAGGGGGGTGCCAGCTCAGGTGTCGTCCACGTCACTTGACCATGGTTCAAAATTACGTAGTCCGTCGCCAAAAGCCCTCGTGTAGCTGAACAGTGCGACGTTAATCTTCACTCACTCACTCACTTAAATAGGTTTGGTATTCATAATTCTTTCCGAATTTTTTAAAATTTAATTTTTAAGTGATTTTCCAATGTTATGACGTCATATGATGTCACGTTTCTCACTAAGTGGACAATTTGTACTTTACATGCTGTTTTTCAAAATTATTACATATTTTTACAGTAGCTATGTTTATCGGTTGGAATATTTTTTCAATTTTTGTTTTCTTTGATATTTAATTAGGATTATTTTTCGAATAAATTATTTTTTTAAGGATTATTCTAACAACAAAAATTTTGTTTTGTTGTTTTGGCAACATTTAGGTATTATCGCGGAATGTTTTTGTGTGTGATTTTGCTTACAAATTACAACTTACAATTTCAGTATTTTTCCGGAGAATTTATTTATTTCTTTAGAATGCAAAGGTTATAATTTTGACAAACTAAAACTTCTTATTGATAATGGTATTTCAGTTCTTATTACTGCGATTAACATAAGTATAGTATTTCCGTTTTCGTTATCTGTTTTAGATAGTATGAAATTAATAATATTTTGCAATTTTATGTGCCTTTATTTTAACCTTTAAGGGTATACTATTGGCTTCAGTGCATAAAATTGCCTTGCAGAAAATCAAACTTGGGTAATCATACTGCCCAAGCAAAAGCAGTGTTGGTAGTAATTACGTATCAAACTGGAATAGGCATCAGAGAATGAGCAAAACAGATAAATGGCTTAAATATCTGTTGAGGAAGCAGGTAGACGTAAGATAAATCATTTTTGGTACTTATGTACTATCCTAACAATCGCCAACGTTCAAAATAACTTGCGAAGTTGGAACCCCGATTTCGCATGTCATATATATGTTGAATTGGGAGTCATGTGCTTCGTTTCATATAATGTCGCCAATAGGTTGCGGTTATATGTAAGTACCTTATTTTTTCAAATTATGCTTTTGCATTGATAGAGTTAGTTCAGTTCTTTTTATGTCAGTTAATGTTAGTATTGTACTTAATTTTTCAATTTAATTTATGCTCGGGATATATATACTTTGGATAATTTTTTTATTTAGTACTTATGTATTATTGCACAGTCGCCAAGGTTCAAGACAACTCGCCACATTGGCAATCCCAACTTTGTATGCGTTGAATTTGCAATCATGTGCTTCATTTTGTATGTCACCAATTGGTTGCGATAATACATAAGTACCTTTAATTCTGTACATTCCTATAACATTAGACTGGCCACAAGACCAATTTGGCGTGATTTTAAAATCATGCCAAAAATGAGTAGCCTACCAATATGAAATTATTATGAGTATTATCTTAGCCTGTTTTATCTTTCCCTCCACTAATCCTTAATTAATTCAATATATAATTTTTGTTTTTTTTATATTTCAGTACTTACATTTTTTTTGGCGATTATGTACTGCAAATATTTTTTTACACATTGCGATGTCTTTGGCAAAATTAATTAGTGGTATTTTCCTTAAATATGTTTTTTATCTGTTTTTGACAATTTTTAAAATTTTGTTTGATGTCTGTCTGAAAGGCAAATAGCAAACTAAATATTTTACAGTATATATATTATGTTTGTACGAAAATGTTTATACTGATTTAATCAAAATATTGAGCCTTCTTTTATTTTTGATATCTTTTTAAGATTTAATTTTATGTTATAACTAGCTATACCTAGCTAAACATTGCTGTGGCTCAGTCAGCTTTAAAAGACTGGTACACCATAAAATATGCCATGAAGCTTTCAAAAGTAATACAGAAGAATTCAAACAAATCTATATCTATATCTATATATACATATGACGCATTTGTTTTTGTTTGTCTGTTTCCTTATAACTCAAGATCCAGACAACCAAATAACGTGAAATTTGGTACACATTCACAAAATTACATGGGGAAGGTCCTTAAACAGGTTTCGTTCCATCCCAACCTCACTCTGGCCTTCTCCAGCCAAAAAGAGTGCTCCATGTGCATGTTATATTTACTTTACTGCAAGCAAATACTGCAACAAATATCACATTACTTACTACATTCCATTCCATTCCTTCATTCATAGGAATGCATTGTCATTTTTGGCTACAGTCATGCCTCTGAGAAAAAGGGGGAGAGTATAGACTTGCAGACACCATGCTTTTCTCATGGGCAATTGTAAGTGGCCTGATCTAGAGTGGGCAGAGTGGAAAATCTTTTTGTACACACTCCAAATGGAGCTGCCAAAAATGTTGTCTATCACATTGCTTTAAGATAAATGTACCCTTTTATTGCATGCAAATAAACAGTTTTGTAAGCTTCTACAGAAAACCTTATTTTAAACGGGCAAAGCCGGGTAAAATATATATATATATATATATATATATATATATATATATATATATATATTTACATATATATGAAAGAAATTTGTATTATATATCAAAAACAAGAAATAATAGATAATGAACATAACAAGAAATAACGTAATAAAAATATAAAAATATAAAAAATATATATAAGTTCTAGCATTAAGCATTCGTAAACATTCGTAAAACCCTTACAACTTAATTTAAAAAGGGCAGGAATTTCTCTAAAATTGGAGTAGAGAATTATCTTTTAAGCTCCAGTAACCCTCTACCCCAAAGTGGATTACCGTAAAACCCATTTTTAGTGGATCTCTTCTCAAGAAAAGGAACATACTTTCGAAATTTCAAATCTGTAGGTCTAAAATTTCAAAAACCGGAATAATTTTTATATATAATACATCCTTAACCTTACCCTTCTGCAACCCCCTCTTCAATATCGATATCGTAACCGTTCTTAGCGGATCTCTACTTCATGAAAGAAATATGACAGACAAAATTTCAAGTCTGTTGGTTCAATAGTTCAGAAACGGGAACATTTATGAAAAACACCATTTAATCCCTCGCAAATCCTTTTCTTAGTGGATCTCTACTTCATGAATGGGAAATACCTACCAAAATGCCAAGTCTATAGGTGTAATAGTTCCGGAAATATTGTGACGAATGAGACTCTTTTCTCCTTTATATATAGAGAGAGATATCACTACTTTTGTGTAGCTTCTTAGTTTTTAAATGCATTTTTAATAAAGGAACTTTTAAAGTATGGCAAGTGTATGGCAAGTGCATACATCGTTCGCACTATATATTGTTCCGCGCATTCCTTACACCTAATGTAGTAAAACTTCTGGAATTTGATCTTCCAAAAACTGGTATCAAGCAATTATCATACAAAAATAGTATTGGAAACTGGAAATGATTGTACTAAAACGTAATTTATGTTTGATGTTTAAGATAAAGCTGAATATATATATTTGTAGAAAGTAGTTGTTTAAGAGAAGTCTGAATTTTTAGATCCAAAATTGGTAATGGTTCATACATGTTTCATTTCCCCCCCCCTTAATATACCAAATGATATGAAATCTAAAAGAATTAAGACTGTATAATCAACTTCAATTAAAAAATTCATATTTATAATTTTATTGAATCTCAATCAATTTTTTTTGAAAAAAAAAATTATATTGTTTTTTTCTGATGAGGGATGTAAATAAGAAAATAATAACATTTTGATTTCGACTCTATTTTTCAACATACCTTACTATTTTGTCAGGAAAAATGATGCTGTCCTATGTTTTAGATCGTAAAACACTCTAAATAATTTTAAAAACTTTTCAGTGTGTTGTTATCTAATTGATAAATTAGACCAGTTCTTTTCGTTCAATAAGAATTTGATATTAAAAAACGGGATGTGAGACTCAATAAATCACGTGAATTAAAATTTTCAGTCAGAAAGCTCAAGAATATAATTTACAATTAAAAAACTAAAGCAATATGATTGCAGAGCAAAATCTCCTCACCTTCTACATTTTGCTGAAAAGTTTTTTTTCTTTCTTTTTAACACGCTTTTATAAGTTTCACTTCTATGTAATGAAATGTTTGAGTAGATTTTTATTCACTTTAAAAGGCCAGATTAATTCGAAATTTTGCACACTTGTCAATGACATAACAATGCAATAATTTCATAATTCTGTTCCACTGTCCTGATTAGGATAATAAGGAATACGATTTATAGATCTAGTGACTTATTCCGTATACCATTTCCAGATTTGGCGACTTATTGCCTAAACCATTTTCAGATTTGGGGACTAATTCCATTTGCCATTTCCAAATTTGGCAACTAATTCCAGATATTGTGACTAAAAGACCCCGCCTTTTAAAAAGGTGCAACCCTAAAAATGAAAACGCTTGTTATTAATATAAATAAAACAAACAAAAAAGTGTTCTTCATGTGAGAAAGGGTAGATTGTGGGTGAGTTAGCAATTTCTTACCATAATATAAGTCTAGTTTTTCTGAAAATGGGGAGGGGGAAGACTGATGCATGTGTGTGTGAAAAAAAATGTTCTAACTGCTAAATATCTTTTATTTTTATAAAGCAATACGTTTAGAAGTGATGATACGAATTAACATTATAGTAATTCGTTTAAAAGGGGATAATACGATTGACACACATTTAATATTTCTTTTTACACACTTTTATTAGTTAGATCTGTATCTATAGAGACGGAATCTTTGAAATATAACGATATGAGACTCATCCGAGGCCCTGTAAACGGAGAGAATAAGTTCCCTTCACACCCATTAATTAATATCCATTAAAGAGCAAGACTAATTCCTGCAGCCACGTATAATTCCGGCTCCATATATCAAACTCAAGGATAAAAATTCAACAAAGAATAAATGATAGTTTTAAAAACTTAAAAAAAAACACGCTTTTATTGTAGATCGAACTAAAAAATGAAAAATAAATTATAGCTTATAAAAAAAACTAAAAAACAAGCTTTTATAGTGAATTGAACTAAAAAAAGTAAAAAAATAATTCTTAAGCAAGATATATATTATAAACGTGAAAGTTTGTGAGGATGTTTGGTAGTCTTTCACTCAAAAACAACTGAATGGATTTTAATGAAACTTTGCAATAGTATAGCTTATGCGTCAGAATAACACATAGGTTTTAATTTATAAAAATATTGTGTGAAGTATCCAAAATATAGAACATCAATGTGATAGTCAACAAAAACATCAATTAAGTCTTGCAAAGCTCCATCCTTATATAGGGTACGAATATTCCATGTTCCAATACTCAAGTCCTTTTTCATGCCGAGTCGTCTGGGTATATTAGAGCCGGTTTTAGCAATCTGTTGAGGTTTCGTAACAATAGTTTTTTTATGGGATAGGGCTGTTAACCCTGCGCGCAACCCTATTTTAGTCGCCTCTTACGACATGCATTGGGGTACATTGGGACTATTCTTACCCCTTGGTTACCACATGGTAACCAATGGGGTACCTCTTTCTGCCCCATTTTTAAAAAAGGAGACCAACTTGAATGTCGTAACTATAGGGGAATTACTCTCCTTAACACGGCATATAAAATATTCTCCAACTTGCTGTTTGAAAGACTTCAGCCTTATACTGACAAAGTAATCGGAAACAACCAATGTGGTTTTATATATAGACCACAGAGATCTACCATAGACCAGATTCATACGTTGAGACAAATCTTGAAGAAAACTAAGGAGTATAACATCAAAACATTTCATTTATTTGTCGACTTCAAAGCTGCTTATGACAGCATAAATAGAGATAAGGTTATTGAAGCAATGACTGAGTTTAAAATACCCAAAAAACTTGTCAATCTCACTAAAGCTACTTTAAAAAATGTACGCTGCAGGATTAAAATGCAAAAATATCTGTCTGAGCCCTTCACTACAGAAAGGGGCCTGCACCAGGGAGATTCGCTTGCCTACTTGCTCTTCAATCTGGTATTGAAGAAATGTATCCGAGACAGTGGCTTGGACTGAAGCGGCACCCTGTGGAATAGAGGTCACTACAATTACTGACTTACGCAGACGACATTGACATAATTGGAAGATCTGAAAAAGCAGTGAAAGAGGCTTTTCAAGCCCTTGAAATCTCAGCCACAAACATGGACCTCACTATCAACGAGGATAAGACAAAGTTCATGGAAACACTGCCCTCTTCTGTAAACAACACCTCTTTTTGTGTAAACGGTAATTCTTTTGAAAGGGTTAATGAGTTCAAATACCTCGGAACCATTATTAATGACCAAAATAAGCTGAAAGCTGAAATAAACAACCGTTTAAAATCGGCTAACAAATGTTTTTTTGGACTAAAGAAGCAATTAAGACCGAAATTTATCAGCGGAAAAACAAAGTTAAGATTATATAAGACATTCATTTTGCTTGTGTTGCTGTATGCTAGCGAAACCTGGACGCTGAATTTGGAGACTATACGAGCTCTGGAAACTTTCGAAAGAAAAGCACTGAGGGTTATTTGGGTCTGTTAAAGATCAAAGATGTTGGCGTACTAGATATAATTTTGAGCTATATAGGCTTTATAAAGAACCTCAAGTTACTCAAGTCATCCGAAGTAACAGATTGAGATGGCTCGGTCACATCTGGAGAAGCCCTGAAAACAACCAGAACAGAGCTTACACATTTAAGAATCCTATGGGATTTCGAACAAGAGGAAGACCACCAACAAGGTGGATAGATGATGTTGAAAATGACTTAAAAACTCTAAATATTAAAAACTGGTAGAGAGTTGCTGCCTATCGTTGGAATGGGAGGAAGCGAGCTGAGGAGGCAGCCAAGACCTGTAACAGGTTGTTACGCTTATAAAGAAGAAAGAAGAAGTTCAAAATATAACAAGTAAGTCATAAATATGTCAAGAAGTAGGAAAAAATTCTGCCATCTGCAAAAAAGCCCGCTACAGCAAATATCTATCTTTTAGGTGTAAAGAAAACCTTTGCATTTTGTTTTGTCTACGCCAGGCGACAGGAACTGCGAAAGCTTGAACAGGCGGAGAGTGTGAGGCTGATTACAATGTTAACATCAAATAAATACAACAAAAAGTAATATTAACGTATTACACTTCCAGATATAAATTATTTATACTATTTTAATCGAAAAAAGAACACTGTTTATTTGCTTATGATTTTAGAAAAGTTCGAGTATGTTACGTTCATCAAAAATTAAATCTTAATATTTACGGACTACGCAGTATTAATTAAAGTAAAAATTCGCTGAAATTCTAAAGACAAAACACACAGACAATTATTCTATAAAATTCCTTGCAAATACGAATATGTCTCGATTCAGTCGACCTGAAAATGAATGCATTTTGAACCAAGATAGATTAACTCCATTTTTCAGAAAAGCTTTTCACTGTTTTTTAAATCGTGCAACATAGTTTTCAGTTATGGTAATTTAAGGTCTTTTACACAGAATTCGAAGATTCGGTGCACTTTTCGATTTACACAACGTGACAAAAAACGATTCTTGAATAGTTTGAATGACGTTAGTGAAATTATTTTGTAAGTTAAATGTTAACTGAGAGAGAACCTCACACTCAATAAATGTCTTTTAAATTCAACGTAAGATCGATTCTCTCATTTGAATGCAAAATGGTAATAATAGTTTCCATTAAGCAAGGTGATAATTTAAATACTATTCATAGAGGCTGAAAAACTATTGAAACAAATTCACAGTTCAAAAGATAATATCGAAGTACAAAACAAATTTAGTTGAAAAAGGCCAAGTGTAGGACACCCATTTCACTAAACTTGAAAAACGATGGATAGTTAGGAATATTATAAACCTATAACAAAACTACAGTAAAATTGATACTGGATGTATATCGAAGGTCTTACAAGTCTGTCAATGCATAATTCTAAACCTTTCAAGAAAGTGTAATAATAAGTATTATAAAAATTAGTAAAAAAAAGGTAGTTTTAATATTTTTAAAAAATAGAAGGCAAAGTAACATTTTTATTCAACTGGGAATTACTTAAATAAATTTTAATTATTTATAGTATTTTATTTTTTAAATATGTTGCATCAGTTAAAATATACTCAAATTTTAAATATTTAATAACTACTTATCAAATTCAAAGTTTTTATAACTTCTTTATTTTTAAAAATAATTGCATGAAACTTTTTTTCCGTGAATCGAACATTTCAAACAATGCTCACGATTTTAATTCAACATTTAATACAGTTGTGAAATTTTGTAATTATAAAAATTTCTACTTTTCTCAACATACAACTATTTTTAAAAAGGTACATTTTCGTTTCCGGGTCCTAAAAAGTTGCAAAGTGAGTGAGTGAATATTAAAGTCCCGCTGTTCACTTACTCGAGAGATACAATAGCGAGAGGGAAAGGGAATTTCCGTGACAATGTGTTATGCATTTAAAAATGTTCATGCAACGCCGGGGGAAATAAACCTGTCTGACAGAAAAGAAGCGAAAACATTTCGAAAAACAGGGAATTTTAAGTTATACACTCGGTAAAAGCCCGAGCATCGCCGGGCTAAGAGCAGAAAGGGGTGGGTGGGTGGAAGACATTTTCAAAAAGAGTATTAGAAGTGCTGATTTTGTGAAGGAAAGGGAATATTTATAAAAGTAGAGAAATCCCGAGCAACGCCTGGACATGCAGCTAGTAAAAGAATAAAATGATAAACGAGAAAATTAATGTCATTGAGGTGAAAGCGTGAGGTGCTGTATATTAATTGTTATAATTTCTTACTAGTTCTATTTTGAAATGCTGAGTTAGTGTAAAAATGGAATACAAAGCAACCCACTCCTTTACCACAATGAGATTAATTTTCTCGTTTATCATTTTATTCTTATGTTAAGAATTATTTTTTTACTTTAGTTCTATTCTCTCTCTCACACACACTATAAAAGTTTTTATAGTTTTTTTAAAACTATAATTTATTTTGTTCCGATGCATACTCGTCTCCGACACTTCGGTCATAAGCCGACGAGTGGCCCAATACAAAGTAGAACGATAAAAACGGTCCCCAAAGGCACAGTCAACAACATTCAAAGAATCGTATTTAAAACAGCAGGACATTTATTGAGGGGGGATCCTCAGTTATAAGTACGTCATAGTCAAATAATAAGCAGGAATCTGAGTCTGTCATTCTCATTCTATTCAGGTAATCCAGCCAAAAGTTATGACCTGTGACAAATCCTAAAACAGGTCACGCCGACTGCTCTAAGTAAGAAACCAGGAATTCTTGTGGACGTCTCCAGAAAGGAGCTGTATTTCTCTTCCGAAACCCTCTCTATAAGAAGGCTGGAAGGTTAGGACCTCATGTGGTTCAAGATATCTAACGCTTTATATATATACCTCAAAGACAAAGGAGGATATGCTTGTGTTATTTTGTATCAACATATCTGCTCTTTCAGTTCCGTATATCTCTCAATAGCTTGGGATCCATTGTAATTCAGTTCTTTATATTCAATAATTTATCTATTTTCTACCTGAAGATCCTGAAAACCTCACATTCACAATGATTGGTAGTTGTTGAGGTCGTAATTGTCGCCTTTTTTGAAATCATCAAAAAAGACGATATTTTCCTTTTTGCACAGTTCTATCTTGTCTACGTCTGAAGAAATGGCTGCTGTTACGCCATCAAAGTTTTCAAAATGTTTTACAATGGAAAAGACAATACAAAATCTGTGTGTGTGTAGGAAAACTTTAGCTCCAACATTTTTAAAATTCTTCAGCCAAACAATTAGTATAATCATGTAACCAAGAATACTCCGGGAAACGCTCATGAGTAGTGGTCATGACAGTATATTTTAATTCAGAGTTAAGAGAGAAAATCTCTTTTTAATATCAGAGACAAGGTCCAAATAACCCCTTGTGAGTTAAAAATTTTTCAATCAACACCAAGGATCTCGAAGAAGAAATTTATTTGAAAATGGAAAATCAAGAGTATCACTTCTTTAAAACAAGAAAGGTAAGTGTTTTTTATGCTTTCTATCTCTCTACATCCAACTAGTAGTCTTAGAAGAAGGATTTTTTTAATTGTAAAGTAGATTTAATTGTTGAATTTTTCTAGCTATTTAATAAGATAAGTGCTAAGTTATTTATATACAAATGTGATTAAATTTTCTACCTAATGCGACTAACTATTAAGTTTTAAGAACCTTTTCTTTTTTTAAGCTTAAAATGTACCCTACATTAGTGTGTGGGTTTTACATATGATTCAAGATTCCACACTTAGATAATGTTTAATATAGATTTTAATTACTTCTTAACATATTTACAAGTCTCATTCACGTTACTACTACATGCCATTAGTTAGTCTTATTCCTGTCTCTACAGACTCCCATCATGCATCTCGTCTTTTTTTTTATTACCACGACCTCTATAGTCGAGTTCTAACATATGTTAATTTTTTTTAAACTATAAACCCTGTTATTATAATTACTTAGATTCATGTTTGAAGTATAATTATTTTTTCTTTGACAAATATTATAAAATGGTTGGAAATCAAAGTTTCATATTATTTAAAATGATTTACATACATTTGTTATAGCTTTATATACAGTCGACTCTCGATAATTCGAAGTTGGAGGGACCAATGAAAAACTTCGAATTATCAAGAGGGTAGGAAAAAAATCTCAAAATACACGAAGATAAGTTTATTTTCTAACACATTTAAATTTAAAACTATGTAATAAAGCAACAAATGTACATAATTTTTTTAAAGTACATTTTATACAGTATAAAAATATAAAACAGAAGTTAAAAGTCCTATATTAAAAGAATACACTTATGTCTTGAAAACAACTATTAAAAGAATATACATACTATATATAATTAATCCTTTTTGTCGAAAAAATCTGTTATCTTTTTTTTGTTTTAAGGCATTCAATCTAACTTTGTCAATAGATTTTTCTAGAACAAATGAAGCCTGTAAAATGTCTTCATCACATAGATTTTGAAGGGAAAAGTTGCGTAGTTTGTTTAATGACACTTTAGCTTCTAACAGAGTTACCGGAGTCAACTCCTCCGATTCGTCTTCATCACTTTCTGTATTATTGTGGTCCAAAGCCACAATTTCAGCGTCAGATAGAGCTCCCCATACAGCAATGTCCGTGTCAACCAACACGTAGTCGTCAAACGTCAAATCTTGTTCTGGAAGAGCTTCCCAAAGGGATGGTTCAGCATTAAATTCAGTGAGTGTATCGTCCATATCAACCAGATTCGGTGAGGGGAAACCTGACTTTTTAAAACAGCTGTGAATTGTCAAAGGAGTAACAGCTCTCCAAGCCTTGTCAATCATGATCAAAGCTGTTAAAATAGAAATAGTAGTTACATTCTGCTGATTTTCGAGGTTATCCAAAACGCTTTTAACGGCTTCACGTCGATAAAAGTTTTAAAATTATGTATGATGCCCTGGTCGAGTAGCTGAAGTTTGGAGGGAAAATTTCAAGTTTTACATTTGATAAAGGTGGTGTGTTATTGCGTGCAGTACAGTTGTCTAAAAATAAGAGAATATGTCGTTTCTCTCTTTTCATATCCGAGTTCAGTGAGATCAACCATTCATTAAAGAGTTCGGTGGTCATCCATGCCTTTTTGTTTGAGCGGTATTTGGTAGGGAACGAGTTTATACCCCCCTTGAAACACCGAGGTTTTGCAGATTTTCCTATGACGAGAGGAGTAATCTTTTCTGAGCCGTCCATGTTTACTGCCAGTAAAATAGTTAACCGCTCCTTGCTATGTTTTCCTCCATGGAATTTTTCTTTTTTGAATGTAAATGTTTTTTCTGGCAAACACTTAAAAAAAGAGTCCGGTTTCATCCGTGTTGAAAATGTTACGTGGTTCGTACTCCTTTATTAGATCCGAAAGCGAGTTCTGCCACTTAGAACAAACGTTAATGTCGACACTTGAGCTTTCCCCGCACATTTTTTTGAAGACTATCCCATTCCTTTTCTTAAAATTTGTAAGCCATCCCTCGCTGGCCGAAAACTCGATTCCTAATTCTTTGGTGAATGCTTTAGCCTTTTCCTTCAATAAAGAGCCACCCATCGGAATATTCTGTCATCGACACTGTCTCATACATGAAACTAAACACTGCTCAAGACGTGGAAAATTACCTTTACTAACGCGTTTTTCTCACTCTACTCGAAGATGCACTAAAGACTTTTTCTTTATTCTTCAGAATAGTGAAGAGCGAGCTCAGTGGGATTTCAAATGCTTTGGCTACATCGACCTTCCTCTCACCTTCTTCAACTGATTCTATCACCTTTTGCTTTTCAGAAATTGTTAAGCACCTGTACTTTTTAAAAGAAGACATGTCGCTCCTTTCACGTGATAAGTCGACACTGAGGTGAGGTGTAAAGTAGTGGCCCAAGGTTTATCGAAATTAACAGGTAGGAAACGTAAATCATCTCACAACTTTCCCCACAAATTTAAAATTTTGAATCTAAAATGAACACAAGGCGTATTCACAGTTCACACTCAGCTACGGGGTATACTTAATAGCAGGGGGTGACAACTATGGCACGTGGAGCAATTCTTAGTGGCACATTACCGCTCTTTCTTAAAAGAAATAATAGAATAAAGTTAAATCCCTGCCTCTCCTGTCTTTGCCTCTGTGACATCGTCGATTGTTGTGAATCCCCATCTTTCGATTCACGATAAGTTTTATAGTTTCACCAGCTGTTAAGTGACAAGTACGACGTCTTCAATTGTTGCGAACTAACACCCATCGATTGTCCCTGAATTTTTAAGATCCACCAGATGTAAAATGACCAGTGTACGTGGCCATGGGGCCATTGTTTATTGTCTGAACTCGGGGAGTGACGACAGCCTGACGGGTTGCCATAATGGTAAAGGAGAGCCGGTGCCCCATTGACAATAGGCAAAGTAAATAAATGAAAATGAAAATAAGTTCAGTAAAAAAACCGCTCGTGGGATAATTAGGTACAGGAAATGAATCTAACTTCATAATATTGAAGGTTCGAATTATCGAAAGTTTTATAGGATAACTTCGAATTATCGCGTGTTGTAGTCTGGCCAACCACAAATTTTACTTCGAAATATTGAGAGTACCAAAACGTATGGTTTTAGTTCGAAATATCAAGAGTTTTTCTAGGGGCTGAGCATATACTTCGAATTAGCGAGAGGTTCGTATTATCGAGAGTTCGAATTATCGAGAGTCGACTGTATATATAAAAAAAATTATATAAATATTTGTATACTTTTCATTCCCTCATCTTATAAATGTTGATTTATTTTTAGATATTCATACCTGCTGCATTACAGTATAAATTATTATGTAGAATATATATATATTCACAGGGACACGTCTTAAGGCATAGACCAACTGGGCCCGGACCCAGGGCCCCGGCCGCAATAGGGGCCTCATCTCGCTCTAGACTCAGCCTTAATAAGTTCATGATTCAAATAATTCCAAAGGTCAAATGTTTTTTCCGGTTGTATTCTCCGAAAAACTGGGAAATTCGGACAATATGTCGTTTGGCTACATGTGATGACCATCATCCATGCATAGGCCTAGGCCTACCACCATACACTACCACTACTCATTCAGTCAAAAAGCGGCACTCGGTCAAGCTCGTTTATGTCATTGGATGTCATGCACATTTATTTGTTTCGAGTTATTGTTTGTACTACACTCACGTTCATAAATTAAGCATAATTCAGAATCACACCGAAAATCGATTCTAAAATAAAAATTTCACCTGTAGAATTATCACACATATCTTGAAGAAGAATATGTAAATTACAGGAAACCACCAGATGGCGCGGATAGTACGTCACAATGACGAGGGTGTAAGAGAGAAGTATAAAATGAATGATAGCAAAGAAGTAAAATTGTTCACAAGCGCTTTAAAAGACTTTCAGTGCAATAACCGCATAGTTATGGCACAAAGGAAGCATTTGGATGATTTTTTTACGTGGTAGAATTATTGGACTACGGGATTGTGGACGTACCCAGCTGGAAGTATCCGAGGAACTTAGAATCGCCCAGAGTGTCATCTCCAGGATTTGGCAACGATTCTAAGATGATGGTAATTTGAGTAGATTTTACAGCGCAGGTCGCCCCCTAGGTACAACGCCGAAAGAGGACTGGTATTTGGCAGTTACTGCCAAAAGAAACTGACGGAACACAGCATCAGACCTGTCTCGTCAGCTCTCTTCAGCTACCGGTACGACAGTTTCAAGGCAGACCGTGTACAGACGCTTAGGGCACATTGGTCTATATGCTCGTAGGACTGTCAGATGTGTTCCACTTACCGCAACTTACTGTCACCTGCGATTAACCTGGAGTAGAGAGCATGCATTAAGGACACCACAACAGTGGTCTTGTGTGATGTTTTCCGACGAATTCAGGTTTAGTTTGCAGTCTGATTCTCGCCGGACTTTAATACAAAGAGCACCAGGTATCCGTTAACACCAAGAGAACACCATTGAACGACACCGTTACGGTGGTGCAGGAAGGCTCGTTTGGGGAGGTATTATTCTTGGTTCCAGAACTGACCTGCATGTTCAGAGTGTAACGATGACAGGCCACACATCTATCGGGATGTCATTCTGGAACAACATGTACGTTTGTTTCGGTGCGCCGTGGGTGCTGAATTTCTGTTTATGGATGACAACGCCCGTCCTCACCGTGCAAACATTGTAGACGAATGCCTTCAATCGGGGGATATCACCCGTATGGATTGGCCAGCATACTCGCCGGACTTGAACCCAATAGAGCATATGTGGGATATGCTTAGCCAACGAATTGCAGCCCGTCAACCCCCTCCCACCTGTCTACCGGAACTTCGGAGGGCATTGCTTGATGAGTGTTGTAATATTCCCCAAGATCAGACTGATAATTTGATACTCAGCATTTCTAGGCGTTGTAAGGCCTGTATTGTATCGTACGGGAGACATACTCCGTATTAACCATCATACTAACCATGTTATACTGTTTTTTGTAAATAGCTTCTTTTTTGAAATTTGCTCCAGGGTGTAAAAATCGCAATTTCTATTAATTATGTCAAACATATAGCATCTTTTTTGCTCTTTACCTTTTGTTTAATAAATAGACTTTTCAAAGAAATCAAATTTGTTTTGCTTCTGTCTCTTTCTTTGCCTGAACTTCATTATCCTTAATTTATGGACATGAGTGTAGTATTTGGTAACGTATGCTATGTACTGTCTACTTTTAAGGGTCATAGGTGGGGCTTACATTTGTGTAAGGGCCCAGGGTCTACTTTTATGTAAGGGACAGGGCCTCAAGAAGTCTTAAGACATCCCCGTCACGTCAAATTTTGAAACAAAATACATTTTCAAACTTATTACTCATGTATGGATTAAACTTCATACAGATCAAAGTTTAATGAAGGTGTTTTTTGCTTTAATTTATATTTCTGATTTTCTTCAAGTACTTACAAATAATTTATTGAACTAACTAAATATTTCATGCTTTAAAAAATTATAAAACTCGTTTCATAAAAACATATTTAAGAAAATTTTTATAAAAATTTCTCATACATGAATCAAAATCGTCAATTTTATGTAAAGCTAATTACCTTTTATTTCAGTAATTAAAGAAAATAACTTGAAAAAAATAACAAAATTTATAATAAAATTTTTAAAATTATAGCTCTTTTAATACTTTTTAAAGATAATAAATAATGTTCAATTAAATTTCAATGAATGGAGCATAGCTCTTGGTTAATCATTTAACCTTCTCTGCTTTGTGGAACAACCATCGCTTTCGGCACTGTTAAATCCTGTCTGTCTCGTTACTTAGTGCCAAACTTTTGGCAACGGTAGCCTAATGATCAAGGTCACAGATTAGTAACTGGCGTGTCCTGAGTTCGAGCCTAGTGTCGCTTTGTAGAGGGGACCGTTACACTTTAAATCCGTCGAGGCTCAAATGTTGATGTGGTGTGGAAAGTTAGGAGAGAGGGGTGACCGCCCAGGTGTCGTCCTCGTCACTTGACCATGGTTCAAAAATGCGAAGACCGTCGCCAATAGACCTCATGCTGCTATATAGTGTGACGTTAATATAAATCTCTCCTCCGGCCCTGTTAATGTTTCATGGAACAGTCGCGCTTGCCGAAACCATCACTGCTTTGTGGGAACATAATTGAAATAAATGGTCTTATATTATCTTAAAATAAGACTCTCATATATCAAGAAAAAATCATTTTTAAAAATTATTCTATGTTTTATGTACGTACACACTTCTAGACCAGTTAAAAATATTAGGATTATTCAGCGAATGAGAGCAAAACACTTAATTTATACGTAGGGACAACAATTTTAGAAAAAAAAATTATATATATACTTTTGGATTTTATATGATTGAAATACATTTATTAATACTTTTTTCATTAAAAAAATACAAAGTGCCCAGTAAAATGTTTCGAAATTTCGTATAAAATGTTACTTTGTGATCTGGATTGTGCGATACATATGCAATTTTTAAAATAATAAAATTAAGTGAATTTTTCTTAATTAATATATTTATTTACTGTTTTTATGAAGAAACCTTTATCAAAATCACTCGTTTTCTCCATTATTAATGTAATTTAATGTTCAAACATAAAAAAAGTGCAAATTATTTGTTTATTTTATTATATGACAGGGGATAAACTCACTTTACCCTGCTCTATATGTTTCAGGTATATAGTTGTGTAACTATATTCAGATTTTCAAAACATAAGCATCTAAAAGTTACGTTGTGTATGTGTGTGTATTTAATAATGGATGTGTCTAATTTAACAATGGATGAGCATAAAAACAAGAGGAAATTTGCATTAAACAGTATTTAATGAATGTGATATAGAAATTTGCATGTTTAACACAAAAATGATTTATAACAAGAAAGCATTTTTGTCAGAAAAGTCCATTCTTGCAGAAAGCAGTACATCATTGTTTTATGTGGGAAAAAAGTCATGGAAAAGCATTGCCAAAGATCTCCTAATATGGAATGTGCCTACCCTTAACTGCAATGCATTAATGGCATTGATTTTCCCTGCTGCCAATGAGTGATTGGACAGAAACGGAGTAGTTTTTGTTTCATCTCATGTAACGACCTGGGAATAAGACTTAAAACTGCCTCATGTTCACCATGGGAGTCCCAAATAGACGCTGTCGTATTCCAGTCTGTAGATTGAACTAGGTCTTCCATTCGCTCCAAATTACAGTCTTCAATACACTCCTCAATGAAAACAGCTCGGTGAGGTCGCGCATCATAATTCATCTCATCATCGTGGCTGGCTTGTCACAAGTTCGAGCCCAGTACCACTAAAGACCCACCTTGTAGGGGAGAGATGCACGTTAAATCTGTCGAGAGATCAAACATACTCCCGTTGGTGTGGTGTGGTAGTTAGGAGAACGGGGTGCCAGCTCAGGTGTCGTTCTCGTCAAGTGACCGTGGTTCCAAATTACGGGATCCATCGATAAAAGCCCTTGTGTAGCTTAACAGTGCGACGTTAATATTCACTCATTCACTCGAAGCACAGAATCTGCAGATTTAAACAGATCTCATTATCGATGAATTGCAGTGCGAGATACATCGAGACGTCTATCAGTATCAGCTTATGACAATCGAATTTCTATCCAACCGAGTGCCCGTCATCTTAATGAATCAGATAAACCCCTTCTAGATATTGCAAGACTCTCTCGAACATTGATTACGAAATTCAAAACAACTATTGAAGATTAAAAATCACGCACAAAATTACGAACGTTTGATTTTTGTTTATTTTTTTTCCTCTCCCAATCCCATAAAATTGCCAGTTTCCTTGAAATAAAAGTGGTGGTTATCGTTTTTTTTTCATATGTTCTTGAAGTTCATTGCTATCATTCATATAAACTAAGGATTTAATCATTGATGCCATTTTTTAATGGTGAGAGGTGAAAAACAAGTTATCCCTTAACTTTTGGAGGCCAATATAAATGCTACATGCTAATTATAGTGTTAACTTCGTCTAATATATAAGAAAATACCACCTTGAAAAGCGTTTGAATTTTAATTGCATTAGAGGTTATTTAAGCTCTTTCATTCTGCAAATAAATTATATGTATGCATATAAAAATGTATAGTTAAATTTAACAGTTGCTGTTTTTCTAAATCAGAGATTCCCAAACTTTTTTGTCTGATAGACCCCTTGCCATGTTTTCGGGTTAGGGTAGACCCCTGCTTAATTAATATTGAATTTTTGCAAATTTATCAAGTTAAATGTCTTTTTGACACAGCTGGTACTACTACTACTTTAAAAGAATTAAATTTCTAATTTTCAATGAAGTATAGTGTTTAAAATTCAATAAGAACATATTAACTAATTAAATTAAAAGTTAATTAAAAATAAAATTGTTAAGTAAAGTAAAAATAAACATTAAACAAATGATTTTAATTGAAGGGATAAATCTAGCGCTACAATAACAAAATGTTAACATTTGGTATCAATTTTGTCAGGTTTAACCTTATATCTGCTCTGTTAGTAGTGTCCAGCTTTTTTTTTCTTTCTTTTTTTGTTTTAGGGATTGGCAACCACTCACGGGATAAATAACAGGTTTACCTTTTTAAAACCAACTTGCTGACAACGGTTTCTAATTATTAAGGTCTTAGTTAGTACTTATTACGATCAGTTTCTGTAGTAATGTGACTTTTTTTAATGTGATCATATGAATTTATTGCCTACCGTGGTATTATCATAGTCAAAGCATTTTCAAAACTGATTTCAAAATCTGAATAAAAGAGACATTTAAATGTTGAATGTAATGTAAAACGTCCTGACATATTGTGTGTGACAAATTGAGAAAATTTCGGACCTCCAGTATTATACTTCTTTAGTTTAATTCTGGAAAGAAACGCTGAAATGGTTCTTGTGTTAATAAAATTTATGCTATCACCGTGTAACTGCAAATTAACCTCATTAAATTTAGTAAATACATCTGTTAAATAGATAACATTTAGTTCTCACTTGTTTAAATCTTCTTTTAAAATTAAAGTAACGATCTAGTTTAATGAGAGTCACTGTCACATAGATCCCCACTGACAACTCATGGACGCCCAAATTATTTTTTTTGTTGACGTGGACCCCTTGCAAGTCATCCTAGACCCTTGGGGGTCTATATAGACCACTTTGGCAATCACTGTTCTAAATGATAAGAAAATTAGAGTGGTTTATGTTAATTTGGATCTTATTTTAATTAAAAAAGAATATTTTTAGTACATTTTTACAATTTCCTTGTAATTTATCTTTATATTGTTAAGTATAGAAACATATATGTACGTATATTCAGACAAATTTTTCTTTTATATATATATATAAATCTGTTTTTCTCTAATTTAAAAGTATTTATTTTTATTGATTTTATTCTTCACTCCTGCGTACAATCACACGAGGGCGCCACAGACTAGGACTAAATTTTATTTTATTTTCGAATCATGAGGTTTTTTTTCTTTTGGTCTTTTCTTTGCAATAGATTTATTTATTCATTACTATTTTTTTTAAATTTTCCTGTTTCATTTGATATTATGGTTTGTTTATTTAGTACTTTATCTATTTTCCTTATGTGCCATACTTTTTAAACAAAAAGTATCTTAAGCTCGTGCATCACACTTAAAATTTTAAGAAGTTGAGAAATTTAATTATTTTTTGTTACTGTTCTATAATTATCTAACTTTCCGGTTTCTAAACACTATTTTTCTAATTGTGAATGCTTAGGATATGAGGAATAGGAAAAAAATAAATAGATAAAACCCGTGAATTCAAACTGTTTATTGTTTTCACACAAACGAAATTATTTTTTTATATTATCAATGTTGAGTTGTTTTTTTTTCGATTTAACTTTTTCACTTTATAAACAAAAACTAATAAAATGCCTAGCATATTTTTAATTTCCAATACTGAGCATAGCTTATAAAAGTATATAATAATTTTATTCGAATGCTCTTTGAAGCAAGGTTTTTGAGAAAATTATGTATGTGTAATGTATTATTGATCTTGATAACAGAGTTTTCCTGATGATGCCGTCTCTTGCTTCAACACAATACATTTTTCGAGATACTTCGATTACAGTATTCCACCGCTTAGGTAGAATGGAAAAGTCTGAGTCTCATATGTCATACTACAACTTCGATTGAGTGAATATTAACGTCGCACTGTGTTCAGCTACACGAGGGCTTTGGGCGACGCACCATGTTATTTTGAACCATGCTCAAGTGACGTGGACGACACATGAGCTGGCACCCCCTTCTCCTAACTACCGCACCACACCAATGGGAGGACGTTTGAGCTCTCGACAGATTTAACGTGCATCGCTCCAGTACACGGTGGGTCTTTAGTGGAACTGGGTTCGAACTCGTGACAAGGCCAGCCACGATCCAATACCTTGGCCACACTCGGAAACCTTTACCACACCGCAACTTCGAAAGACCAACGATACGATACGATAGAAACTATCATGTGATCAGAGAAACCTTAACGATCACTAATCAATGGTGTTGTTTTCAAGTTGATTCTCCTTCACTGCGATTTTTCCATTGATATCATAAAGAATTCTTGAATTGATCGTCATTATCATCATGGTAGGATATATCAGAACCTTCAGGCAGTTATATTTGGTATTAGAATAAGTACATCAGTTTGCATTGGTAATTTAATTCATTATAATTTTACAAAAAGGTTTTCCGTTTTATTTTTAAATTTATTGTTTTAGTTTGAGTTACACACACCTAAGATTGAGTTTATTTTAAATAAAGTGTTATTGTAAAACAAGAAAAAAAAGTCAATACTTGTTATGTATAGAAAAGTAGCAAGTTTATATCCCTTGGGTGTCGTCACTAAATTGGTCATCTTTTGAAATAACTTGCCTAGTGTTGCACTTAATATGTTTCTCTTTATAGGTATAACGTTGTTTCTTAACCAGCTGTTTGGCAACCCTCTTTTCTTCTCTGACGCCCCACGTGATGAATCGCTTCATGTGGACTTTCCTTCAAAGCGGACTATAGATATGACACACCTGTTTCAATGGGTGTCCATTCTTTTTTCCCTTTAACACGTGGCCGTGCTATACATTTGTGGATTGAATGGTCCACGATTGTGAGGAGGAAATGCTAATAAATGTATTTTATGGGTCGTAATGACATGTCAATGTATGGTCTATCATATGGTTTCGACATGAGGTGACAATGGGGTCGTGCCCAGATGGTACTTTTCCCCATAAGATCAGATGTTGGTTGGGACCAAAGTTTAGTTTATCGTGTGCAGGTGCCAATAAGAAATTGCAGGGGGTGTGGGAGAACTACACTCACACACAAAAGATTTAAAGAGACAAATGAAAGTTCAGAGAGGGGAGCTAAATCAGTGAAAGCTAGGAGATCAGCTAGAACTGTGGGATCAGGGAGAGCGGTAAGATCAGGGAGAGCTGCGATATCAGTGATAACTACGAGATCAGCGAGAGTGACTAGATTAGTGAGAGCTGTGAGATTAGAGAAATCAGCGAGAGGAATGAGTTCCGAGAGATCAGCTAGACAACCGAAAGAACTACAAGAAAATGAACTCTGCTTTACTTTTTTGGCGAATCTTAGACGTTACGAGATCGTTTTAAGCCGCTGGGAAAGAGTCCAGTAGACGACGATATAAAGTATCCGATAGCTAGATGTGTGAATCTTCTTAATTAATGATACAATAATTATGCTGTTAATTTAGATTGAAAATTGTAAATAAAAAGTAATTTTACTTAAGTCGTGTGATCCATCTCGCTGCCTAGAAAATTCAGCATATCTGGGCTCACTACGTTACAGGGGAGTCAAAGTTAGGTGGCATCATTTTCTCAAACCCTGAATGAAAAAAACTATGTTGATTTTAACTAAACTGGCAAAGTTTTTTACCCGATTTGTGATAGTGAGTTTATAGTACAGCTATGTAAAATTACAGTAGTGAAAAAATGACTTTAAAATTGGAAAATTTGTGACCATAGTACCTAATGATGTGATGGAGGGTGTCAATTATAGCCATGTTTAAAAATATGCTAGTTATCACTTAACCAGGTGATATGTTATGACCCCCCCGTTAGATTAAAAATTAAATTCCCTATCTAGCATTTAACTTATCTTTTTCATTTCCTCTTCAAGTATCAAACTAATCACCCATTTATTTCTTCCGAATATATGGCCTAGCCAATAAGCATGTCTAATTCCAGATCGTTAGATATAATAGCCCTATATGTCAGCATTAACTTTCAAGTACAATCATAAAATACGCGATACTTACCACATCGGTGTTTCAAGTGCTAACCCACTTAGTTTTTACGGTGGCGTTCTTTCTTCTTACCATACATCTCGATTCCGGCAACCAGACGTATTCAGCAAAGATATGTATAACGCCTTCGGGGTTCCATCAAATTCTCCATATCAGTTATTACGGTCGTTGGCGTTAGTTTTTATATTAAAATTATTTTACAAAAAAGATTCGTTTTATGTTAAGAATCGAAATTTACTCGCAGAAAGAATCCTGCCAGCTTTAATTCTGACATGTTTTTTGAGCCAGAATCAGACATAATTTTAAAAAGGATCTTTATTCGATGAAATCTATACAAGTTCTGACGCTTAGAGGAGAGAGGAAAAAGAACACCACCGTGAAACTAAGTGGGTTAGCACTTAAAACACCGATGAGGTAAGTATCGCGGCTTTTATGATTGTACTTGAAAGTTAATGCTGACATATAGGGCTATTACATATAACCATCTGGAATTAGTCATGATTATTGGCTAGTCCATATATTCGGAAGAAATAAATGGGTGATTAGTTTGGTACTTGAAGATGGAATGAAAACGATGAGTTAAATGCTAGATAGGGAATTTAATTTTTAATCTAATTTAAGTATCCTTACACATATATATATATATATATATATATATATATATATATATATATATATATATATATAAACTTTTAAGTGATTTATAATTTTCTTGTTTTTTATAATTAATATTAATTATTAGCAGATTTCATTATTCAAACTAGCTTTACTGCTATTTTTTATGAAAAACCTTAAAGAATTACTTACTTTAAAATTTTCTTATAAATTCACGTAACGAAAATCGAGCTTTGTTTTCATACATGACACTATTTAACAGAAATAAATATTTGCTTAAAAAAGTCATACAGGAATGTGTGTGAAAATGTGTTTTAATCAACGTCACATGCTTTATTTATGTATTTCTTTTTGTAGGTTTGAGAATTTCTTCTATAACAATAGGGGAAAACTTTGCACGTACAGTCAAACCTCTGTATTACAAACCTCTATATTGCAAATTTTTCTATATTGCTAACTTTTTCTTGGAACCAAGAACAATTCACGATTTTCTTCGTAAAACAACCTCCCAATAGCGAAGTACATTTTCTATGTGACGAGCTTTTTCTCTTGTGATTCTATTTTTCTTTCTCTATTATTAAAGTATTTCTGAGCATTTCAAGTTATTCTTTCTTTTAACGCATTTTACGATGGTCATAAATTTTGAACTGGTTTTATAAAGTGCGTAACTCGCCAAGAGCAATAGAATTCTGGGCAGTGGCGTAACGGAGAACATTTGGGCCCCACTTCAAAGTCAGGTTTGGGGCTCCAAGTTGGATTTTACAAAGTGTAGGTACTTAGTGGCAGTCAGGCTTTAGGGCCCCCTGCAATGCGGGGGTTGCGGGTGTGTACGTTACGCCACTGATTCTGGGCGTTTCATCCAAGAAGTGCAACCTTTGACCCCCATTGTCCAGCTCACTGAAAACATCTTCGATAAATAATGCTATAAAATAATGTATGTTTAAAATTACTTGTATGCTTTAAATTTGAATTGCTCTTAAAATTCATTCATTTTAATATTAAATATTTTTGTAATGTTGAAAATAGAGTGTATTCCTCGACATTATTTTTTTCTTGTTTTCTTTGCAGTCTTTTTTACTTTACTTTCTTTCCCTTTTTATTTGACGGGTAAGATGTATAAAATAAATATATATTAATTTACAAAAAGGTGCGAATAAATACTTCTCTTAAATATATACTGTTTATGAATTTAAAATTTGTTTTATGGGGTTCATAAAGTATATTGAAAGACGAATATCTTTTTTATATATACGAACTTTTTTTCAGGATTTAGCGACTTCTTTAAATAGAAGCCCGACCGTATTAACATTGTAGAACTACTTACGAAAAGGGAATATATTCGACTACAGACTTCAACAATTTAAACGTCTGTATTCAAGTAATTTTTTTTAATTAAACTTTTAATTTAGTAAATGATTTTGTGAAAAATTCTTTTATTTTTGAAAGTGACCAAAACTGGGCTTTTTTTTCTCAATACCTCATTATTATTAATTGGACTTTATATATTAGAATACTATTTTTTTAACTGAAATATCAGCAATTATTTGAATCGCAAAAATACTTTTTTTTGTGATTACTCTTTACATTTTCTAGTAAATATAATTCATTCGAGTTTTCACTCCATATATATAAGTTTATATTGACATGAATAATCTTTCTTCCAAAGAAACAACGAAATGTATGTTTTCCTAATGCTTCCTAAGACCTTAGAATCTAATTGTATATTTTGCAGTTTCTGAGATACAGTAAGGGAGTGTGCCAGCTCAGGTGTCGTCCACGTCACTTGACCAAGGTTCAAAATTACGTGGTCCGTCGCCCAAAGCTCTCGTGTAGCTGAACAGTGCGACGTTAATATTCAATCAATCAATAGATACAGTAAGAGCGTAATACGAAACAGCGTTGAACGAGGTTATCTCATTATGTAAATAATGGGGTTAGGGGGAAATGGGTAGAAAATTGGTCAGGTATTTTATACCATTAAATTTATTAATTATGTTTTTTATAACAATAAGACAAAAAATTATTTCTTACAAATATAGAAACATAATAAACGAATATGTATATAAAAATAAATAAATTTCTAAGTCATTATGTTTGTATTTCAGATCATTCAGTCTCTTCTGTGTTTCCAATTTTCTGCCATTTAATCAGGAAAGTAGATTGGCTTAATGGCATTTTAGGTTCAATTTCGTCGCCAATCCGTATAGAAATTCGTTTTTCCATTTTCTTTATTGTATTATTTCTAGAACTGGTAATTCTAGTTGCAGAGCTTGTCGTAGTTGCAGTTACCGATGACAGTATTTTTTCTTTATTCTTAAGAATGGTTCGAATTGTTGAAGTTGCCAAATTCAATGCAGCACAAATTTGAGATTGACGTTCACCAGTACCTAATATTCTAATCGCTTGCATTTTAGTTTCTAGTGAAATGATGCTTTTTATGCTTTATTTTCGTGTTTTTTATTATCACCCATGATAAAAACTAAAAATCATAATATTTGTCACTATAGCAATCGTTATATTTTATAAATTTATACTTACAATAGTGTCAACAAATGTTTGAAACGATAAAAATACTTTCGTATAATACCACCGGAAAGAAGCAACACAGATAAACTGTATCGGATATCGGGAATCCTAACGCTGTGTGCTATTTCTGGGAATCCCACAATTCAAATAAAAGAGCGTTAAGAGAACAAGGGCATCGTATACCAGTGCTTCTCAAACTTTCTATACTGGCACCCCCCTTTTCGATCACAATTTTTATCGCGCCCCCCTTATACATTAATAATGTACTTAATGCAATAATAATGCACTTTGACGCTAAAGCTATAATAGGCGATCTTAATTATAAACCATACAAATTAGTAACATAAGTATTAAATTTTGTATACTACTTTTAAGTAATAAATAAATAAATAAAATAATAGGATAATTATTATGTGTGTTATTTTTCCTTCCTCTAATTTTTAAATTGAACATATTGCAAAATGCGGTGGCTGCTTAGAACACAAAATATAGATATCTGCTAAATATAGAAATAGAACTCAGAGGGTCAATTTCTAATCATAAGCATTCCTTATAAAATCTTTGCTTTGCAAGACAAGCCCATGGAAGTCGTTAATACTTATTAAACTTGTTCTTAATTTAGTATTAATTAAGTAGTTATAAACTACTATGGAGCATTGATACATTAAAAGTATACCGGCTGAAGTACCCGCTTGCACGAGTTCATTTATAAGAAAATGAAACATTATTGAAATAATCGCTGAATTTTGTAAGGAGAGTAAAGCCAAGTGCGCGACAATGTTTACAAAAATGTAATTTTTTTTAAAATGATTGCTCACAAAGTATAATTAGTTTAAAGCGAACTATAATTTTAAGCCTTACAGAATTATCATTTAGAATTGATGTTGAATAATGAACAATAATATAAAATTCAGATGAAGAATAATTGTATTATTTTTAATATTTTTAAAGCGAAAAGACTTCAACATGTTTTAACCCTGGAGCAGGCGCGCACTCGATACTAATGGTCCAGCGGGGTTATTGAGTCACCCCAATCCTTTTTTTATTATTATTTTTATAGTACACAAAAAAAATCGTAATTTCAGCGAATAATTTAATTATGAAAAAATATACTTACCTACTTTCAAGTACTTTTCACCTTTTCTTTGGTAACAAATAAACAGTTTTGCCAGAATTAACGATTTCGTAATCTGTGTGTCCCGCGTGACCACTTCCGGGTAAAAAGTGTATTCATTATGATAATATATATGTTACCAATAAAAAATTTTGTAAAACGTTTTTCGTTGTGCTTTATATATTTTAGAATACTCTTAAATATATTTATATATACTCTCCGTGATTTTCCAAATATCATAATACTCTTTTCATGGAAAAAAAGCGCAACACAGAAATACATTACTTACGACTTCCCTAAATGAGAAACAAACACATAAGAGAGGGTTCATAACTAACTGTACCAATAACTTAGACGGTCAAACAGATTACAGCTATAATGTGCAGCATTTCAAAAATAATGGCAGTGATGAATTTTTTATGTTCCTAAATTTTTTCGATTCTGGGTCCGGGATCGGTTTTTTCTCTGAATGAGTAGTATGTTAGGATTAAAAAGGAAGCGTAATAAAAAATCTCTCATCATGGGATTACAACAAATCAAATAAAAGTTTTTTTGTTTGGCTTTAGGATCAAAGATAGCTAATTAGGTATTGAAGAAGTTTTTATTTTTGATGATTTAATATCGCGCGCGCGCCTATAAATTATGTTAGAGTAAAAGTGAATTTTTTTTATTATGTATGAAAGCATTTTGTTTTAATTCATTCCAGTAAATTAATTATTTTTAAATCTTTTATTTTCGATATGCTCGCGCCCCCTCGTAAGGTTATCGCGCTCCCAGGGGGCGCGCCCCACAGTTTGAGAAACACTGGTATACTTTGAAAAAATAGATTTTTCAATTTTAGTTCTAAAAATAGTGCCTATTTTTCTGAATCTAAAAAAGTATATTACTTATATGTTTGTTGATAAAATAGCCCTAAAATAGGAGAAATTAAAATGTAAACAAATGACCACTCCCTTTTTGATATACCCCTTTGAACTTTAAATATGTAGTTTCCTCTGCGTTTGATCTATATAAACGTTCTATATAATGAACAAAGTATCTTTTAGTATGTAATGTCTATTTTTTTTAAAAATAAATTTATACGTGCAAAAAGAAAATTAACATTTTCATAATTTTAAGGTTTTTGGATTATTTTAAAGAAATTATGCAATTAACTCGTTAAAAAACTAGTTCATTATGTTTGATATGTTGCTGTATATATATGTGTAAATTTTTTGTATATTCAAAGAATATTTTTGTAAGAAATTGTATCTATACATGAAAATATGTATTACAAAATCTCGAAAATTATGTTCATATTATAACGTAAGCAAAGGGGAAAAAAACATATGAACTTAAAATTACTTTTGTAACTCCAGAAAATGATTAAGGATTATTATTAGTCATTTAAAAATAGGCAAGCAAATACTAATCAAGTGTATAATATGTGAAAATATTGTTTTGTTTTTTTTTAGTTTTTTCACTTTTTCTCAAAAGCATATTTTTTTTGCATTTAGGTACATTTTTAAGAAAAACTATTGCACTACATGATTCCAGATTTTTTATACTTCTATACAAGATGCCTCTGCATATAGTGAACCTATTTGTATTTCTATTAAGATAGTGCCTAATTTTTTAAAATTAGTTTTATGCATAAAAAAAGTAGAAAAATAAAAAAATTTCAAATTTCAAAGTTTTATAAATTTTTTTAAAGAAACTATGCTAACATTTTACTAAAAAATGGGTTAACTGTATTTTATGTATTGTTTCATATATGTGTAAAAAATATTTTGCTTAAAAAAGGATACTTTTTTTAAAAAATGGTACCTAAACACAAGTATATATTACGAGATCTCTAAAATTATGTATTACTTAAATTACGTAGTAAAAAAAAACTTTTGGAGTAAAAAGTTATTTTTGTAAATCTACAGAATAATTAAATTATCTTTATTAAGAAAGTAAGAAATCTAAGCTCTATTGGAAATTGTTAATGATATATGTCTCAAACAAAGGATCTTAATTGTGGCATTTTACTCTTTCGATCATGTCCTGGTTCCCTTAAACCAAAACAGCGTTAAGTGGTGTCTTACTGTATTTTTTACTTTCGTAAAGTTTAATATTTTACCACATAAGTGATTTCATGTGTTATTTTGCTTTTAATTTTCTTTTCATAACAATTTTACCGAAACTTCCGCAATCGACATATTGGGCGTCATGTGGTAGTTTACTCTAAAGTGAGAGTAAAAAAAAAGCTTTTGAAAGACTGAGAGGGGAGAAGTTTGTTTTGAAATTCCACCACTCAAATGCATAGCAAACTGAGGCTTCAGAAGATTTTCAAGCCATCATTCTGATGTCTAGGAAGGAGCAAACACATTATTTTATGTAAACAGTTCTTTCCTGTTCTTGCTCCTTGATGAATCAATAGGTTGTTTTTTACCTCTATTTTAAGGTTACATTTTTTTTGTGAAAAAATTGTATCAATTTATTTCTATATATATAGTTCATGCTTCTTTACAGAATAATAAAAAAATTGCTTTGACTTATCATTACGAAACAGCGCTTTAGTTCAAGGTATTTTCAAATAGGGTGACTTTGACTACTGTTTCTAAAATAAACAAATAAGCTGTAGCACATAAAAGAAAGTGCTATCACGTTGTAGGGCATGGGAATAATTTACGGTAAGGATTTGCAAAAGCCCAAATATATTAGAGGTTGGGAAGTTAATGAGAATCATTTGTGGAGAATAGTTTGAATTAATTTTAATATTTATTGTAATGTAAGGCTCTAAGGATATAAATTATACTTAAATTTATTTCTTTTGAGAAAAAACTACGGTCAATTGACATGCTATTTGCCGAAATGAACATGTACACGTGTATGAAGTAATCAAATTTTAGAGCAGTCTAATTTTGATTACTCCGTGTGTTTATAAGAAAAATATTTCTAATAACAATTCAAATATTTCTTAACATACTCTCTTTGATATTTAATAATGCATTTTTTAAAAAACTTTCATGAAAACGTTAGGTTCTGCAGTTTTTAGCAAATTATTAAAAGTTATTTTTTTTCTTCAAAGAGGAATTTTATTCGAAAACAGTCAATCTTAAAAGTGTTAATACTCTACAAAACAAAACTAATACTTAAATACGTGTTCAAAAGTTGTTATTTACCGTAAAATCCGGCGTATAACGAGCACTTTTAACACAACAAGTAATATAAAAAAAATTTTAAAGTCAATTTCTAATGAGATCAACAAAGAAAAATGTTATTTTAGCTACTTTTTATTAAATAGTTACAATTAATATAAATATGTATATACATATGACAGAATCCATACATTAAGTGGTAATTAGTTTCTATTAATTATCATTAAAGTATCGTATTTTCATCCCACACAATCGGTATATAAAATCATTAAATCCTATTGGCATGAATGGGTGAACCATGATCACCAAGAATATAACAGCTAACCGAGAGCGAAAACAGGACTCGAAGACTGAGTTCGATCGGTGCTCGGAGCCCCTTATGCGATCTTATCAGCTATTTGACGTGTAACCGGGTACTAATGACTGAAATGAGTATTGATAGGCTACTCAGTGAAGAGAGAATGAAATCACAAAGGCCATTACGCTAACTGTCCCCTCACCGTTGCATACTACCTTGTGTATTTGCTATGGTGATTTGAGCAATCGATCTGGAATCTCAGGGAATAGAGCAGAATTCCTTTCACAATGATGAATCTATTTTCAAATTGAGTCCTAATGATCAAGGAAGACGTGTCTGGAGAGATGTCCTAGACCACGGTAGGATACTCACCCAACTGATGTCACCACATAACCAGACCAGATAACTGGACAAAGAATATCAAGGAGTTATGATATGAATCATCATTTCATTTGATTGCCAGACCTTTTTTGGCTGTCATCTGTGACATCTTTACAACAGGGTGGTTGTCTTTCGAGGAGATTCCATGATGCATAGCTATGCTGTGTTGCTGTCAATACTTTTGCGAATATCTGTGCTTAAATTTCAGTAGGATAATGCCTCATCGTACATGACACACCTTTCTGTTGCTTATATTAGTACTTCTCCACTACTTTTCTGGCAGGTGCAATCGCAAGATCTCTCCCCAACACAGCACGTTTAGGCCGTGATGAGCTGGAATCTCAGAACGTTCTGGAATCTAACTCGTCAATTGAAAACATAAATCAGAAATCTTTTTAGAGGACATTTTCCAACTTTTTAAGCCAATTATCAGCTGGATAAGAGCTTGTATCAGGACTAAAATGGAGCAGCGTATTATTATTACTGTTATTATTCGCTTTGGTAACTGTATTTCTTCAACAAAGCATTGAATTCTTGTGACACCTTTACCATTTCTTTTCAATAATTTATTCGTACATCTATCAATTTTCGTCCCAATCGGATAACTCCTTCGAGCATCACTTTTTATGTTATAAAATGGCCCTTATGACATGTTTAAGGATGGATGAAAAAGAGGGGAGGGGGTCACAAAATTGCTCTAGTTTGAAGGAAGAGGGCATTTAACCAAGTGAAATTATACGATATTATTCCTTGAATTAATATAAATCTTTAAATTCAATCTAGGAATTACGATAGTAATTATTACAGTAACTTTAATAATTTTGTGATTGTTGACAATTTCAAATTATAATCCTGTTGTCTTAGAAATGCAGATTTATTAAGTATTCTGGTATGAACAAAGGAATATTTTTAAAAATGGTTTGACGATACTAGTAGAAAGCTTCAAGTTGATCGAATGTCTTGATAAATATATCATCAAATGTTTCCTTCCCGAATTATCTTTGTGAATATTCACAAAAGTATTCAGGACGTCCTTTTACTAAATATATAAGCAAAGTCTAATATTCTCCCATGTAATTCACTTACTTTTCAAACTATTTTACTTTGTGCGTTTATTCGTATTTTGTTTCCACATTAACGTTTTTCACAGAAGTGATGAGTTGAAACTGATTTCTGCTAAATTTTAGGTGATGGCCATAATTAGGAAAATGAAATCTATAATCAACGCTCGCTTTATATTTGGAATTTTACTGATGAACTGAACGTATAGTCAATTCATTAAATCCACAAGTTTCTTTCTACACTTCTGGTCATTAAAATTAAAATACTACGAAGATGAAATGATACAAACATAAAATTAGCCCAAAAGGCAGATGATCCTGGCATATATGTAAATGATTAGCATTTAAGTTCTAACGGATGTCGCGAGAGGAAGGCATGGTTCTTATCTGAAAGTTTAAGTCCCGTTTCACTCGAGACAACTTAGTGCCAGTTAACTTGTTTCCTGTCTCCACACCTCTACTATGAAGAGGGGAGAGAATTTCTTTAACATGCTGACACAAAGTTGACAGAAAAAGGAATATCGTAAGGAAATAGAGCGTGCCTAACTCATCGGTACAGTCATTGTGCCCGGAGAAGCAATAAAAAACCCTTTTTTTATTTCTATGTAGAAATAGCTGCGTATAAAGAGTGGAGCTTCCTCAATATGCTTTTAATTGAGTCAACTAGCGAGGAGAAGAATCCCATGTTCAAGTGTTTGAGATAAAGGCACAGCAAGGTGGGCAATTTGATTATGAGCGATGGAACACAGAAGATTTCTATTCAAAACTAGCTCCAAACTGTCTGTTACTTTATGTGGTGCAAGTTTACTCGTAAAAAAAGGGCCCCAAAAGAAAAGTTACGCTACGGGTTCTTCATTTGAAAATCGCATTTAAATATTGGTTGCTCATGAGAAGACTTTGCTTGCCTCGAATAATAAGTAAGAATGACTACCAGTGTGTATCGAAATTCAATAGCGGTGGAATCGTGGCCTAGTAAGTGTGCAGATTTTCATTTCGCTATACAGCCGAACTTATTGGTAAGAATCCAAAATACTATTGTGAATATGGAACCGATGAGCTTAAATGGGTCTTACTGAACGAGATTTGTGGGGTCTAAACGGCTTTTAACTCGAGAGGATAAATATGCTGTTAAGTCGGTCTTACAGGATCATACATCACATCACCAACCTTGAGTCAAAAAATAGGCTGCTTTGCAACATACAAGTATCTGCAAAGATAGTGCGACAATGTCTGTAGCAGGACAAACTACCTTCACAACGTCAATTTTTGTAGCTTTCCTTGACACAGCAGCACAGAGACGCGAGGTGACAATGGTGCGCCCAACGACAAAATTGGGTAACTACGTCATATTTTCGGTAGGGCTTTAGCGTACAATATTATCATAGACGTATCGTGTTTAAAGGTTTCGAGGAGAAGGCACATGGCCTGCTATGATTCGATATCATTATACAAACCTTGTACTTGGTGTGATGGTATGAGCATCTATTGGATACACGACACGAATAATTCTTACTTTTGTCGTCAGTAAGGTGACCAGCTAGCACTGCATTGCTCATTTCACGGTAACTATGCCATACCTTTGTGTTTTGCAGACGTCATCTTTCGACAAGATCACGCAAAACCACATGTTGCCTAATGTCTGCTGATATACTTCGACACAGAGGATGTTGGACGGTTGCCTTCACCAGCACATTCTGTAGAACTCTCAATCATTGAAAACATCTAGTCATGGGGTGTTCAGAGACTGGGATGTGACAACTTCTAAGCGCTACGATTGATGAAGAATGACCGACTACAAGCAGCATGGAATGACTGGCCTTATGAGTCATCTGAATCAAGTTCGACTAGATGCCTATCCGGTTTGAGCCATTTTAGCTGCCAAACACTAAAATGCGTACTGTTTTTGAGCCTTGTATAGTTTCAAATTGCCTACTTATTTTCTGGATGTCTTTTACCTTCTATTCTATTCTATCAGTGTATAATAAGTTAAGTTTTGCTGTTTATTTCCTTCCTGGTGTTTCAATTTTTCACTCGAACCCCTATTTCTTTGGTCCCCTATACTAAAATCGTCATTTTGACCTCTATTTCTAAATTGATATCGCCTATCGTTAAATCTGCGATCATCGTTTTGAAACCTATTCCTGCTCTCGAACCACTGATTTCCTTGACGGTTGTTTTGATAGTTACCTCTATAATCATTTCTACCATTATTTGGTCTACGCTCCACTTCAGAATTTCTCCAATTTCCTCGATTATTACCAACATTAGACATCCTACGCTCATTCCAAATTCGTCCTTCCACGTTATTACTATTTCTCGAACCCAATGTTGCCTTGCACGAATATCTTTCCTCAAACTTAGCTAATACTTCTAATAATTGGATCACGGTTTGTGGGTTACGAACCTCTACATAGTCTTGGACTTGTGGCTCAAGTCTAACGAAAATATGATCTACAAGGGCTTCCTCAGACATCCCCAGTTCTAACTTCTTATGTGTTTTAAGCAAATCGTAAACTAAATCTGTCGGCTCCTGGTTCTGTCTTTGCTGAGACGCGTAAAACCGGGTCTCCAACTCCTTTTTATTTTGGATGGCAGGGAATGCTTTCGACAATGCTGCTTTCAGCTGTGCGAAGTCCGTGGCGGTATTTTGCACTAACGTCGATCCGAATATTTGGTACCAATCTAGGGCTCTACCCATGAGATGACCTTTTAAATACGCACACGATAAGTCAATGGGTATTTCAAGTAATTTAATCTGGTTATCTATACCCTCTAAAAATTCGGCGACGTTCTCCGACCCAGAAAAATATACTTCTGGCCAAACGTTAAATCCTCTCGCGTTTCTCATCTCGGGGTCATATAGATTAAACCTAGTTGGGCGCCATTGTGATGTACTTCCCCTTGGAAGTACATCCCTCGAAGTATCAGCGTGAGCTAGAGGTGTAGGGTGAACGTAAGAACTAGAATCAAACATTATCTTAATATGACTTTATTAAGATATTCAACTTAAACTTTTAACAAATAGACTCGTATTAATGAAAGAGAGAATCTACGATGACACAATGCGCAACACACAATATAATACAGACCTATATCAATAATTGAACCACCTAATCTTCAAATATAATTATAGTAAGTAATCAATCCTACCTTATATTATTCTGTAATAAACTTGTCTTTATCTACAGTGGTATGCAGCTGTACATTTAACTTCTAATCGATCACCAATATGTTTATCCACGACACGTAGAACTTGAATCTTGAACGACGAACTTCAATAATCATCCAATACCCCAACGCACTTTAATTGTCGAACATTCCTTTAAACTACCATTACATTGCCATTAATTCTGGCCCAAAGAACCCAAAGGACTTGTTAAAGAAAAGACGCGTAAGTCGTCACAACCTTTTATATCAAGATTGAGTGTAAATGCTTCTTTTTGCCTCTCTTAACAACCTCATTTAAACGTAAAAGAGCATCTTCAGTACTCTTATGAGGAGTAAAACCGTATGGATCACTAGAGAGAAAGTCTCCACGGCGCAGATAACAGCAAATCCTGTTAACAAAAAGTTTCTCTAAGCATTTACCAAGAGCCGGAAGTAAGCTTATGCACCTAAGGTTATCCAAATGGGGAACTCTAAACTCATTAACTTTGGGGATGAGAATCACCTGGGCAAGCTTCCAAATCCGAGGAAAGATACATAAATCGAGGCAAACGTTAAAAAGCTTATGGAGAAAAGAGGGGAATGCTAAGTGAAACTGTTTAATAATCTCATTTGAAATAGAATCCGGACCAGGTGATTTATTTAGCTTTAGCATAGAAACCATTGTATTAACTTCATCATAGGAAAAAGAAGGATCAAAAAAGGAAGGGTAAGCAGTACGCGCGGCATGACGATAGTCTTTTTCTGAAAGATATTGTCCTTTCCTCTGAATCAGATGGGAATGATTTCTGAAGCACGGCATTAATTGTCTCATCTAAAGAAGTGGTTGTTTCTCCTGTGGGTAGCTTAATACCAGTCATTTCAATTTTTTTCATGAATTCTTTTTTAACGCCATACGTATAAACCTACTTCCACGCATTTTGCGCATCAATGGTCAAAAGAAATTTCTTCCAAGACTCAGATTTTGCATTAATAAGCATTTGATTATAATCCTTTCTATATTCAAGATAATTATTTTTATATAATTCTTTAACAGTTGGATTTTTACAGCGCTGAAATCTACGTCTAGAGGCATTAAGCCTCTTCCTCGCACAACCAATCTCGATAGACCACCAAGGCACATTATGCTTGCTAGTTTTCTTAAGTACAAGCATGCCTGATAATTAACAAAACTAAGTTCCTCAATGGCTGTATTTAGGCAAGAACTATTAGTGCAACTGTTAAGAGCATCAAATTTATGAGTCATACGAGAGAGACAAAATTTCCTAAAGCGACACCAGTTTGCTTTCTTTGTATTAAATATTACAAAAGGAGCACTTGATGTATCTCGCAGGACAGTGGAAAGACAAAACTCAAACTATTATCATCACGTGATCAGAAAGGGATTCATTCTCAGAAAGACACCAACTCGAGTTGTCCTCGAGTAGATCCGAACCAACAACTGTAATATCAATATAGCTTGTTCCCTGAGTTGCACGAAAAGTAGGACCACAATCCTCGTTGATAATAAATAAGTTGTTGGCAGAAATAAACTCACTTAACTTATCTCCTCGTGCATCTGAGTAGAGACTAAACCATAATTCTGATTTGCTATTGGAGTCTATACTCCAAACCAATCGGTTGAGATTTTTGCTACTAAAAACTTGGCTGATTTTATGAAGATCAGAGTCAATGTTTTTTGAAGACTCGAAATAGTAAGAGAAAAGAGTAAACGCAGTTGAGCCTGCGATAACTTCTAAAGTGACCATATTATAATCAGAATTTTTACAATCAGTAAAGGTCGAAGGATGACGAGAACGAACAATAATGGCTGCCTTAATAATGTCAGAATAAGGATCATAAAAAATTCGATAAGTACTAGGATAACCCGGAAGAGTACTCCTGTAGCTATGAGGTTCTTGAACCAGCGCACAATCAATGTTATCTGCTTCCATGTTTAAAATGAGTTGCTGTGTCGCAGATTTAGACTTGTGTAGATTTAACTGCACACACTTTAGAGAGAACTTGATTATCTGACTTAATCATAGTTAATTCTACAATGGGCATTCTTCATAAAAATATGGCAAGGACAGCACTCGGAAAAGGGTTTATGATTAACATTAACTTTTTTATGAATATTTTTTGTTTTGTGATTGAAATGGATATAGTTTGTACAAGCCGCTGCATCCCTATTTGGACAATCTTGCCCTTTGTGTTCTCCGGAATAGTGAAAACAGGCTAATGTATTGTTGCATTCGTCAGCGCGATGATTGTATCCAAGGCAGTTAAAACATCTATTGATAATAAGAAAATCATCTACGTCATATGCACTCCAAATGATTTTCAATCTTGCTTGTCGAAGGATGGATTTACGAACCGTGAAGTGAGTTTCGATAACAACATGCCTTGTATGTTGTAATGTGAAGCTCGTTTGACCCATTTTATTTAATTTATTCCCATTAAATCCATTTTATAAAAACCCAGGTTCTACTCCCTTTTTGCATGGCATTATAGCTTAAGTTTAAACATCAAATCTTTTAAAGACAATAAACAGTACTCTAAATCAGAAGACGTTCTTTAAATAACATTTAATTTATTTTCTATTTAACAATAAGATTAAAATTAAGTTAATGTATAAAGTGACACTTAGCTTTGAAAGAGGGGCGAGGAAGAGGAGTCATGTCGCCGCTTGGAGTCCCGCGGAGTCCTGGATCTCAAGAGAGGTTCTTTCAGCCCTAAGTTTGTGTGAGAGAGTGCTTGCCTAATTGGGGTGCATCTCATTTTTATTTGGCGGCAATTTGTACCTATGTGCTAGAGCGGATTCTTTACAGTGTCTGCATAATTTTTTCTCATTGGTCTAGAGTCAGCGGATGTGTGATTACCGTCTCACGGTCAATGACATCCCCAAGCGCGGGAAATCCTAATGACACCCCTTATACCACGATATTTATGGGAACAATGCGCTTTTCTAGGCGTGGGAACGTGTCACCCTTTTCGGTGGGGTAAGAGAGACGCATTCACCAAATTCCGTTTCTTGTAAACAACAAGAGCAGGGCAGATGTAAAAATTGCAGTTGTAACTTTAGGGACCGGTGACATCCCATCACTCCTCCCCTCTTTCAGATTAACAAAACTAGAAATAAAGAAACACAAAAATTTCAGTGAAGTAAATGTAAATACAAAACGCAATAAAATTCATTGAGGAAAATGTCCATATCAAGGTGCAAAAAAAATATGAGTTATCAATTCAAATAGACTCGTCTTCCATTCAACCAGCACTTCACGGACTCCTGATTCACAGACTCCTGGTTCACGAACGGCTGTCCACGTCTTGAAAATAAATAAAATAACCTGTCTCCCAGGGAAACCATATTAGTAAGGAAACCACAATTATTTAAAAAAAATTAAAACTTGTCCCTTTTGTGACCGCCGTCGAAGACTCCAAGCACCAACCTTCAACTCCTCTCACCTCTCATAACATAAAAATAAGAATGTAAAAAAAAAATACAAGCAATTTCCAAAGTTCCTACCCAATTCCGTGAGGGAAAAACAAATTAACTATCAACAACTACAATGACGTTCATGTACGAATAGGAGAAAAAAATCACTGAATGGATCACCCAAACAATTTACAAAAACATCAGACACAGAATGACAAATAGAAATAATTAAACAATCACAAGGAATCGTGTGCCACTAAATAATAAAACAATTAAGACAAGTAACACATAAATAATCAAAATTTGCGTATCTAACAACTGCGCTACTCACAATAACCACACATAGGAGTATTGAACAAAATACATTGATAAGAAATAAACGCTAGTGAAAACATCTATATACAATTCAAGCGTGGCACCCAGAAACAGACACCTCATAATCGTTTAACATCGAATACGACTAATGTGAAGTGAATGTCCCAGACCACCAAAAAATTAATAGCAGAACTCTTCACATACTCAAAGCATAAGAAAATGCAATGGTTCGCTAAGAGCATTGATAACAATATTTCATGAAAATAATTAAGTAAAAGTAAAAATTTAGAGATTGAAACGATGGGTGTGCATAGGTGGAGAAAAAAAATTTATAACCTCGGAGAATGCTTAATAGCCTAAGAAATTAGAAAAAATTCACTACAAGCATTGGTTACAAACGAACGTTTTAAAAAAAATTTAACGTAATTAATTCATATTTGCAAATTAAAACTCTGTAAATTAACGAATCGTATAAATGGTAAAAAAAAAATTTATAACCTCTAAGAATGCTGAGTAGCCTAAGGAGTTTAAAAAAAATTTCACTACGAGCATTGGTTACAAATGAAATTAAGAAAAAAAAATTACTGTAATTAAATTTAGAATTGCAAACTATGAGTGCGCATGTGATCAGTATGCACCCCCAATGTGTACAAAGGCAAAACAAAAAAAAAACACATGCCATTCCGTGCGCAAACAATTTGCTCCATGCCGCATACGCCAGCACAAGAGACAGAATGAAATTAAGACAAAAAACAATTTTGCAAATCCGATTGTAAAAAAAATTTACTATATCGATTAATGCTTTTAAAATAAATTTGAGAGGGAAAAAAAATTTCTTCTACATTCAATACATTCGAATTTCCATTTGAGAAATGAATTCCAGAAATCACAAGTGCAGTTGAAAATTTCAGAAAAAAAATTAAAAACATAAAATTGATATGCAACCCAAGTCATATGAGGCGACACATACAGAGTAAAGTAATTTAACTGAAAGAAAATTATTGCAAGTGCTACACATAATTAAACATAAATTCCAAGATAAAAAAAATATCGCTTAACTAATCAACATAACTTTTTAACAATCTATGTAATACAATGTATCACACAAGTCCAGATAATATAAAAACTCAAAATGTTTCACTATACGCGCAACAAATATACAAACACGAAAAAAAAAACACAAGACCCTCGATTTACAACAATACCGCTAACTCAATTCATCGAAAATCCTCTAATTAATAACTCAGATATAATTCTATAACACCAACCCAAAATTCTCAGTAACCTTAAAATGATTCCTCGATGATCCAAAATTGCCTTTACCTCAGATCGTCCACATCTTATGCCTCAACAACACTAACTAAACTTATCTGCACCTTCCAAATAATCAATCGATTGCTCCACAATACCATTAATTAAAACCATATAAGATCATCACCTTTGTACACAAAATCTAATATGCCCAGTAACGCTAACTAGACTTATCTTCAACTTCCAAATAATTAATTGACTTCTCCGCAATACCATTAACTAAAACCCATCTTTGCTCATCAACTTATTTACACAAAATCTCATATAATCCTCAACTTAAACTTTCCTAGGTGCATCTCAAACATTTTTAAATATACCACACAATCATCAATTCGACTTATCTATGTTCATCAACTTATTTACAAGAACCCGTACCAAATCATTAACTCAAATTACCCTATCTACATCAAAACAACTTTCTCAATTTTACTGTACAATTACTTCAACTCAATTTGTCCTTTTCCAAATCCATAACTCAAAACAATCCTCTCCACTTTAAAAAAAATTGCTGGGTATCTGACCCCGAAGAAAAATTTCTGTAAGATACAACCTTCTCCACATCAGAAAAAAAAAATGTTGGGCATCTGACCCCGAAGAAAAATTTCTGTAAGATACAACCATCTCCACATCAGAGAAAAAAAATGTTGGGCATAACGGACTCTATGCGTTTTGATTTCATATCGAAAAAAATGATGAGAGAAATGTCTAATCGAACAAGATTTGACTCCGGTCATGCGTTCCACTTCTATGCGTTTTTGATTTGAGATGAGAGAAATGTCTAATCGAACAAGATTTGGCGGTCAAGGCGGTGCCAGCGTCGAGACAGGTCATCAATCCATGAACCTCACCACGCTACGTGGACATGCCGTAGAGTCCAAAACCAACCAGAGACACTCAGAAAAGGGGGAGGCGGGACCAAAGAATTTCACCAATGTGCCGGATAGAATCACAAGCAGAGCTCCACCCAGCCCCCAGTGTCCACCCTTGATACGGGGCTTCCTTGGGGGGGTCCCACGAGAAAAAAAATCGGCGGAGTCACCGGAATAATTGGACTTCGCGCCGTTTCCCCCCATCGCTCAAGCACAAAAAAGATAAATTGAAAACGATCTCTCTCTCGAATCCTGGTCACGGCACCAAATAATGTGTCGCTCGTTTGACCCATTTTATTTAATTTATTCCCATTAAATCCATTTTATAAAAACCCAGGTTCTACTCCCTTTTTGCATCGCATTATAGCTTAAGTTTAAACATCAAATCTTTTAAAGACAATAAACAGTACTCTAAATCAAAAGACGTTCTTTAAATAACATTTAATTTATTTTCTATTTAACAATAAGATTAAAATTAAGTTAATGTATAAAGTGACACTTAGCTTTGAAAGAGGGGCGAGGAAGAGGAGTCATGTCGCCGCTTGGAGTCCTGGATCTCAAGAGAGGTTCTTTCAGCCCTAAGTTTGTGTGAGAGAGTGCTTGCCTAATTGGGGTGCATCTCGTTTTTATTTGGCGGCAATTTGCACCTATGTGCTAGAGCGGATTCTTTACAGTGTCTGCATAATTTTCTCTCATTGGTCTAGAGTCAGCGGATGTGTGATTACCGTCTCACGGTCAATGACATCCCCAAGCGCGGGAAATCCTAATGACCACCCCTATACCACGATATTTATGGGAACAATGCCCTTTTCTAGGCGTGAGAACGTGTCACCCTTTGTGGGTGGGGGTAAGAGAGACGCATTCACCAAATTCCGTTTCTTGTAAACAGCAAGAGCAGGGCAGATGTAAAAATTGCAGTTGTAACTTTAGGGACCGGTGACATCCCATCACTCCTCCCCTCTTTCAGATTAACAAAACTAGAAATAAAGAAACACAAAAATTTCAGTGAAGTAAATGTAAATACAAAACGCAATAAAAATTCATTGAGGAAAATGTCCATATCAAGGTGCAAAAAATATGAGTTATCAGCTCAAATAGACTCGGCTTCCATTCAACCGGCACTTCACGGACTCCTGATTCACAGACTCCTGGTTCACGAACGGATGTCTACGTCTTGATGGGAGAGAAAAAGAAAAAAAAATGTCTGGAGCGTCGTAATCTCGCTGAAACAGCGCAACAGTTTATCGTTATTGTAGTAACCCGGTGCTGTTTGAATCCTGTAGGGGTTCTGCCCATAGTGCAAGGGGGTACATTCAGAGATGATGTCCGGAGCATCGTAATCCTGTTGAAACAGCGCAACAGTTGCTCGGTCTTGTAGTAGTGTGAAGAGGTCCGTGGCTCGTCCATGCTGCCTGCAGCTCCATCAGCGCTTCCACATCTCTAACGAAATCTGCTAAACTGCAAAAAAAAAATAAATAAAATAACCTGTCTCCCAGGGAAACCATATTAGTAAGGAAACCACAATTATTTAAAAAAAAATTAAAACTTGTCCCTTTTGTGACCGCCGTCGAAGACTCCAAGCACCAACCTTCAACTCCTCTCACCTCTCATAACATAAAAATAAGAATGTAAAAAAAATACAAGCAATTTCCAAAGTTCCTACCCAATTCCGTGAGGGAAAAACAAATTAACTATCAACAACTACAATGACGTTCATGTACGAATAGGAGAAAAAAAATCACTGAATGGATCACCCAAACAATTTACAAAAACATCAGACACAGAATGACAAATAGAAATAATTAAACAATCACAAGGAATCGTGTGCCACTAAATAATAAAAAAATTAAGACAAGTAACACATAAAAAAGTCAAAATTTGCGTATCTAACAACTGCGCTACTCACAATAACCACACATAGGAGTATTGAACAAAATACATTGATAAGAAATAAACGCTAGTGAAAACATCTATATACAATTCAAGCGTGGCACCCAGAAACAGACACCTCATAATCGTTTAACATCGAAATCTTGACACGACTAATGTGAAGTGAATGTCCCAGACCACCAAAAAAATTAATAGCAGAACTCTTCACATACTCAAAGCATAAGAAAATGCAATGGTTCGCTAAGAGCATTGATAACAATATTTCATGAAAATAATTAAGTAAAAGTAAAAATTTAGAGATTGAAACGATGGGTGTGCATAGGTGGAGAAAAAAAATTTATAACCTCGGAGAATGCTTAATAGCCTAAGAAATTAGAAAAAATTCACTACAAGCATTGGTTACAAACGAACGTTTTAAAAAAAATTTAACGTAATTAATTCATATTTGCAAATTAAAACTCTGTAAATTAACGAATCGTATAAATGGTAAAAAAAAAAAAATTTATAACCTCTAAGAATGCTGAGTAGCCTAAGGAGTTTAAAAAAATTTCACTACGAGCATTGGTTACAAATGAAATTAAAAAAAAAAAATTACTGTAATTAAATTTAGAATTGCAAACTATGAGTGCGCATGTGATCAGTATGCACCCCCAATGTGTACAAAGGCAAAACAAAAAAAAAAACACATGCCATTCCCTGCGCAAACAATTTGCTGCATGCCGCAAACGCCAGCACAAGAGACAGAATGAAATTAAGACAAAAAACAATTTTGCAAATCCGATTGTAAAAAAAATTAACTATATCGATTAATGCTTTTAAAATAAATTTGAGAGGGAAAAAAATTTCTTCTACATTCAATACATTCGAATTTCCATCTGAGAAATGAATTCCAGAAATCACAAGTGCAGTTGAAAATTTCAGAAAAAAAAATTAAAAACATAAAATCGATATGCAACCCAAGTCATATGCGGCGACACATACAGAGTAAAGTAATTTAACTGAAAGAAAATTATTGCAAGTGCTACACTTAATTAAACATAAATTCCAAGATAAAAAAAATATCGCCTAAATAATCAACATAACTTTTTAACAATCTATGTAATACAATGTATCACACAAGTCCAGATAATATAAAAAACTCAAAATGTTTCACTATACGCGCAACAAATATACAAACACGAAAAAAAAAACACAAGACCCTCGATTTACAACAATACCGCTAACTCAATTCATCGAAAATCCTCTAATTAATAACTCAGATATAATTCTATAACACCAACCCAAAATTCTCAGTAACCTTAAAATCATTCCTCGATGATCCAAAATTGCCTTTACCTCAGTTCGTCCACATCTTATGCCTCAACAACACTAACTAAACTTATCTGCACCTTCCAAATAATCAATCGATTGCTCCACAATACCATTAATTAAAACCATATAAGATCATCACCTTTGTACACAAAATCTAATATGCCCAGTAACGCTAACTAGACTTATCTTCAACTTCCAAATAATTAATTGACTTCTCCGCAATACCATTAACTAAAACCCATCTTTGCTCATCAACTTATTTACACAAAATCTCATATAATCCTCAACTTAAACTTTCCTAGGTGCATCTCAAACATTTTTAAATATACCACACAATCATCAATTCGACTTATCTATGTTCATCAACTTATTTACAAGAACCCGTACCAAATCATTAACTCAAATTACCCTATCTACATCAAAACAACTTTCTCAATTTTACTGTACAATTACTTCAACTCAATTTGTCCTTTTTCCAAATCCATAACTCAAAACAATCCTCTCCACTTTAAAAAAAATTGCTGGGTATCTGACCCCGAAGAAAAACTTCTGTAAGATACAACTTTCTCCACATCAGAAAAAAAAATGTTGGGCATCTGACCCCGAAGAAAAATTTCTGTAAGATACAACCATCTCCACATCAGAGAAAAAAAAATGTTGGGCATAACGGACTCTATGCGTTTTGATTTCACGATGATGAGAGAAATGTCTAATCGAACAAGATTTGACTCCGGTCAAGGCGGTGCCAGCGTCGAGACAGGTCATCAATCCATGAACCTCACCACGCTACGTGGACATGCCGTAGAGTCCAAAACCAACCAGAGACACTCAGAAAAGGGGGAGGCGGGACCAAAGAATTTCACCAATGTGCCGGATAGAATCACAAGCAGAGCTCCACCCAGCCCCCAGTGTCCACCCTTGATACGGGGCTTCCTTGGGGGGGTCCCACGAGAAAAAAAATCGGCGGAGTCACCGGAATAATTGGACTTCGCGCCGTTTCCCCCCATCGCTCAAGCACAAAAAAGATAAATTGAAAACGATTTCTCTCTCGAATCCTGGTCACGGCACCAAATAATGTGTCGCTCGTTTGACCCATTTTATTTAATTTATTCCCATTAAATCCATTTTATAAAAACCCAGGTTCTACTCCCTTTTTGCATCGCATTATAGCTTAAGTTTAAACATCAAATCTTTTAAAGACAATAAACAGTACTCTAAATCAAAAGACGTTCTTTAAATAACATTTAATTTATTTTCTATTTAACAATAAGATTAAAATTAAGTTAATGTATAAAGTGACACTTAGCTTTGAAAGAGGGGCGAGGAAGAGGAGTCATGTCGCCGCTTGGAGTCCTGGATCTCAAGAGAGGTTCTTTCAGCCCTAAGTTTGTGTGAGAGAGTGCTTGCCTAATTGGGGTGCATCTCGTTTTTATTTGGCGGCAATTTGCACCTATGTGCTAGAGCGGATTCTTTACAGTGTCTGCATAATTTTCTCTCATTGGTCTAGAGTCAGCGGATGTGTGATTACCGTCTCACGGTCAATGACATCCCCAAGCGCGGGAAATCCTAATGACACCCCCTATACCACGATATTTATGGGAACAATGCCCTTTTCTAGGCGTGAGAACGTGTCACCCTTTGTGGGTGGGGGTAAGAGAGACGCATTCACCAAATTCCGTTTCTTGTAAACAGCAAGAGCAGGGCAGATGTAAAAATTGCAGTTGTAACTTTAGGGACCGGTGACATCCCATCACTCCTCCCCTCTTTCAGATTAACAAAACTAGAAATAAAGAAACACAAAAATTTCAGTGAAGTAAATGTAAATACAAAACGCAATAAAAATTCATTGAGGAAAATGTCCATATCAAGGTGCAAAAAAAATATGAGTTATCAGCTCAAATAGACTCGGCTTCCATTCAACCGGCACTTCACGGACTCCTGATTCACAGACTCCTGGTTCACGAACGGATGTCTACGTCTTGATGGGAGAGAAAAAGAAAAAAAAATGTCTGGAGCGTCGTAATCTCGCTGAAACAGCGCAACAGTTTATCGTTATTGTAGTAACCCGGTGCTGTTTGAATCCTGTAGGGGTTCTGCCCATAGTGCAAGGGGGTACATTCAGAGATGATGTCCGGAGCATCGTAATCCTGTTGAAACAGCGCAACAGTTGCTCGGTCTTGTAGTAGTGTGAAGAGGTCCGTGGCTCGTCCATGCTGCCTGCAGCTCCATCAGCGCTTCCACATCTCTAACGAAATCTGCTAAACTGCAAAAAAAAATAAATAAAATAACCTGTCTCCCAGGGAAACCATATTAGTAAGGAAACCACAATTATTTAAAAAAAATTAAAACTTGTCCCTTTTGTGACCGCCGTCGAAGACTCCAAGCACCAACCTTCAACTCCTCTCACCTCTCATAACATAAAAATAAGAATGTAAAAAAAAATACAAGCAATTTCCAAAGTTCCTACCCAATTCCGTGAGGGAAAAACAAATTAACTATCAACAACTACAATGACGTTCATGTACGAATAGGAGAAAAAAATCACTGAATGGATCACCCAAACAATTTACAAAAACATCAGACACAGAATGACAAATAGAAATAATTAAACAATCACAAGGAATCGTGTGCCACTAAATAATAAAAAAATTAAGACAAGTAACACATAAAAAGTCAAAATTTGCGTATCTAACAACTGCGCTACTCACAATAACCACACATAGGAGTATTGAACAAAATACATTGATAAGAAATAAACGCTAGTGAAAACATCTATATACAATTCAAGCGTGGCAACCAGAAACAGACACCTCATAATCGTTTAACATCGAAATCTTGACACGACTAATGTGAAGTGAATGTCCCAGACCACCAAAAAAATTAATAGCAGAACTCTTCACATACTCAAAGCATAAGAAATTGCAATGGTTCGCTAAGAGCATTGATAACAATATTTCATGAAAATAATTAAGTAAAAGTAAAAATTTAGAGATTGAAACGATGGGTGTGCATAGGTGGAGAAAAAAAATTTATAACCTCGGAGAATGCTTAATAGCCTAAGAAATTAGAAAAAATTCACTACAAGCATTGGTTACAAACGAAAGTTTAAAAAAAAATTAACGTAATTAATTCATATTTGCAAATTAAAACTCTGTAAATTAACGAATCGTATAAATGGTAAAAAAAAATTTATAACCTCTAAGAATGCTGAGTAGCCTAAGGAGTTTAAAAAAAATTTCACTACGAGCATTGGTTACAAATGAAATTAAGAAAAAAAATTACTGTAATTAAATTTAGAATTGCAAACTATGAGTGCGCATGTGATCAGTATGCACCCCCAATGTGTACAAAGGCAAAACAAAAAAACACATGCCATTCCCTGCGCAAACAATTTGCTGCATGCCGCAAACGCCAGCACAAGAGACAGAATGAAATTAAGACAAAAAACAATTTTGCAAATCCGATTGTAAAAAAAATTAACTATATCGATTAATGCTTTTAAAATAAATTTGAGAGGGAAAAAAATTTCTTCTACATTCAATACATTCGAATTTCCATCTGAGAAATGAATTCCAGAAATCACAAGTGCAGTTGAAAATTTCAGAAAAAAAAATTAAAAACATAAAATCGATATGCAACCCAAGTCATATGCGGCGACACATACAGAGTAAAGTAATTTAACTGAAAGAAAATTATTGCAAGTGCTACACTTAATTAAACATAAATTCCAAGATAAAAAAAAATATCGCCTTAAATAATCAACATAACTTTTTAACAATCTATGTAATACAATGTATCACACAAGTCCAGATAATATAAAAAACTCAAAATGTTTCACTATACGCGCAACAAATATACAAACACGAAAAAAAAAAAACACAAGACCCTCGATTTACAACAATACCGCTAACTCAATTCATCGAAAATCCTCTAATTAATAACTCAGATATAATTCTATAACACCAACCCAAAATTCTCAGTAACCTTAAAATCATTCCTCGATGATCCAAAATTGCCTTTACCTCAGTTCGTCCACATCTTATGCCTCAACAACACTAACTAAACTTATCTGCACCTTCCAAATAATCAATCGATTGCTCCACAATACCATTAATTAAAACCATATAAGATCATCACCTTTGTACACAAAATCTAATATGCCCAGTAACGCTAACTAGACTTATCTTCAACTTCCAAATAATTAATTGACTTCTCCGCAATACCATTAACTAAAACCCATCTTTGCTCATCAACTTATTTACACAAAATCTCATATAATCCTCAACTTAAACTTTCCTAGGTGCATCTCAAACATTATTAAATATACCACACAATCATCAATTCGACTTATCTATGTTCATCAACTTATTTACAAGAACCCGTACCAAATCATTAACTCAAATTACCCTATCTACATCAAAACAACTTTCTCAATTTTACTGTACAATTACTTCAACTCAATTTGTCCTTTTTCCAAATCCATAACTCAAAACAATCCTCTCCACTTTAAAAAAAATTGCTGGGTATCTGACCCCGAAGAAAAATTTCTGTAAGATACAACTTTCTCCACATCAGAAAAAAAAAAATGTTGGGCATCTGACCCCGAAGAAAAATTTCTGTAAGATACAACCATCTCCACATCAGAGAAAAAAAAATGTTGGGCATCTGAAAAAAAAATGTTGGGCATAACGGACTCTATGCGTTTTGATTTCACGATGATGAGAGAAATGTCTAATCGAACAAGATTTGACTCCGGTCAAGGCGGTGCCAGCGTCGAGACAGGTCATCAATCCATGAACCTCACCACGCTACGTGGACATGCCGTAGAGTCCAAAACCAACCAGAGACACTCAGAAAAGGGGGAGGCGGGACCAAAGAATTTCACCAATGTGCCGGATAGAATCACAAGCAGAGCTCCACCCAGCCCCCAGTGTCCACCCTTGATACGGGGCTTCCTTGGGGGGGGGGGTCCCACGAGAAAAAAAATCGGCGGAGTCACCGGAATAATTGGACTTCGCGCCGTTTCCCCCCATCGCTCAAGCACAAAAAAGATAAATTGAAAACGATCTCTCTCTCGAATCCTGGTCACGGCACCAAATAATGTGTCGCTCGTTTGACCCATTTTATTTAATTTATTCCCATTAAATCCATTTTATAAAAACCCAGGTTCTACTCCCTTTTTGCATCGCATTATAGCTTAAGTTTAAACATCAAATCTTTTAAAGACAATAAACAGTACTCTAAATCAAAAGACGTTCTTTAAATAACATTTAATTTATTTTCTATTTAACAATAAGATTAAAATTAAGTTAATGTATAAAGTGACACTTAGCTTTGAAAGAGGGGCGAGGAAGAGGAGTCATGTCGCCGCTTGGAGTCCTGGATCTCAAGAGAGGTTCTTTCAGCCCTAAGTTTGTGTGAGAGAGTGCTTGCCTAATTGGGGTGCATCTCGTTTTTATTTGGCGGCAATTTGCACCTATGTGCTAGAGCGGATTCTTTACAGTGTCTGCATAATTTTCTCTCATTGGTCTAGAGTCAGCGGATGTGTGATTACCGTCTCACGGTCAATGACATCCCCAAGCGCGGGAAATCCTAATGACACCCCCTATACCACGATATTTATGGGAACAATGCCCTTTTCTAGGCGTGAGAACGTGTCACCCTTTGTGGGTGGGGGTAAGAGAGACGCATTCACCAAATTCCGTTTCTTGTAAACAGCAAGAGCAGGGCAGATGTAAAAATTGCAGTTGTAACTTTAGGGACCGGTGACATCCCATCACTCCTCCCCTCTTTCAGATTAACAAAACTAGAAATAAAGAAACACAAAAATTTCAGTGAAGTAAATGTAAATACAAAACGCAATAAAAATTCATTGAGGAAAATGTCCATATCAAGGTGCAAAAAAAATATGAGTTATCAGCTCAAATAGACTCGGCTTCCATTCAACCGGCACTTCACGGACTCCTGATTCACAGACTCCTGGTTCACGAACGGATGTCTACGTCTTGATGGGAGAGAAAAAGAAAAAAAAATGTCTGGAGCGTCGTAATCTCGCTGAAACAGCGCAACAGTTTATCGTTATTGTAGTAACCCGGTGCTGTTTGAATCCTGTAGGGGTTCTGCCCATAGTGCAAGGGGGTACATTCAGAGATGATGTCCGGAGCATCGTAATCCTGTTGAAACAGCGCAACAGTTGCTCGGTCTTGTAGTAGTGTGAAGAGGTCCGTGGCTCGTCCATGCTGCCTGCAGCTCCATCAGCGCTTCCACATCTCTAACGAAATCTGCTAAACTGCAAAAAAAAAAATAAATAAAATAACCTGTCTCCCAGGGAAACCATATTAGTAAGGAAACCACAATTATTTAAAAAAAATTAAAACTTGTCCCTTTTGTGACCGCCGTCGAAGACTCCAAGCACCAACCTTCAACTCCTCTCACCTCTCATAACATAAAAATAAGAATGTAAAAAAAAAATACAAGCAATTTCCAAAGTTCCTACCCAATTCCGTGAGGGAAAAACAAATTAACTATCAACAACTACAATGACGTTCATGTACGAATAGGAGAAAAAAAATCACTGAATGGATCACCCAAACAATTTACAAAAACATCAGACACAGAATGACAAATAGAAATAATTAAACAATCACAAGGAATCGTGTGCCGCTAAATAATAAAAAAATTAAGACAAGTAACACATAAAAAAATCAAAATTTGCGTATCTAACAACTGCGCTACTCACAATAACCACACATAGGAGTATTGAACAAAATACATTGATAAGAAATAAACGCTAGTGAAAACATCTATATACAATTCAAGCGTGGCAACCAGAAACAGACACCTCATAATCGTTTAACATCGAAATCTTGACACGACTAATGTGAAGTGAATGTCCCAGACCACCAAAAAAATTAATAGCAGAACTCTTCACATACTCAAAGCATAAGAAATTGCAATGGTTCGCTAAGAGCATTGATAACAATATTTCATGAAAATAATTAAGTAAAAGTAAAAATTTAGAGATTGAAACGATGGGTGTGCATAGGTGGAGAAAAAAAATTTATAACCTCGGAGAATGCTTAATAGCCTAAGAAATTAGAAAAAATTCACTACAAGCATTGGTTACAAACGAAAGTTTTTAAAAAAAATTAACGTAATTAATTCATATTTGCAAATTAAAACTCTGTAAATTAACGAATCGTATAAATGGTAAAAAAAAATTTATAACCTCTAAGAATGCTGAGTAGCCTAAGGAGTTTAAAAAAAATTTCACTACGAGCATTGGTTACAAATGAAATTAAGAAAAAAAATTACTGTAATTAAATTTAGAATTGCAAACTATGAGTGCGCATGTGATCAGTATGCACCCCCAATGTGTACAAAGGCAAAACAAAAAAAAAACACATGCCATTCCCTGCGCAAACAATTTGCTGCATGCCGCAAACGCCAGCACAAGAGACAGAATGAAATTAAGACAAAAAACAATTTTGCAAATCCGATTGTAAAAAAATTAACTATATCGATTAATGCTTTTAAAATAAATTTGAGAGGGAAAAAAATTTCTTCTACATTCAATACATTCGAATTTCCATTTGAGAAATGAATTCCAGAAATCACAAGTGCAGTTGAAAATTTCAGAAAAAAAAATTAAAAACATAAAATTGATATGCAACCCAAGTCATATGAGGCGACACATACAGAGTAAAGTAATTTAACTGAAAGAAAATTATTGCAAGTGCTACACATAATTAAACATAAATTCCAAGATAAAAAAATATCGCTTAACTAATCAACATAACTTTTTAACAATCTATGTAATACAATGTATCACACAAGTCCAGATAATATAAAAAACTCAAAATGTTTCACTATACGCGCAACAAATATACAAACACGAAAAAAAAACACACAAGACCCTCGATTTACAACAATACCGCTAACTCAATTCATCGAAAATCCTCTAATTAATAACTCAGATATAATTCTATAACACCAACCCAAAATTCTCAGTAACCTTAAAATCATTCCTCGATGATCCAAAATTGCCTTTACCTCAGATCGTCCACATCTTATGCCTCAACAACACTAACTAAACTTATCTGCACCTTCCAAATAATCAATCGATTGCTCCACAATACCATTAATTAAAACCATATAAGATCATCACCTTTATACACAAAATCTAATATGCCCAGTAACGCTAACTAGACTTATCTTCAACTTCCAAATAATTAATTGACTTCTCCGCAATACCATTAACTAAAACCCATCTTTGCTCATCAACTTATTTACACAAAATCTCATATAATCCTCAACTTAAACTTTCCTAGATGCATCTCAAACATTATTAAATATACCACACAATCATCAATTCAACTTATCTATGTTCATCAACTTATTTACTCGAACCCGTACCAAATCATCAACTCAAATTACCCTATCTACATCAAAACAACTTTCTCAATTTTACTGTATAATTACTTCAACTCAATTTGTCCTTTTTCCAAATCCATAACTCAAAACAATCCTCTCCACTTTAAAAAAAATTGCTGGGTATCTGACCCCGAAGAAAAATTTCTGTAAGATACAACTTTCTCCACATCAGATACAACCTTCTCCACATCAAAAAAATGTTGGGCATCTGACCAGAAAAAAAAATGTCGGGCATCGAAGAAAAATTTCTGTAAGATACAACCATCAGAAAAAATGTTCCACATCAGATACAACCATCTCCACATCAGAAAAAAAAAATGTTGGGCATAACGGACTCTATGCGTTTTGATTTCACGATGATGAGAGAAATGTCTAATCGAACAAGATTTGACTCCGGTCAAGGCGGTGCCAGCGTCGAGACAGGTCATCAATCCATGAACCTCACCACGCTACGTGGACATGCCGTAGAGTCCAAAACCAACCAGAGACACTCAGAAATGGGGAGGCGGGACCAAAGAATTTCACCAATGTGCCGGATAGAATCACAAGCAGAGCTCCACCCAGCCCCCAGTGTCCACCCTTGATACGGGGCTTCCTTGGGGGGGGGGGGGTCCACGAGAAAAAAAATCGGCGGAGTCACCGGAATAATTGGACTTCGCGCCGTTTCCCCCCATCGCTCAAGCACAAAAAAGATAAATTGAAAACGATCTCTCTCTCGAATCCTGGTCACGGCACCAAATAATGTGTCGCTCGTTTGACCCATTTTATTTAATTTATTCCCATTAAATCCATTTTATAAAAACCCAGGTTCTACTCCCTTTTTGCATCGCATTATAGCTTAAGTTTAAACATCAAATCTTTTAAAGACAATAAACAGTACTCTAAATCAAAAGACGTTCTTTAAATAACATTTAATTTATTTTCTATTTAACAATAAGATTAAAATTAAGTTAATGTATAAAGTGACACTTTGCTTTGAAAGAGGGGCGAGGAAGAGGAGTCATGTCGCCGCTTGGAGTCCTGGATCTCAAGAGAGGTTCTTTCAGCCCTAAGTTTGTGCGAGAGAGTGCTTGCCTAATTGGGGTGCATCTCGTTTTTATTTGGCGGCAATTTGCACCTATGTGCTAGAGCGGATTCTTTACAGTGTCTGCATAATTTTCTCTCATTGGTCTAGAGTCAGCGGATGTGTGATTACCGTCTCACGGTCAATGACATCCCCAAGCGCGGGAAATCCTAATGACACCCCCTATACCACGATATTTATGGGAACAACGCCCTTTTCTAGGCGTGGGAACGTGTCACCCTTTTCGGTGGGGTAAGAGAGACGCATTCACCAAATTCCGTTTCTTGTAAACAGCAAGAGCAGGGCAGATGTAAAAATTGCAGTTGTAACTTTAGGGACCGGTGACATCCCATCACTCCTCCCCTCTTTCAGATTAACAAAACTAGAAATAAAGAAACACAAAAATTTCAGTGAAGTAAATGTAAATACAAAACGCAATAAAAATTCATTGAGGAAAATGTCCATATCAAGGTGCAAAAAAAATATGAGTTATCAGCTCAAATAGACTCGGCTTCCATTCAACCGGCACTTCACGGACTCCTGATTCACAGACTCCTGGTTCACGAACGGATGTCTACGTCTTGATGGGAGAGAAAAAGAAAAAAAAAATGTCTGGAGCGTCGTAATCTCGCTGAAACAGCGCAACAGTTTATCGTTATTGTAGTAACCCGGTGCTGTTTGAATCCTGTAGGGGTTCTGCCCATAGTGCAAGGGGGTACATTCAGAGATGATGTCCGGAGCATCGTAATCCTGTTGAAACAGCGCAACAGTTGCTCGGTCTTGTAGTAGTGTGAAGAGGTCCGTGGCTCGTCCATGCTGCCTGCAGCTCCATCAGCGCTTCCACATCTCTAACGAAATCTGCTAAACTGCAAAAAAAAAAAAAAAAAAAAATAACCTGTCTCCCAGGGAAACCATATTAGTAAGGAAACCACAATTATTTAAAAAAAATTAAAACTTGTCCCTTTTGTGACCGCCGTCGAAGACTCCAAGCACCAACCTTCAACTCCTCTCACCTCTCATAACATAAAAATAAGAATGTAAAAAAAAATACAAGCAATTTCCAAAGTTCCTACCCAATTCCGTGAGGGAAAAACAAATTAACTATCAACAACTACAATGACGTTCATGTACGAATAGGAGAAAAAAAATCACTGAATGGATCACCCAAACAATTTACAAAAACATCAGACACAGAATGACAAATAGAAATAATTAAACAATCACAAGGAATCGTGTGCCACTAAATAATAAAAAAATTAAGACAAGTAACACATAAAAAAGTCAAAATTTGCGTATCTAACAACTGCGCTACTCACAATAACCACACATAGGAGTATTGAACAAAATACATTGATAAGAAATAAACGCTAGTGAAAACATCTATATACAATTCAAGCGTGGCAACCAGAAACAGACACCTCATAATCGTTTAACATCGAAATCTTGACACGACTAATGTGAAGTGAATGTCCCAGACCACCAAAAAAATTAATAGCAGAACTCTTCACATACTCAAAGCATAAGAAATTGCAATGGTTCGCTAAGAGCATTGATAACAATATTTCATGAAAATAATTAAGTAAAAGTAAAAATTTAGAGATTGAAACGATGGGTGTGCATAGGTGGAGAAAAAAAATTTATAACCTCGGAGAATGCTTAATAGCCTAAGAAATTAGAAAAAATTCACTACAAGCATTGGTTACAAACGAAAGTTTAAAAAAAAAATTAACGTAATTAATTCATATTTGCAAATTAAAACTCTGTAAATTAACGAATCGTATAAATGGTAAAAAAAATTTATAACCTCTAAGAATGCTGAGTAGCCTAAGAAGTTTAAAAAAAATTTCACTACGAGCGTTGGTTACAAATGAAATTAAGAAAAAAAATTACTGTAATTAAATTTAGAATTGCAAACTATGAGTGCGCATGTGATCAGTATGCACCCCCAATGTGTACAAAGGCAAAACAAAAAAAAAAAAAAACACATGCCATTCCCTGCGCAAACAATTTGCTGCATGCCGCAAACGCCAGCACAAGAGACAGAATGAAATTAAGACAAAAAACAATTTTGCAAATCCGATTGTAAAAAAAATTAACTATATCGATTAATGCTTTTAAAATAAATTTGAGAGGGAAAAAAAATTTCTTCTACATTCAATACATTCGAATTTCCATTTGAGAAATGAATTCCAGAAATCACAAGTGCAGTTGAAAATTTCAGAAAAAAAATTAAAAACATAAAATTGATATGCAACCCAAGTCATATGAGGCGACACATACAGAGTAAAGTAATTTAACTGAAAGAAAATTATTGCAAGTGCTACACATAATTAAACATAAATTCCAAGATAAAAAAAATATCGCTTAACTAATCAACATAACTTTTTAACAATCTATGTAATACAATGTATCACACAAGTCCAGATAATATAAAAAACTCAAAATGTTTCACTATACGCGCAACAAATATACAAACACGAAAAAAAACACACAAGATCCTCGATTTACAACAATACCGCTAACTCAATTCATCGAAAATCCTCTAATTAATAACTCAGATATAATTCTATAACACCAACCCAAAATTCTCAGTAACCTTAAAATGATTCCTCGATGATCCAAAATTGCCTTTACCTCAGATCGTCCACATCTTATGCCTCAACAACACTAACTAAACTTATCTGCACCTTACAAATAATCAATCGATTGCTCCACAATACCATTAATTAAAACCATATAAGATCAACACCTTTGTACACAAAATCTAATATGCCCAGTAACGCTAACTAGACTTATCTTCAACTTCCAAATAATTAATTGACTTCTCCGCAATACCATTAACTAAAACCCATCTTTGTTCATCAACTTATTTACACAAAATCTCATATAATCCTCAACTTAAACTTTCCTAGATGCATCTCAAACATTATTAAATATACCACACAATCATCAATTCGACTTATCTATGTTCATCAACTTATTTACTCGAACCCGTACCAAATCATTAACTCAAATTACCCTATCTACATCAAAACAACTTTCTCAATTTTACTGTATAATTACTTCAACTCAATTTGTCCTTTTTCCAAATCCATAACTCAAAACAATCCTCTCCACTTAAAAAAAAATTGCTTTGTATCTGACCCCGAAGAAAAATTTCTGTAAGATACAACCATCTCCACATCAGAGAAAAAAAAAATGTTGGGCATAACGGACTCTATGCGTTTTGATGAGAGATGATGAGAGAAATGTCTAATCGAACAAGATTTGACTTCGGTCAAGGCGGTGCTAGCGTCGAGACAGGTCATCAATCCATGAACCTCACCACGCTACGTGGACATGCCGTAGAGTCCAAAACCAACCAGCGACACTCAGTAATGGGGGAGGCGGGACCAAAGAATTTCACCAATGTGCCGGGTAGAATCACAAGCAGAGCTCCACCTAGCCCCCAGTGTCCACCCTTGATACGGGGCTTCCTTGGGTGGGGTCCCACGAGAAAAAAAATCGGCGGAGTCACCGGAATAATTGGACTTCGCGCCGTTTCCCCCCATCGCTCAAGCACAAAAAAGATAAATTGAAAACGATCTCTCTCTCGAATCCTGGTCACGGCACCAAATAATGTGACGCTCGTTTGACCCATTTTATTTAATTTATTCCCTTAAATCCATTTTATAAAAACCCAGGTTCTACTCCCTTTTTGCATCGCATTATAGCTTAAGTTTAAACATCAAATCTTTTAAAGACAATAAACAGTACTCTAAATCAAAAGACGTTCTTTAAATAACATTTAATTTATTTTCTATTTAACAATAAGATTAAAATTAAGTTAATGTATAAAGTGACACTTTGCTTTGAAAGAGGGGCGAGGAAGAGGAGTCATGTCGCCGCTTGGAGTCCTGGATCTCAAGAGAGGTTCTTTCAGCCCTAAGTTTGTGCGAGAGAGTGCTTGCCTAATTGGGGTGCATCTCGTTTTTATTTGGCGGCAATTTGCACCTATGTGCTAGAGCGGATTCTTTACAGTGTCTGCATAATTTTCTCTCATTGGTCTAGAGTCAGCGGATGTGTGATTACCGTCTCACGGTCAATGACATCCCCAAGCGCGGGAAATCCTAATGACACCCCCTATACCACGATATTTATGGGAACAACGCCCTTTTCTAGGCGTGGGAACGTGTCACCCTTTTCGGTGGGGTAAGAGAGACGCATTCACCAAATTCCGTTTCTTGTAAACAGCAAGAGCAGGGCAGATATAAAAATTGCAGTTGTAACTTTAGGGACCGGCGACCTCCCATCAGTTGAAAGGTTTTCAAAGTAAAGCGAACTCTGCACTGCCGTATACTTTCATCATCTACAACAATTTCAGGATTTTGTTCAGTAATCACTTTTAGAAGATCTTCATTGTTTACTTCATTTGGCACATTTTAAACAATTATGGCTGGATTTCTCCTTTTGGGAACGGCAGTATTTAATTCTGGAGATTTTTCCTGAATTTCTGTTAAAAGCCGGTCACGATCATTTTCAGAGAAACATTTAACTAACAATTTGATTCCTCTGACGTTTTTCAAGTCACAAACTCCTAATTTAATCCTTAATCCAGTAGTTTTAAATGACTTCCACAGCCGTGAAACAACGCTGTGAGCGATGTCGAACACCCTGGCAACATCTGTTATTTTTCGCCCTTCTTCGATCTTTCCAATAATTCGGCCACGCATAAAATCATCTATGTGATGTCGGGAAGACATGCCAAAAATTTTAAGTTCGTCTATTAAATACTTCCTGTAAAACTTTGACTTGAAACCAACAACTGTCCACACGCGTGAAAACCTTTAAAGCTCTTATGAACGCTATCACGTGATGAACAGACGTGGAAAGAAAATTTCCATAGTCATACTTCTTACTAATATCCCGCACTTATTCTAATTTTCCACATTTTGCTTCCTTTCATTTTGTGGTTGCTATGGATGATAGTGTTATCTATCCTTAGCAATTATCCAGCAGTGTATATATATATATATGTCATGTTGTTACTGTGGGATGAATTCGTAAACTTTTTTGAAAGAATAATCTGTTTATTTTTAAAACAAGAATAAATAAAATGAAGAATAACAATTAATGAATTAAGTAAAACATTTAAACGCACGTCCTTGCCTAATTGGCTTTCATTATGTTTTTAAGGTTATTACGGCTATGCCGATGTGCGTCTGCCTCTCTTGCGTTCTAACATAAAATACTTTTCAATTTCCGAAAAGAAATCAAAGCACTAAAGAGTTGTGTTTATATATATATATATATATATAATACTAATTTAATTTATTTATGTCAGGTACATTGAGGAATAATACGAATGAAGTAGCTTCTAAAATAAGAATGTAAATTATCAATTAAAAATATTTTCTATTATAAATAAGAAAAAATTAAAAAAGTAATTTTATATAAAAGATTCTTAAGTTAACTTTTAATTGAAACGTAGATTAAGCACGAGGTAAAAAATATGTTAAAAGTCTAGTTTCAGAGATTATAAAAAAAAGTCATGTGTGCTATGATTATAAAAATAAAAGGACAAAAATTAAGTCTTTTCAAGATTAAATTTTGAAATATGCTTTATGCAAATCTTCTTTAAAGAAAGGAATTGATTTATTGAAATTGATATAGATAAATAATATATAAAAGTGCTAATATATAAAAGTACATGCATTACAAAAGCATAATCTGCATTAATACTAAAATTTTTTTCAAAAAAAAATTAATTATAAGCATTTTAGAGCTTACTAATTGACTAAGCTTTATTGACAATAATGTCCCAATGTTACCATTGCTTTAGCGTAAAATTTTATTCAATAATTAATCATATTTCTTACAGAATAATACAGTTCAAAGTTTACAAATTCACATAAGGTTTATTAAAAATAATGTATCAATGTTATCATTGCTTTAATATGTTAAAATTTCATTGAACAACTAATCACATGTTCTTAGAGAGAATAATACATTTCCAAATTTACTAATTCACTTAAGGTTTATAACAATAATGTCAGAATGCTACCATTGCTTTAATGTTATAATTTCATTCAACAATTAATCACATGTTCTTAAAGAGAGTAATACACTTCAGAGTTTACTAATTTATTTAAGGTTTATTGACAATGCTCCTTCAATGATACAATTGCTTTAATATGTTAAAATTTTATCAATTTTAATGTGTTCTTAAAGAATAATACATTTTTATATCCGCAGCTTTTCAATAAGAATTTGTCATACGTTATATCAAAATCCGAAATTTTAAGTATATTTCTTTTCTACATGATGGTCCTTTGTTGTTACACTAAATATGTTACAAAATTTATACTTCAACTATTTTGACAGAGGTGAAAAACCATTTATGTTATGATAAAAAAAATAGATCTTTCTCTCTCACTCGCATTATAAGAACACATGATTACAACATAAACTTTAACAAAATCAGTTAAAAATATTCTTGGAACATTATACAAACAATTGATAAATACTGTATGAGTAATGTGCATCAAATATTAAAAAGCTTCAAAATTGATTTCGGAAGGGTGATGTTTTCATCTTTTATTAAATATTTAAAAAATATGTATTGACGAAAAATACTCAAACGTTTGATAAACATTTAGCAAAAAATACATAGATTGAGTTTTAAGGAATTTTTTAACAGAATGTACTAAAATTCAGGACCTTTTACGAAATATTATTTTATGAAAATTCGTAAACAACACTTAACGAAATATGTTTAGGAAAACCATTTACTGCATATGATTGAAAGTAATAAAAATTTAGCAACAATGTCGAAATGACTACGAAAAGCAACTGCTTTTTGAAGCAACAGAATGGAATTAAATAACAAAATACATTTTTCTTTCTACTCATCGTGATGAAATAAATTAAATCACCGAGGTATTTTTCATTTCAGAAGTTTTTTTAAAATTTTATCAACATCGTACAGTCTTCCATGTAAGCCAAAGAAAGTAACAGATGATTTTTTATTCAGATTCTCGTATGTAATTTGTGATTTCCCATCGAAAGACCAATTCTTTCTATTGGTCAGTCGAACATCACTGTCTAGTGCAAAAGGATATACATGTCTCGTCGTGAAGTTAGCCTTTATATGTACATTCTGAAAAATTGTGCGAGATTTGAGAAGAAAATGTTTGCAAGGATGACCATCTGATGATCTGCAACGAGCCAGAAAACAGGACTGGATTCCGTAAGAAAATGTGTCGTAATAAGTTAATGGCTTCCCAGACACAGCTAAGAAGTAATCTTCGTCCATGGAATGAGCTTGATATGAAAGAGAACAACAGAATTCATTCGAACAGATTTCATGAGTTCCTTCATTGCCCTCAAGTTTGAAATACTGATAATCATTGAGGGTCGAATCAAAACAACGATAAGAGTCCATTGTATCATTCGCCTCTCCAAGAACAGTTGTAGTACAATCACTTCTGAAGTTTCTTTCCTCTTCTTCTTCTCCAACCACTTCAATAGCAGCGCCACTTTCCAAGTAGAACTTTTTCTCATTTAATTCAATGGAATTAGCTTTTTCCTTGTTAAGTGACCGTGGAACATTTGAAATTAGAAGTTTAGTTCTAAAATCAGGGTTATGTGTGTATATCAAAGCTCCTTTATGTGCAGAGTAGATGCCACTGCCCAAGGTTCCTGTTTTAGGCATATGGCCATTGGCAGCAAGCAGATTAACTTTGTTAGTCATTGCCCATGCTTGTTGATAAGCTGTAGCAAAAAACACCTGTGGAACGTGATCGTACCAATATGTAGGATATGCAAGATTGATAATTCCTGGCTTTTTCACATCTTCTACTGATTCCTTGAAGATTAAATCAAAGCAGATAACAGTGGTGAAGTTTCCGAAATCCGTGTGGAAAGTTGCGTCTTGTTGAAAATCGGGTTTGTTCAAAGTCCTTTCAAAATAAAGATGCTTTTTATAGTATCTGCTTACCAGAGAGCCTTTTCTGTCGAAGACTATATTTGTATTGTAAAAAAAGTTACCATCACTTGGGCAGTTAGACTCTTCTGATGTACATGTATCAAAACCATCCGCATCACAAGTTTCAACAGGCTTGCATTTTTTAAAATCGAATGTGTTAGCCACAATATAAAGATTATGTTTCTTTGCCAAGCAGCTGAGCTTTGAAAGAATTGAATGGTTATGGAATTTATCAGATTGCTTACAAGGATTTATGGATTCTCTTTTAGGATTGGGGATGTCTTCCACAAACGTCCTTAACACACTTCGGTTTACTTTTTCACAAGGAAATATGCCGCATTCAGGAAATACAATGATATCCACATCCTGGAAAAAAAAAGTATGTCAAAATATTTCCTGGCATGAGTTTGACAAAAAACATCGGAAATAGGAAAAAAACCATAGCAATCAGAGCATTAAAAGACACAAGAATTTATGTATCTATGAGAAAACTGACAAATACCTGAAACATTAGACTTATAACTTTGAAATTAATCAGATGTTTCTTTTGTTCAGTAGAGATCTGCTTAGAATGGGTTTTATGGGCATTGACTCTAGAGGTTGGAGGAGGGGGGTTGCAGGGTTTGTAATTGATAAAAAAAACTTTAGACCTGCAGACTTCTTATTTCAACATTCTATTCAAATGCTCATTCTCATATTACCAATGGAAAAATAAAAGTAATGCTAGAACCTCCCCTCAGTATAGAGAGCACTTCTTGTAAAAAACATGCTTTGTTTACACCAGAGATCATCTGTACGTGACCGAGTGCAGATGCACTCCATAATCCATTAAACTGATTATTTAATCTTACACTTGTCTTCGATGATTTACTGAAATTAAATTGAGGCTAATAATTGTGATGATATGAGCGTTGATTGATATAAAAGCATTCTACCACTGATTAATTGAACCACTGATGACCGAAACACCTGTCAGAATGAAAAGCGCAAAGTAGTCACACCAAAACAGGTGTTGGACGAACAACGTTCATTACATGCTAAGCACAAGGCAGAGACCAAGACTAAAGTGTACATTCAAATGAATATAAACAAGCGATTGCAGGGCCACTGCACTAAAAGTTTCAACAGCAAGTATGTTTCCATTGTTGAGTGGAGTTGATCTCCTAAGAATGGCTTTTGCAAACATTGACTTCAAAGGACAGGGAAGGAGCTTGTGGGGTATAACAGAAAAAGAATTATCTTTTTCGAACCATTAAACTGAAATTTGACAGGCATATTTCGTTTGTTAATTAGAGATCCTGTAAGAATTTGCGTGCGTGTGTGTGGAAATCGACTCCCAAATTTGAGTTATGGGGATGTAACAGATAAACGTACTTCCGTTTTAGAAATTCAAGTCCTGTCTTTTAAGCAAGCAGCATCTATAAGAATGTTAAAGAATACAGTAGAAAGTATAATGCTAGGATTTTGATATCAATAATTTTTAAAAAAATATATAATCGTGTACAGATTCAGTGTATACAATGACGGTATTCCCTTGTAACAACAATAAATTATTCGATAATTTATTAAAAAAATACTGCTTTTTTTATACATTATACATTCTTGTTTAAATTTAATAATTATAAAAAATTCCTCAGTTATTTAGTATAATAAACACTTTTTTTAGTTTATTAATATATTAATGTATTGATAAAATATCTATGAAAAGGATCTAAAATTATTATAACAAAGCAGTAATTAAATAACAATAATACATACTTAAAGAGAAAATTCTAATTAATACTTTTAATTTGTATAAAACAGTTAAAAGTGACACTGGAAATAGTCAACTATAGACCGATTCCAAACATAGTTTCAAGAATAAAATATATATAGTTCATAACATAATAAAAGCAATACTATAGATAAGTGGTCTTCGAACTTTTTCAACTCATGGAACCCCTAGAACTAGGAGGTGTTTTAGTGGAACCCTTAGAACTAGAAAGTAGTTTCGTAGAACCCTGTTCTACGCATACACTTAAAATAACATACCTTAAAATAATATTTAAAGTAGATCAACATGTTATATGTACTTTATATGAAGACAATTAAAAAAGTGTTGCATTTTTTAAAAAAATTATAATCTACTTTTAATATAATTTATTCATTAATAATATTATAATCTGTGATCCAAATATCGCCTACGCATGCATTATGTTTGGTAACTCGGAAATGTGCTTTCATTTATTCACACAAACTGTGGAATTATCTGATGTCGCATTACATATTATGAGCTCAATTTGTTTATATTTTTCACTCATACGCATTGCTCTGAATGGCATTAAGATGTTTTTAGCTGTGTGAGAAATACTGTGTATTTTGGATAAGTGTCATTAAATGTGATTCGTGTTTATTGGTATTTTTTAAATACAACATTTTCGTGACATATCAAACAATTACTGAACCATGTGATTGTTTTTCACTACAAAATACTCAACTTCCCAATCGTCTTGAAATAATCTATTTTCTTCGAAAATGTTTCACTTGCAAGATATGAAAGATAGTTAAAAATTAGTTCCACTCATATAATGGCCGCTACTCTACTGTTTTGTCTATTAACACTTATCAGGAAAAAAGTATCAATTTGCACTCAAACGACACTGACTGCACAAAGCAAAATTTATGTATTTGATTTTTTTAACAAAGAATTTCCCTCCAAATTTTCATAAATAAATGAATTTCTCAGAGCAATGGGCCATGGCCAGGCCACTTAAAATTCCCGGTAGGCCGCAGGTAGAGTATCGCTGCAGTAGAGTGACGAGAATGAGGAAAAATCTATCTTATTGAATAAATTACATAGAAAAGCTTACGTTCTTTGCTGATGCTTTCACAGCTGCTTCATAAATGTCTAGATTTCTTTTCACAACTTCCTTAGGTGGACAAGATATATCAGAAAACCGCACCGTTTCTGCAACAGCTGCTCTGTAATGATCAGGACCTGCCGCTAATTCCAAGGCTAATAGACTCAAGACTGTGGTGAAAAACAGCTGGAAATCTGAATTGAGAAAACAAAAGAAATATAACATGAGTTCAAATCATACCATTTAAAAAAAGATTGATGCGTAATAAAATTAATACTTTTTTTATTAATTTATATACATATTTCTTTCTTATCAATATAATGTTTTTTACACCACTTTTTTATTTATAGAATCATGTATTTTAGTGTCACTTTTAATCCAGGCTGTATTATTATTTTTGGGGGGGAGCTAGCTTCGTCTATAATCAGTTGGCATTATGGGCAATGTGACCGAAATTCCTAACGTTAAATCAAATATTTATACCAGATAAAATACTTAATAACCATAAAAATAATCGATCTACGTTCAGGTTTTTTTATTTTTTTTGACAATTTTGGTTTACATAGGAGTAGATTTACACACTTTTGCACCCAAGGCTAAGGAATGATTCTTCTCGTCTTAGTTAATTTATAATTATTAGTTATTTTACAGGGGAAGAGGCTGATTTATTTTTAAAGAGAAGTTTTGAGAAATGTACGTATTTCATCGTATTTAAAAAAAAAACAAAATCAACCAACTGAAAATAAATTTTTTTTGGTGGTAGGTGTTTCATTAGTTATTCCTTTTTAACAGACTATAGCTTTAGCCAGTGACACAATGGAAAATATTAGGGACCCTCTGCAAAGTCAGGTTTTAGCCCCCAGCCGGATCTTACAAAGGATTGCAAAACCATAATTTTTTAATCCTTTTTTTACTGCACTGATTTATTAAAATATGAATAAATTCAATTCTAAATTATACATTACAAAATTTTTAATTCACACTTTAGTCGGAAGTTATAGATGAAAGGAGAATGTTTAGATTGATTGATTGATTGAATATTAATGTCGCACTGTTCAGCTACACGAGGGCTTTTGGCGACGGACCACGTAATTTTGAACCATGGTCAAGTGACATGGACGACACCTGAGCTAGCACCCCCTCTCCTAACTACCACTCCACACCAACGGGAGGATGTTTCAGCTCTCGACAGATTTAACGTGCATCGCTGCCCTACACGGCGGGTCTTTAGTGGTACTGGGTTTGAACTCGTGACAAGGCAAGCCACGGTCAGATACCTATACCAATCGGCTACCGCGGTCACAGGAGAATGTTTAGAAAATATGTCATTTTTTTCCTTCATTTTTTGATTAAAAAATTGCATTTAAATAATCTTTTAGTGTGATAATATTCTTAAGACAATTTTACAAGTATATTTTATTTCAAGTTATTAATTACTCATTCAAAACTAGTTACACAATATCACGGTACAGAACGTCGTCAGTAACCTTAAACTGAGTTTAAAGTAAAATGCTGTTTATAAAGAAGTATTTTTCTTTAATAAAAAGCAGTATTTCAACCATTTTGAAATCAATTATCAATGAAAAAATAAATAAAACGATGCAAGAACAGTAACCTCAGGTCTGAAAGCAGATAGAGTTAATTGCTCAAAACCACTTGGTGGAAATTTAAATAGCAATATGTATGTATAAATATATATAATCAAAACTGTTCCCTATTCTCTCTCTCTATTTTTCTTAATTGATATTCACAGAGTGAGTGAGGATTATATTAAAGTCGGTCCTAAAGCTTCATGTGGGATATTGGCGACGGACCTCGTAATTTTGAACCATGATCAAGTGACGAGGACGACACCTGAACTGGCACTACCATTTCCTAACTTCCACAACACACCGACGAAAGAAGACAGAATACACAAAATATATTTTTTATCACTTCACTTTTAAGCTGAATTCAGAAAATTCTTTTAATTGATCTAAAAATGCTCAAATAAAATATTATTCAAAACAATATGCTTTCAGTCAATCAAAAATTTTCCATGGCAATATATATGATTGGCATTGAGAACTTTATTTGCATGCAAGAAAATCTTAAAAATCTCCTTATTAGTCATTTCAATATAAGCGAAATTCAAAAGCCAGCATTTTATGAATAGAGATAGCAAATTTCATATATAACAAGATATATTGAAAAGGAAAAATAGATAAAAATGTTTTCAGTCTTAAGAAATACAGGTGTTTGCAACAGCAATTAGGATATATACAAGTTCTGAACTCAAAAACCTTTTCTAGAAATGCCTATAAGGAGAGTTTTTCAAAGAAACTAATAAATCTTTGAGTTTTTATCTGTTTTCTGAAGAAAAAAAAATATTATCCAGATGGAAGTATTTGTCCTGTTTAAACTGTATCATGTGCTCTAGCAGTGAACATTAATTTAGACGTTGAAATGAACTATTGTATATTTTAAATTTTTTTATTTGTGTACATATATAAATAAAATAAATCACAGGAATAGATTTTCAGTTGTCTCTATTTTTTATCACATTGAATATTTTCCTTATTTTATCACAGGTTTTTTTCTCTCATTTTTTTTTTATTTCAAATAATATTTTCATTTTACCGGTTACAAAAGTAAACTCATTTTACGAACTAACTTGATGTTATTTACAAAAACAAATAAACTGATTAATAATATTACAGTCACTTGATTTTCAGTAAAAATACAATTTATTTTGAAGAAATATATTTAATTAAACTTTTTAGTGCACCCTTTCCAAAAATATCCAGAAATTCTATTACGAGTTTTTTTTTCAAAGAAATTCTGTTACATCTGAACAGATATATATATTAACATCAACATTCGAGAGAAAAGTTTAATACAAATAAGATTGAAAATTTCTATTTAAATATTTTTTTTTTCTTTCATTAAATCTGGCATTGTAAAATAAACGTAAGAAGTATCAGAACATAAAATAAGACATGAGAAAGCATCAGAAATTTAACATAACTCACCAAGAATTCGTTTCATAGTACAGTGTGTGCAGGAATATCTTTTAGAATGCTTAATGTCCTTTAGATTGAGAAACACTTTCAATCCTCTCGAAACACAAGCTTAGACGAGAGTATGTGTAGATAGATATGACTAAATCTTTCGTTGTTATTGAAAACAGCTTTCAATCATCGACTATAAAACACAAAGCAAATGGCGTGAGAGAAGTCAATTAAAAGGAAATAAATTTTCCTTGGATTTTTTACAATGTCGAGTTTCCAATCGCAAGCGATTTATTACTTATTTTTCTCAAAACTATGACCAAAAATGGCCTCAATTTTTGTTTTTTGGGAAAAGCAAGCCTTGTTATGCAATGCTTTAAAAATAGTGATCTCTTTGATGAAATGACGATTGAGGAAAGTTTTAAATAAATTTCGATCAACCTTGAACTCTAACAAAATAATAGCACCGATTCTAAGCTTATATTTTCAATTCAGTTTTATTCTACCGTACTGAGGAAAATGTTACGAGAAGATAATGATTTTTTTTCTTCCTATTTATTTTTCCGGATTTAGTTTCAGTCGTGTATGTGATTAGAAGTGACATCTTTAGCCAACAATCAACACTAAAAATAATATTCAATTCTAAAAAATTAGGAATTCTGAAATCGATAATTTTATTTATTTTACATTATTTTTGAGTTGATCATATTAAAATGCTTTTTTATCATTTTGTTTCTTTACATACAATTAATTAATTTGGCTTAATTAGAAGCAAAAAATATTTAACCTTTTTTTTTAAAGTCTGTTTAATTTACGTGCGAGAGCCATCTTCAAAATAATAAACAAACTTTAAAACGTTAGTCATTATGTAAAACTCATATTAAAACCTGGGGATTATATTTTTAAATTATAAAAACAAGATTATTTATCAAGCAAGAGTCAGGGCGGATCTTAGGGTGTCGGCCACCCGCGTGCAAAGATCTAATGTGCCACCCCTCTAGAAGATTTTTCACAGATTGACTAATACTTAACGTTGACGCTATAAATTCATCTACCTGTATTAAAGTAAAACACATTAATAAAATGTAAATATAATTCTAAGTGCAGAACTCCTTTTTTACCAGCTAATATGTCACAATAGCGGCAAAATACTTAAAGAATAAACAAAAAAAGTACTACCTTTAAAATAAAAATTGACATTTTATAATTAGAAATACAAAATAACTGTACTTACTCAGAAAATATAACCCAATAAGAAAAAGTAATAAAGCATAAACCTCGTGAAACGAAAAGTATATAAATCAGTCCTTCTACAAAAAGACTACCTAATAATTAACTATAAAAGAACTTTTCTGGCTTTCTGAGAACCAAGTTTGTCAATAGTTTCAATGAAATCCATTTTTTCTGAGAATTAGGATTCAATAGAGATGATGGTTAAATCAGAAAATCTTTCTTGTGTCGTATTATTTCTCGAGTAATTTTTTATAATTTTTCATTTTCTAAAACTTCTTTCCTTGAAGCTAGAGAAACAGAAAAGGTTAAAAAAATTCTCTTTGCTTCAGCAAAATTTGGAGATCATTCTTGACTATAATTTCTAATACCTCAATTGGCTGTTTTTATCTGGATAAATATCTTTGAAGGAAGTCATTTCATTAAAGGGTTGTATACCATCTATATTTTTCACAATATTTCCTTCCTCCTGTACCTGTAACTTAACATTCAAGTCCATCTCAGGCATTCATGAGATCATCAGAAATGTTGTGAAACAAACAGAAAGCAGAATATCGAATAGCACTCAGATAATCAGGTAAATCGTCCGTTAGCTGAAGAGATCGCGAATTGCGGGAAGGAATTTATAGTTGGTTCATCACTCCCTCATAAACAAATAAATAGACCTTTTACCGGAGCTTTGAGATGGGAAATTTGGGATCGATACCTAAATCTCTAGTAAGTGTTGTTACTGAGTCGACAGATATCTTGAAAGTTATCATCAGATCCTTTGAGAAACTAAATACTTTTTACGTTTATCTAAGCCTTCAATGCATTCATTCTACGATGTTTAATTTAGGGTTTTAAATCATTCTTTTTTTCAATACATCAATTCATGATACGAAATCATGCGAAATTAAAATTGAATAAAAAGTTTAAATGTTACATTTCCCCCCCCTGTGTCTAATGGTATCTTCAATTAATGCATTTAATGCGGTAATAATATTTTTAGGTCTTGTTTAAGAGGTCTAATAGCATTGATACGAACTTCAATCCTTGTTTTTCTTATATAACGTTTTTAAAGTTAGACTTTTCACGTGTTTTTTTGGTAAATACCATTGATAATAGGGACGCATAAAAGTAATTACATACCTCTTGTACCTTATAAAAAAGAACAGAAATTTCACCAATGAAGCTGGCAGCGTATGGCTCATTCAATTCTGTGTTTGATGATAAATGATAATCTTTTCACAGACCCGTTTTCAATTTCTCTGCAAGACGTTAGTTATTACTCATTTGGTGGAATCTCAATCGAAATTATTGACATAAGCATTGTTCCCTAACCTTTTTATCGCCGCCTACCGATCAACGTTGGATAATTTTAACTGCGGCCCGCTGAGGGGAAGACGTTGATTGTTTATATTTGATATTTAATAGTTTTATTTTAATTGTATTTAAACGTGCCTTCAGAATGAAATATAGCTTCACCAAAAATGAATATAAAGTGATTTTCATAAAAAGTAGCCCAAACCCAAGAAAAATATACCACTGTAAATAAAATGGAAATAATTTAATATTTCTTGTGCGGACCAGAAGTATTTGATCCGTGGACCTGTAAAGGACAGTTTTTGTAGAGATTTTCTCTCGTTAGATGGCTGCACCTGTCAACTGTTTTTCGAATCCGCTAAACATGGTATGAGCAAGATAGAAATTAATTCTATTCAAATAAATGTTAAACTTAAATAATAATTGTTAAACTTATTTTATATAAATGCATTTAATTTCTGTTAATTTTTAAAATGACCTTCATAATTTATATTTCTGTTTTTATATTTGTTACTTGTGTAGTCATATCGATTATATTATGCTTAACTGCAACCTAACTGTATAAAATACTAAAAAACGTGGCATTTCTGTACAACTTGTATAGATCACAGGCTAGTTCTCTAGACCTCCCCTCTGATTTGTTCCAATGCTTCAGTGCAGCCAATTGAGTGCCTACTCTCGCAGTGCTATTGACCAACCACAGTAAAGCCTTATAGACAAAATTTGGACATTCCCGCCGAAACCGTATTGAAGAAAATCCTCGATCTCAAAACCACGCCTACTTGCAACGTTCGAACCACCAATAAGGACACTCTCTCTCAGGCAGGCCCACCCACACAAGGACTCAGCAACAATCTCGATATGGGATGGAGGAACGCTTCGCGTTCCATTTCCCAGTGACATCCAGCGTCATCAACTTGTAGATCTAGCTTTGCCACCGTTGGAACGAACACGCAGAATAAAATTCCAGTAGATTTTGATAAAGTTTAATGTTTGAATTAAATGAAAACTCAACACACTTGAGAATTATTTAGAGTGCTATGAAACAAGCACCTAATAGACCGATACCGGTTCGTAGACCGGGGGGTTGAGACCACTGACCTACAGCACTATGCTACACTGAAAAGCAAACATAAGGAACTTATTTCAACTGCAAATGAACAGCATTGTGTCGAATTTTGCAAGTGTTTAGGCAAATGCTTTGAAAATGACAAGATCTCAGAGGATTTTTTATAAGATCTATAGTGTGTTCAACTTCGCGCATCATTTAGTTCTATAAAAAAAAAGGTGCAAAAATGCTTTTGTTTCCTCTATTTCTGAAAACATTGGTGGTTGACCTCCCATACTTCATCCCCCCCTCCAGTGTCAATAGGACCTCTACATCAATCTTCAAACTGCGTTCGCCGCAGTCCTGGGGTTCTTCACAAGTCAAAATAAAAATTCGAAAAGAAAAAGGGAATATGTATGTTTATATATAAAATAGATTTATGCTATCTATGGAGTTTATATAATCACTAGAGTACCTAAAATCGTGTTTTCCAAAGAGGATCCCACGAGGAAATTTAAAACATAAATTCGGCGCCGAACAGCCTCTTTTTTCAGTAATTTCCAGCAATTTTTATTGTAATATAATAAAAAATATTAAAACTTTTTTTCCTTATAATGTACAACCTAGACTATAAGTATTCCGTTGCTTACTATACAGGGTCTCACAACATTGTTTTATACTCGCTGGTGCAATTGTTTGCACACCTAACACCTGTAAAATAATATTTCTCAGATAAAACTAATCTAGAATGTGTGTGTGTGTGTGCATAAATCAGAAGGCTTGCGAATAAACGGGAGGGAACAACTTATCGACATATCAACTGATTCGACGTTAAAACTTACATTTAAACAGGAACAGCTTCTAAATTTAAGGTTGCGAAGTTTGTAGAATGCATAGAAGTTTCACAAACAGTTATGAACATTTAAATGCCAATAATAAATCTGATAATTTTTTGCATTGTCTCTTTTTTACTATCAAATTATCCTGAAATTGTTCGATGTCGTCCATTTTGTTATTCAATTCACCACTGGAATGTGGGTCTAAGTAAATTCTCCTACTTATTTCATGATGTTTCTCATTTCGGATGACTTGAGAACTGGAGATGTATTATTCATTTCATTTCCCCGTCGTTATCAGTACCAATGATACATTTTGAGCTTTGAACACACTCCAAAATGTCTTTATATGTCATGATTGGGGCTGTACACCAGTGGTTCTCAAACTTTCACTACTGGCGACCCAATTTTCAATCATAATTTTTATCGCGCCCCCCCTAAAAATAATCATGTATTGAATGCAATAATAATGCACTTTGGTGCTAAAGCTACAATACGATCATAATTATAAACCGTAGAAATTAACAAGATAAGTATTAAATTTTGCATATGTTACTTTTAAGCAAATTTTTTTTTTTTTACTTTTTATTTCGATTCACTATAAAAGCGTGTTTTTTAGTTTATGTTAAAACTATAATTTATTTTATAGTTATTTTCACTATACACGATAAAAATCACAGTTCCAGTGAATAATTTAATTAAAAGAAAATATACTTACCTACTTTCTAGGACTTTTCAATTTTTCCTAGAAAATTTGAGAAAAAATCCAATAAAACTAAAGAAAATGTTCCAAATGTACGTGTCCTTAATAAAGGACATAAATCACAGACACTTTTCGCTAACAACACGGGAACGTTATTTTCCAGCTAAACACACACTGTCATATTTTGTTTTCCATATATCATTTTTGTAGTTTTGCTGTTGTTTGGTGATCTACAAATAGCATTTTGAACTTTTTCTTCCTTGTGTCTTTTTGACAAGGCGAAGTGCTACATTATGGCTTCATAGTTTTCTTCATAAAGATCTTTAGGCAGCCAGCATTTGAAAATTACAAATCAACTCAAACGTTTCATGCCTAACGCTTTTCTGATATTTACTTTCGCTATCTTGATTATTATGCATTATTTAGTAGGTTCTTCAATTGCTTGATCAGTTTCAACTTCCTTAAATAGGGATCACAGATGCCCATTTTTTTAATATTCTGCTTATTTACATTTATAAACCATAATAAGTCGTACAACACAGCAATCAAAACGTCAAAATTGTTCATGGGGAAAGTGTAGCATGTTCTAAAAAATAATTGTGTAAAACGTTTTTCATTATGCATTATATGTTTCAGAACACTCATGCTTATCCATATATCATAAAACTCTTTCACATGGAAAAAGATGAAACAGAAATATATTATATATATTTGCATCTTCCCTAAAAAAAGACGGAGATAACCATACCAGTAAGTTCGAATGTCAGCTAAAGTAATATTTTAGGTTAAAAGAAACGTAATAAAAAATCTCTCATCATTTGGTATCGTTAAAAGAAACGTAAAAAAAAAATCTCATATCGTTCTCATATTCACCGCAAAGCACACAAATATTTTTTTAAAATTTGGTTATAGGATCAAAGATGGCTGATGAGCGTTTGAAGTTTAATCTTTTATTTTTGATGATCACCAGATGATAAAAATAAATACTATCAGTGTAAATGTGTATTTTTTATTATGTCAGACAGCATTTTGTTTTACTTTATTCCAAAAAATTATTTTTTAAACATTTTATTTTCAATATGCTCGCGGCCTCCTCGCAGGGTTACCGTGCCTCCCCAGGGGGGCGCGCCCCACAGTTTGAGAAACACTGCTGTACACACATTATCATCATGTACTGCACCGAATTCTTCTGATGATATAATAGGACATTCCAATAATACAGAAAACTAATGCGAAACCATCTCTTTTTCACTTCACACCCCTCTGAAATGTCTGGTGTTTTTCATATTTTGTTCAATCCCAGAAGGAAAATTTTTTCATTTTAAGATGAAAAAAAATGCATGGAAATATATAGCAGTTTGTCAGGATCTTTGTATTATTTCGTGTTATCCGATATTTGGCTTTAAGCGCTTTCGCGTTAAGCGTATTGCACTGTAGATCATGATTAGCTTTTAATATGTTTTCTTTTATTATTGTTTTTAGTGCTATATTGTGAATCCTTTGATTCGCCTATTTAATTGCATAGCATCTTGTTACATTTTGGGCATAGTTTTAAACGCATGTAGTACTGAAGTACCTACAACATAAAATAAGATTTAGAACTTCGGTAACATTAACAGTACTATGTCAATATTGAAATGTTTTTCAAACAGGTTTTGTAAGGAAAATTATTTAATCAAAATGAGCTGCATGATTTTTTCTTAAATATTTTTATACCACATATAATTACAAGAAACTACCTTTTAATGGAAGTATACCATTTTTTTTTTTTTTTTTTTTTTTACTAAAAAGCAAAATGGGCGGTGTTAATGAGCGTTGTAAAACCATAAGCAAAAAAATCACTTATCTCCTCTTTTGCTTTTCTAAATTGTAAGGCTCTTATTAAATTTAAAACTTTTAATTTTCCCAATTGCATATTGAATTAAAACACTACTATGTCTTAGAAAATATTAACTATATTAGATATTTTCGTAAAGTATCTTTCTCAAAAATCAGTTTTGAGACGCCTTTGTTAAATAACAATCCTCGGTGCGTTGCCAGTGTCGTTGATAGCACAAAAACCCTTTCTGTTGCGACATAGCCAGCTCTGTCACGCACTTTGGTATCAAATGAAGGATGTACGTAAAAAGTAGACATTAATGGACAATGTGTGTGAACCTACACACCGTGCACAAACATTCTCTTTCCTTAAACTATGCTATGCTATCGGGAAATCGAGGCTTATTTTGATTTTTCAATAACTATTTAAAATTCAGCACATATTTATTCAACTAAATATAAGTTTTATTTTGAGAAATTGTACAAAAAATTTTGCTTGATTGATAGAACTATATGCGCGGCCGCCCTCGTGCGGTGCACGCGTTGCACACCTATTAGGATCGATCCTGGTGAGAGTGTACGACTGTTATCTTTTTTTCTCACCATGTATCGAAAAACAACTATTTAAATGTAATTTTTGTTATTAAAAACGAGCTATTTTAAACTGCAAAATTTGCACATAATTAGTACCAAACAACTCACTTAAGTTATGTGTACTGAATTTAATACCATGAAATATTAAAAATAGTTACAACGAACTTTAAAGAAGGAAGGAAGTGGGCATTCGATTGAAATGTAGAACATGAAAACATTTTAGTATTAAATGTTGCAAGAGTTTTAGTCAAAATAAAAAAAAAGAATTTAATGTATCAGCGTCTCCCGAACTAGACAAAAAGTAAAAACAATTTGCTTCCCGAATGAAAAGATTATTACACTTAACACTTAATGACAAATTTAATGGTTTCAATTATCATAGTTATATTATTACTAAGAAAAAAAAGATGGGTAAAAAAACATTTTTACAGCAGGGGGAAAATATTTATGAAGGATTTTTTTTCGAAGGTGTACTTAAAAATACCGATATAACTATAAAATACTCCAAACAATTTCAACATTAATTACAATCTACTCTTGATAATTCGAAGTTAGAGGGACCAATTGAAACATTTGAATTATCAAGAGGGTAGGAAAAAACTCCCAAAATACAGAAAAGAAATTTTTTTCTAACACATTTAAATTTGAAACTATGTAATAAAATAAAACTTGCACTTGTGTGAATAAAATTATTTTAAAGCTTTTTGTAAAGTACATATTATACAGAAGTTAAAAGTCCTGTATTAAAAGAATACATTTATGTATTAAATACAATTATGAAAAGAATACATACTGTACATAATTAATCTTTCTTTCACGAAAAAAGTTGTTATCCTTAAAAATCTGTTTATCCTGTTATCAGTTCCCTCAGACACTCTCTTCAACACTATTGTTTCTTCAAGGCAGGGTCCAGTCCAGCACATGCTCGTTTGGATGCCACATCCCAAAAGTCACACTGATGAGGCATAAATCATCATGTCACTCTGACGCAAGATACACAGTCCTACGCATCTTTTCTTCATAATAGCGGGCCATCCTTTCTGAGATCATGTGTAGCAAGGCCTCTTGTTAAATGAAGATATGGATGGTTGACAACAAGTGCAGCCGATCTAGTATCCACTTGAAGAAGGAAAGCAATAAAAGTATCTTTTTGCTCGAGGAACCGGGAAACACAAAGAAGGTTCAGAGGACAAATGGTCATCAAAGGGTCTACGTTCAGGATTGACATGAAGAGACAATACAACATAAAAGATGTAAGCTGCAACCTGTTTGCTACAGGACTCTAAATGATAGTGAGTGTTCGAATTGTCAAGAGCTATATCAGATAACTTCGAATTATCGCGTCTGCCCCCCCCCCCAGCCTCAGAATTTACTTCGAAATATTGAGTGTATCAAAACGCATTGTTTCAGTTCGAAATATCAAGAATTCTTTTAGGGGCTGAGCATATACTTCGAATTAGTGAGAGGTTCGTATTATCCAAGGTATGAATTAGCGAGAGGCGACTGTAGTTAAAAAAACTCCAAGAATACTTTTTTTTTAAATCAGGGGTATATACATTTTTTTTAAAAAAAATAAATCGATAAATTTACAAATAAGTCACAATACCATAAAAGATGTTATATATTAAGAAAAACTAAATATCCTTTGATTCTGTTCAATTATTTAGTTTCAAGTTGTTATGAAATTAACTATTTTTGTGTGAAGTAGCCCCTCTCGTTATATTCATGAAACAATTCAAAAATTTTTATTCAATTAAAGCGTAATCTGTTCTAATGGCTTAAAAATAAAGTTTTGCAGAATAAATTTTGTTGATAATAAACTGGATGACTGAATCAATATTATTTTAATAAAGCATAAATGTTGACAAATGACGTGACAAAGCTCTGTCCAAATTTCTTTTTTTTTCACATTGCTTTGCTACTCATTTTTGTAATTCCTTCTCTTATCACATATTACTTCGAAAAGAAAATTGTCTCATTCTCTACGATTCAGATAAATTAGTATTTATTGATTTATTATAAAAAGAAGGGGCACTCTCCCGTTTCGAGGGGCTGCGGTAGCCCAGTGGTCAAGGTATCGAATCATGGCAGACATGTCCTGTGAATTTGAGCCCAGTACCACTAAAGACCTGCCGTGTAGGGCAACGATGCACGTTAAATCTGTCGAGAGCTGAAACGTCCTTCCGTTGGTGTGGTATTGTAGTTAGGAAAGGGGGGAGGGGTGCCAGCTCAGGTGTCGTCCACGTCACTTTATAATCTTGGCGATGCGTCTTTTCAGTAGATGGTAGTCGATTAAAGAAATTAGCGAAGTAGAGAGTATGATACTTTGCTTCAGAAGCAATCAAATCATACTCACAAAGTATATGATCTTTCACTAATTATCCTATAGAATCACTACGTTCTGCTTTTTTTTAAAACATTGTATTTTAATTCAGGAGTACTCACTTTACTGATCTTGTGCCTGTACTTCTCTCTCTCTCTCTTTTAGTCTCTGCTGCTTCATCAGCTACTTGAACACAAAATAAACAGAGTTTTTTTAAAAATAAAATGCTTCAATTCTTCTTTTACGAAGTACACAAGGTGTTGATAAATGTTTGCTGTTTTCAATGAGTCATTTCGATGTTTGCACTCGGTATGTACATTCTCGGAGGTTGAAGTATTTAAAAAATCAATATGACCTTTTCATTTCGTTCGATACTGGCTACACTTTCAAAGTTTTTAAACCACGCACTACATTACTAGGATAATGTTACTTGTGATAATGATTCATTACATATAAAACACAAATCAGCCATAACTCTCAAACTTTTACGTCCGTCGTTGCCAAAATACAATTTGAAACTAAAGAATAAATGTGGCTAGTAGAAACTGGTTTGTTGAAAAGAGAATCACACACACACACACACAGTTTTTACTGTACAGCTCAACATTTGTCTTTTAACTAGCTGTTAATAGAACGTTCGTATAATAGGGATCTGCAGATCTAGGTATAATCTATACAGAAAGAAACAAATTGGAGGGTTCATACATTTTAAAGAAATTGTACTTCATTTTTTTCCATTTAAAATGTAATGAGCATATATTAAAATATAATTAAAGTCTATATAATTTCAGTTAACTATTTTTTAATTGCACGAACAGATGAGGTTTATTAAAAATATACTTGATTAATGAAAACTATTACTAAATGTAGTATAACGTGAGAAAAAAAAACCTTTTGAAGTTTTGACACAAGTCATCAAAAGGGTCGATAAGTTGCCAAAAATGACGCCAAAGTGGCTTTATTTGTAATTCTTTAAATAATTAGTTTTAATCAACTAATTCTTATTAATTATAATTAAATTACTTTATTGTCATCCAAAACAATCATGTATATAAAATTTCAGCTCAATTGAACTGAATTTAGTAACGATTGAAAATTCCACGAAGATAAATAAATAAATACATAGAGAGTGAGAGCTAATAGTAGGAATTGAAAAAGAATAATTGAAGAAAGGTTACTACAAAACTATATACAAAGCTACCTATAGAAGGTGCTTTGTATTTACTCATCATGCAAACTTTTAAATAAGCGCATGAAGAATGAAACGATGCCAAACGATTATTGAAACTTTAAATTATTTATCATGAATTTTCCAGAAAGAACACATAAAATCGTCTGGCCCTAATATAAAAAAGTCTTTTTAATATTTAATATGTCTTCATACATTCTAGAATTGTTTGATGTAAATACATTGATATTTGTTACTGGAAATTTAATTTTTAAATCAGCTGTGATTTAAAATAGGTGAAAAAAAACAAGCCTAACCACATTGCCGAGAAACTCATAATTATTTTTAGTAAACCAGATTTTAAAATTTGAAAAGGAGATAGTTAAGTTAATTTTTATAAGTAATAAGAGCAAAAACGACTTCTACACTTTTCAAGCAAAAAAAAAAAAAAAAAAAACAATTGCCAGCATTTGTACACAATTATTTTATGAATTGAACTAAGTTTTATCTTTCTTCGTATAATTTTATGAAATAAAAAATAATTTAAAGGCATTTTTAGTGTCTGCGTTTTTCAAAATTATTAAGAAATAATGAAAGGTGCCAAATAAAATTTTTTTATATGTATTAAATTTATGTTTTGTGCATGATTTTTAATCTTGAATAGTTGTTTTGAATTTCGCAATCAATGTTCGAGAGAGTCTTGCAATATCTAGAAGGGGTTTATCTGATTCATTAAGATGACGGGCACTCGGTTGGATAGAAATTCGATTGTCATAAGCTGATACTGATAGACGTCTCGATGTATCTCGCACTGCAATTCATCGATAATGAGATCTGTTTAAATCTGCAGATTCTGTGCTTCGAGTGAATGAGTGAATATTAACGTCTCACTGTTAAGCTACACAAGGGCTTTTGTCGACGGATCTCGTAATTTACTACTCATGAGCGTTGCCTGGAGTATTCTTGGTTACATGATTATACTAATTGTTTAGCTGAAGAATATTAAAAATGTTGGAGAGCTAAAGTTTTCCTACACACACACAGATTTTATATTGTCTTTTCCATTGTAAAACATTTTGAAAACTTTGATGGCGAAACAGCAGTCATTTCTTCAGACGTAGACAAGATAGAACTGTGCAAAAAGGAAAATATCGTCTTTTTTGATGATTTCAAGGCGACAATTACGACATCAACAACTACCAATCATTGTGAATGAGAGGTTTTCAGGATCTTCAGGTAGAAAATAGATAAATTGTTGGATATAAAGAACTGAATTACACAATGGATCCCAAGCTATTGAGAGACATGGAACTGAAAGAGCAGATATGTCGATCCAAAATAACACACGCATATCCTCCTTTGTCTTTGCGGTATATATATAAAGCGTTAAATATCTTGAACCACATGAGGTCCTAACCTTCCAGCCTTCTTATAGAGAGGGTTTCGGAAGAGAAATACAGCTCCTCTCTTTCTGGAGACGTCCACAAGAATTCCTGGTTTCTTACTTAGAGCAGTCGGCGTGACCTGTTTTAGGATTTGTCACAGGTCATAACTTTTGGCTGGATTACCTGAATGGAATGAGAATGACAGACTCAGATTCCTGCTTATTATTTGACTATGACGTACTTATGATTGAGGATCCCCTCAATAAATGTCCTGCTGTTTTAAGTACGATTCTTTGAATGTTGTTGACTGTGCCTTTGGGGACTGCTTTTATCGTTCTACTTTGTATTGGGCCACTCGTCGGCTTATGACCGAAGTGTCGGAGACGAGTATGCATCGGAACAAAATAAATTATAGTTTTAAAAAAACTAAAAAACTTTTATAGTGTGTGTGAGAGAGAGAATAGAACTAAAGTAAAAAAATAATTCTTAACATAAGAATAAAATGATAAACGAGAAAATTAATCTCATTGTGGTAAAGGAGTGGGTTGCTTTGTATTCCATTTTTACACTAACTCAGCATTTCAAAATAGAACTAGTAAGAAATTATAGCAATTAATATAGAGCACCTCACGCTTTCGCCTCAATGACATTAATTTTCTCGTTAATCATTTTATTCTTTTATTAAGAGTTATTTTTTAACTTTTTAGTTCGATTAACACACACTATAAAAGCGTGTTTTTTAGTTTTTATATAAGCTATAATTTATTTTTCATTTTTTAGTTCGATCTACAATAAAAGCCTGTTTTTTTCAGTTTTTAAAACTATCATTTATTGTTTGTTAAATTTATCCTTGAGTTTGATATATGGAGCCGGAATTACGTGGCTGCTGGAATTAGTCTTGCTCTTCAATGGATATCAATTAATGGGTGTGAAGGGAACTTACTCTCTGCGCTTGCAGGGTCTCGGATGAGTCCCATATCGTTATATTTCAAAGATTCCGTCACTATAGATCAGGGATGGCGAACCAGTGGCACGCGTGCCATCAGTGGCACGCGACACAATATTTTGGGCACGCCAGCGATCGAAATGACTTGCATTTTATTTCAAAATAACTAAGTTCACTATGAAGTACACTACAAGTAAACGCGAGTGATTGGTCGCGGAGCCGTGGGAACACACTCGTTTGTAATTTTCTTGCTTTAGTTACGTCGTGAACTACAGTTGAATTTTTGTACGCATAGCATAGTTAATTTCGTTGACATAACTATATTTTAAAGTTTATGTGTGTTTTTTTACAAATTTTAACTCTTAATTAACATGGCTAGTTCAGCAAAAGAACAAAAAGTGCAAGATAGTAAGTGTAACAGAGAATTTCAAACTTTGCGCGAATCTAGAAATATGCCTTTTTTTAGTAATAAAAGAGGCAAGGTTGTGTGTGGTTTATGTTCTGCAAAACAATGGTATGCAGAACATCGTCTGCAAAATGGCATTTTGAAACAAATCACAAATCCTTTTCACAAAAAAGTGAACCAAAGCAAAAATAATTAATTGCTTAGCAACCCTTTGACAACTGCAATTCAGCATGCATTCTACTAAAAGTAACGTCTTACAATCCTAAAACGCCACTTATCATTTAATCTGCAACAAAAGAAGTCACACTAATGTTACTTTAATTTTAATTACGCGTATAACTAAAACATTTACAACTATACAGTGCAAAAGGTATTTTTTCGTAGTAAATAGAGTTTTGAGTTGATAGAGTATTTAGTTCTATTATTTTCGCACGAATCCCAACTTAAAATTATTTGGCGGCACATCTATACCTCATTAAACACTTCTTTAGAAAAAAATGGCACGTTGATCCAAAAGGGTTCGCCACCCCTGCTATAGATAAAGATCTAACTAATAAAAATGTGTAAGAAGAGATATTAAATGTCAATCGTATTATCACCTTTTAAACTAATTGCTATAATGTTAATTCGTATCATCACTTCTAAACGTATTGCTTTATAAAATAACAAATATTTAGCAGTTAGAATACATTTTTTTTCACAAGCACGAGTCTTCCCCCGCCCCTTTAAAAAAAACTAGGCTTATATTATGGTAAGAAATTGCTAACTCACCAACAAATTTACCATTTCTCTCATTAAGAACACTTTTTTGTTTTATTTGTATTAATAACAAGCGTTTTCATTTTTAGGGTTGCACCTTTTTAAAAGGAGGGGTCTTTTAGTTGCCATATCTGGAATTAGTTGCGAAATTTGGAAATGGCAAATGGAATTAGTCCCCAAATCTGAAAATGGTTTAGGCAATAAGTCGCCAAATTTGGAAATGGTATATGGAATAAGTCGCCAAATTTGGAAATGGTATATGGATTAAGTCGCCAAATTTGAAAATGGTATATGGAATAAGTCGCCAAATCTATAAATCGTATTCCTTATTATCCTAATCAGGACAATGGAATAAAATTATGAAATTATTGTATTGTCATGTCATTGACAAGTGTGCAAAATTTCGAATTAATCTGACTTTTTAAAGTGGATAAAAATCTACTCAAAGATTTCATTATATACAAGTGAAACTTATAAAAGCGTGTTAAAAAGAAAAAAACTTTTCAGAAAAATGTAGAAGTTGAACAAATTTTGCTCTGCAATCATATTGCTTTAGTTTTTTTAATTGTAAATTATATTCTTGAGCTTTCTGACTGGAAATTTTAACTCACGTGGTTTGTTGAGTCTCACATTCCATTTTTTAATATCAATTTCGTATTGAACGAAAAGAACTGGTCTAATTTGTCAATTAGATTACAACACACTAAATAGTTTTTAAAATTATTTAGAGTTTTATACAATCTAAAACATAGGATAACATCATTTTTCCTAACAAAATAGTAAGGTATGTTTAAAAATAGAGTCGAAATCAAAATGTTATTATTTTCTTTTTTACATCCCTCATCTCTCTCTCTCAGAAAAAAAACAATATAAAATTTTTTTTCAAAAAAAGAAATTGATTGAGATTCAATAAAATTATAAATATGAATTTTTTAATTGATATTGACTATACAGTCTTAATTCATTTAGATTTCATATCATTTGATATATTTAGTAAAAAAATGAAACATGTATGAACCATTACCAATTTTGGATCTAAAAATTTAGACTTCTCTTAAACAACTACTTTCTACATCTATATAAATATATTCAGCTTTATCTTTATTATAGTAAAAAAAATGCTTAAACATCAAACATAAAATACATTTTATATAGTACAATGATTTCCATTTTTCAATACTATTTTTGTATGATAATTGCTTGATACCAGTTTTTGGAAGATCAAATTCCAGAAGTTTTACTACATTAGGTGTAAGGAATGCACGGAACAATATATAATGCGAACGATGTATGCACTTGCCATACACTTGCCATACTTTAAAAGTTCCTTTATTAAAAATGCATTTAAAAACTAAGAAACTGCACAAAAGTAGTGATATATATATATATATATATATATATATATATATATAAAGGAGAAAAGAGTCTCATTCGGAATTATTACACCTATAGACTTGTCATTTTGGTAGGTATTTTCCATTCATGAAGTAGAGATCCACTAAGAAAAGGTTTTGCGAAGGATTAAATGGTGTTTTTGATAAATATTCCCGTTTTTGAACTATTGAACCAACAGACTTGAAATTTTGTCTGTCATATTTCTTTCTCATGAAGTAGAGATCCGCTAAGAACGGTTACGACATCGATATTGAAGAGGGGGTTGCAGAAGGGGAGGTTAAGGATGTATTATATATAAAAATTCCGATTTTTGAAATTTTAGACTTACAGATTTGAAATTTGGAAAGTATGTTCCTTTTCTTGAGAAGAGATCCACTATAAAAATGGGTTTTACGGTAATCCACTTTGGGGTAGAGGTTTACTCTGGAGCGTAAAAGATAACTATCCTTTTTAAATTAAGTGGTAAGGTTTTTTTTACGAATGTTTACGAATGCTTAATGCTAGAACATATATATATATATATATATATATATATATATATATATATATATATATATATATATTAATCCTTTACAAATGAGAAATGAACATTTATCAATAAAAACCAAAAAACACAGAGATAGTAAGAAAACCATACATTGAAGGATATATGAGTAATTGAAATTTAAAAAATGGATGCTGCAATATTATAAACATTGATGACTTAGGACAACTTATATATAAAATAATTTATATAAAAGTAGGATTCAACATGTTTTGTGGCCAGCCAACCTTCCCCCTTTATGTTAATAATACTGAGCAAAAACCTATTGAAAATAATGGATAGGAATGTCTAAATCCATTACAAGATAGAGGTAACTTACCTAAAAATTGCACTTAAAAATATAGAGCCCGTGCTAAATCTGAGTACAATAAATAAGTTATTGCCAGATTCTGGACTCAAATGCAAATTCAAAGCAAGTGAGTGGCTGAATTGTATCACTTAAAAAAGTATGAAAGAAAATAAATAAAAATTAAAAAGATAGTTTACAAACTCTACCATAACTTTAGTGACACTAGAGTTATGTAGGAATTAAATAATAATAAGTAGTTTTATCTAATATTAGAATATGGAGGTAACTATAACTTGGAAAAATGATAAATTTATAAAAATAAACTATTATTATTCTAAGGAATTTTAATCCTTACTATTTAGAATTTCTTTATTCAAATATATATATACATACTTATTTATATATTTATTCTTAAAGCATCATCAAGTACCCAGCGAAGCAGGTGGGTAACAGCAAGTTATTAATAATTTCAGTAAATATTTAAACTTTTAAACCTCACACCGTATTTAGTGTATTTAAAAATAACATTTATTTCACCTTTAGAATTTTTTATTCACAGTTTATTATTGCTTTATATTCAAACTTGCAATCCCGTTAACAACTGAAGAGATTTGTAGGGGAGACCTTACATGACTCATGGCACACACTCATTTCATTTCGTTCTGAAAAGATCATAAAATCATTTCCTGTTTTCTCAAACTTCAGTGTGACATTACTGCCCAGTACTAAGAATATCGAAGGGTCAGAACTCTCATCCAGTGGACATTTCTAAGAATCAAAATCCAGAAAAGGACTTATATCACTCAGCATGTCACCCTTCCTGCCACTACAGTGGAATTCCAGATTGTCTCATAATGACCACGGTGACTGCATGTCCGTAATAAGTCTTCCTTGATGGGTTTCTTTTAAAGGAAATCACGCCTGGATGATATTGCTATTTCGCGTTTTACTAAAAGAACTGAACATGCTATTTTTCAAAAACCCACACACTTCCTTTTTCATTATCTCTTTTGGATGTTTGGAAATATTTTCTACGTGACGGTAAAAATTAATTCAAAGAAAAACGAGCTGTTCTTTTTTTTGTCAGAGAGTTCTTTATTCGTCTTTCTGGGGAATATAAATTCGCGTTTTATTTCCAATCAACTCCCAAAAGAAGTTTGGGATATTTAAATTAGATAAGGTATTTAAGTCGAGGGTTGCGAGATAGCAAGAGAAATGATGGTAGGCTATTGAGCCCACAACGTTAAAAGCAAAACTAGAAGATTCGAAGAGATTAGATTCGTGAAGACGTCGTGCTGCTAGACGTACCAGAAAGCTGATATAAGCCAGCGGTAAATGTGTAATTCACGTACGCTGAAAGTAAGTGTCAGTTTGAGATACTTAGTTAAAGTTAATGACAATTAAGAATTCGAATACGTGTGTTTGTCGGATCTCCTATTTCGGTAAACCTTACTTGAGTTGAGCTAGATTAGTAATCAATTGTATTCTTAGTAATTTAATTTAATATAAAGGAAAATCCCTTTAGAAGACGTAACATTATTATATTATTTGTTATCAGAGATTTTTGAGGAAATTATAACAAAAATAAATAATATTATTATTCAAAATTGCTTTTGGTGGTTCTTTGCCTCAAACTAATCTTGGTGTTCAAGGTGTGACCCAGGGGGTCATCACAGTGGCGCCCAACGAGTAAATCCCGAGTTTAGAGTCTGATCTAATTTTCGGATCATCCTTGAGCAGTATTTTTCGGGGGTGGAGAATGTGGTGGAATTTTTGGAAAATATGGATAATATCTTAACATATTACGAGATACCCACACAACTCGCTTGTGCATATTTAAAGGGTCATCTCACAGGACGGGCACTAGATTGGTTTGAGGTTCTAGGTTATAGGGCTGTTGAAGACAAGGCGACGGATTACGCGCACTTAAAGCAAGCGTTGTCAGAACAGTTCCCCGTGGTTAGAAATAGGTCGGAGCTAGAAACGCGTTTCTATTCATCATCTCAAAAGCATAACCAAAAGCCGTCTGATTTTGTGTATGATGTGTTGAAGATTCACAAAATCTTAAAACTCGAAATGACGGAGGAAAAATTGATCGATCATATTATTAGTAGGTTAGAACCTCAGATTTTGGATTATGTAGAGGTTAGGAATCCGCAAACCCCATCTAACCTCCTACAAATTATTGATAAGTATGAGGAACGGTTTCTAAACAGAATGATCAGAGGTTCGAGTTGGGAATCCCGAGATATACAACCAAACGAGAACAATCGTTTCCCTAACAGGAATCGACAAGAAAATTGGAGGGAAACGAGAGGTGACAATAGATATGCGGACAATAGTAGACCACGGAGAGAGTTCAATAGATTTGAGAGTCAAGGTGTTGTGGATAATCAGAGATTCGATGGTCGACGCCGAGGTGGTCAATCGGATCATAGATTCCACAATCAAGGCGGTCGACAGGGTGGTTCAAGGAATAGTACTTTCAGGGGTCAGAATGATCGAAACAGATATTTAAACTTTTAAGCGATCGATGCGAGTATGGGGGTGATCGATCGCGATGTACGGAAAATCCTCCAGATACAGAACACCAAACTATTAGGGTATCCTCATTACGAATGACTCCAGTAGACTTACCGTATGTCCCTATTCTTTTAAATGAGACATTCATTACAGCACTTTGGGACACGGGGGCGGAGAAATCTTTCATATCGGAAGAGGTCTATCGCAAATATTTTTCGTATCGACCTCGTCAAAAGACGAAAGATATAGTGACGGCGCAAGGAGCCGTCTTACCACTGTTGCCACTTAGCCGTCTGTTGCCATTTAGGTCGGGTCGAATTACAGATTCGGATCCGAAAATTCTAGAAAACCTGAGAATTTCACATTCTTTACAATATGCTGTACCAATGCATTTTGGGCATTGATTTTATGAAGGAGTTCAAATTAACTTTAGATTTCGATCAGAAATCTCTGATCATTCCAGATGACCAAATTAAGCAGTTACCAAAAGTGGAAAAGCCGGTCGAGATTGATCTATCAGATACAAAGCTCGGTGAAGGGCAAAAGCAAAAATTAAGGAATTTATTTAATGGTTTTAAAGGGCTATTTTCAGATCAGCCGGGGTTAACTCATGTTTTATACCATGAAATCGATACTGGGGACAAGGGACCGGTAGTGTCGAGACCCTACCGTTATGATAGGGTCAAACAAGGAATAATCGATTATCACATTGAGAAAATGTTGCAAGAGGGTACGATTCGTCCTATTCAATCCCCATACGCGTCACCAGTAGTTTTAACGCGCAAGAATAATGGCCTTCCTCCAGATTCTCCTGAGGCGTATCGATTCGCGATTGATTATCGCAAACTTAATGCAATAACTAAATACCCCCGATATCCATTACCGGTGATTGATGATCTAATAACAAACATTCCGCATACCGGAGTGATGTCCACATTGGATTTAAAAAGTGGCTATTTTCAATTGGCGATTAGTCCAAAAGATATAGAGAAAACCGCGTTTATCACTCGCAATGGCACGTTTGCATTCCTCAGAATGCCTTTTGGCCTTTCTGGGGCGGCGCCAAATTTCCAAAAGGCCATAGATATTATACTCAAACCTGTTATTGGGCGTTTCGTGTCGGTATATATGGACGATGTTATCATCACATCTCCATCGTTTAATGAACACTTAGATCATTTGAATCAGGTATTTACATTGTTGAGAGACGCAGGGCTAACATTAAATAAGGATAAATGCCACTTCGCACGTGACAAATTGAAGTATTTAGGTCTCGTAATTAGTAAAGAAGGGATCGAAACAGACCATAGTAAAGTGAAGGCAATCACAGAAATGAAACCTCCTAAAAATAGCAAGGAAGTATCGAAATTTTTAGGGATGGCGGGGTGGTATCAGAAATTTATACCCCAGTATGCAGACATATGTGAACCATTATATCGGTTGAAGAAAAAGGGGGCTAAATTTAATTGGTCGACAGAAGCACAGGATTCTTTTGATAAGATAAAACGAGCATTAACTGAGGCACCAGTTTTGCAATTGCCGAATTTTACAGAACAGTTTAACTTATTTACTGATGCTAGTGGGGTCGGAATTGGTGCTGTGCTTAATCAAAACCACAGACCGATTGCATTCGCGTCTAGAACCCTCAATAAGGCGGAACGAAACTATACTGTTACTGAACGCGAATGTTTGGCGGTGATATGGGCCTTAAATAAGTTTAAAACTTATTTCGGATCCCTGCCGGTGAAGGTAATCACAGATCACGCGGCATTAACAAAGCTAACTAATGGAAAAAACTTATCTAGTCGAATGATTAGATGGGCACTCAAGTTATCCGAGTTCAACATAGAATGGGAACATCGCCCGGGGGTCCAAAACGTTGTCGCGGACGTTTTGTCTAGGAATCCAGTAGGCAATCTGGATGGATCACAAATTTCGTGCGCAGCTCTTCGAGCCCTAGCTTTAAACTCCCGAGAACAACTCATTCGAGAGCAAAGGGAAGATCCTGAGTTAGGACACATCTATCGTTATTTAGAAAACCCAGACGACGGTTCCGTTAATGCGACTATATGCGAGGGTTGGTCCCAGGATTTTAAACTTATAGATGGTCTACTCTTTTACGCGAAATATTATACAACTCTTGGAGAACTAAGAGTGTATATTCCTAGATCGCTTCGCGAAACAATAATGAAAGAATTTCATGATCTGCCATTAGCAGGCCATCTAGGAAAGAGGAAGACCTATTTAAAATTACGAGACACATGTTATTTTCCATATATGAGGAAATATATATTTGAATATGTATCAACCTGTGACCGGTGTCAAAAATTTAATTACAAAAACGCGCTACCAGCTGGTCGTTTAATTCCGATAGTATCGAATTACCCCAATGAAATTGTAACGTTAGACCTATTAGGCCCCTACCCCGCATCCCGACCCGAAAGATATAGATTTGTATTAGTAATAACTGATCATTTCACTAAGTGGAGTGAGCTTATTCCTTTACGAAAAGCTTCGGCCCAGGCCATAGCTAACGCCCTTTTTGAGAATTATATTTCACGTTACGGAGCTCCGATTTCTTTAATTAGTGATAACGGCCCCCAATTTATATCAGAGGTATTTGAACACTTAAGTCACAGGTTGGACATAAAACATATGAAAACGGTAACATACAGGCCACAGGCGAATTTAACGGAAAGAGTTAATCGCAATTTAGTCCAGATGATAGCCTGTTTTGTAAAAGAAAATCACGAAAACTGGGACCGATTTCTTCATGAATTCGCTTTCGCGCTGCGCACTTCAGTGAACGAAACAACAAATAAAACTCCGGCTGAGTTATTCTTAGGTAGAAAGATTATAACACCTTTTTAGTAAATTAATAAATGTCACAGAGGGTGCTGAATATGTAGGAAGAAACATTGAGAAATTATTCGATGAAGCAAGGCAGAATAGGCGGAAACAACACAAACATTGGGAAAAAATATTATAATCGGAAAAGGAGGGAAGTTAACATCAAAGTAAATGATTTGGTGTTGGTACAAACTCATTTTATAAGTGCTGCGGGTAGGAGAGTGGTTGGAAAGTTTATGCCTAAGTTTGAAGGGCCATATAGAGTGTTGGAGGTTCGGAATAACAATTTAATTATTTTAAAGAGGGGTAAAAAGGTAACAGTTAATATTGACCAGGTGCGTGTGTACCGTCCACGACAATCCGACACGATTAGTTCGGACAGTCATGTTGAGACACTGTATGAAGGACAGAGGTCGAGTGATAGGTCAAGTAGATCGCAACCAGGAAAATTCAAAGGATCTAGGAAAACCTCGAGTGAGCAGAATAACGGTCATAAATCAAGTAAGGGTAATGCCGGATGGGAGGATCCGAGATTGAAACGTAAAGTAGATTCAAATGGATCAGGGGACGGAAAAATATTAAAAAGTACAAAATTTGCAGAAAACGTTCTCTGCAGGGGTCCGAACATAGGGACCAGAAAAGACCAACCCCTGAACCAAAACAGGGGATAAAAAGAGCAATTCCGTCCTCGGTTTCATCTCGTAATCATAAATATAGAAGACCTAATAACCCCTCCCAGGGATCACAGCCCATTGCAGGTCCTTCTCATCAACAAGATTCCAGGCAGGACAAGTCACCTACAGTAGCGAGCAGGCACGAAGGAAGCGGACAATACAACAAGGCCCGGGAGACAAAGACAACTAAAAACGGAACTAACAGGGCAGCTGAGAGGAGAACTGTCCGGTCGAAACAGACAACAGCAGTGAGACCTTGTCCGTACTACCTACGCAACCGAGTAAGACAACCCGAAGGATTTCCAGAGGAGCGGAGGAACAGCGGAATAGCAAGTATTCCACAGAACAACATCAGGAGAAGGAGCCTCAGTATGGAAGCCTTAGACGGAGATCCAGTGGATAGGAGCGAATAAAGGGCAAAGAAATTATCAGGTTGTATCGTTTCTTTCTTTTCTCCTTTCGAACAAGTGGTCGGAAGAATTATTGCAATGAAGCAAGTCACGGGCGGATTTTTAATTTAAGAAGCCAAGCAAAAAAGTGGACACTACAATGAGTGTTTTTTCTTGATGAGAAAAATCAGCTTTTGTGTTAATTTTTTTGTATAAATAAGGAGAAAACATTTGTAAGAATGCATTTGTTTACTTCTATGTATGACTTCGCTAAGATGCGACAATTCCTTTGGTTGTTTGTTTTATTGTTTTTTGAAAAATGTTTGAAATTGTATGTATATATATGTGTATATTTTATCTTACATCTGGTGACTTGGGACGCGGCGTAATTAGGTAGAGCTAACATTTAATACTAACAAGCGCAGCATGTATGGAATGGGAATGTTAAGGAACCAGATGCTTCAATTGATATGTATGAAAATGTTATGTAAAAAATGGAGGAATCTGTATGTACTATAGATGTTTGTTTTTCACACAAAGAAATTCTCGTTTCAGGGTAGCTGACACTGAGCATTGTATAGTCAACAAAAGAAGCAAGATGCAAGTCCGAATATGTGTTATAATATTTAAGTAGTTAAGGAAACCACGCAGGCAGGTTTTTCCAATTAGGTGGTTTTTCCCTCGCCTCACAGCTGAATGGGCGTAGTGTAGGGAAATCTAATTCTGTAAATGTTACGTCCTTTAAAGTGTAGTTTTAGGTCGTAATTTTTTTCTTTCCCTTAAGGAAGGAGAATTTTTAGTATCCGAGTGGTAGATATATATATTAAAGTCGTCGGGACTGTAAAGCAAGTCTAGGAATTGGTTACGTAATTTATTTTCAGGCCGTTTGTGACCTTCGAATAAATCCCTTTTTCATTTTGGACGGGATGTGACGGATCTGTACGGAACCTTTCCACTAATCTTCTTAGGCGTCTTTCTGGGGAATATAAATTCGCGTTTATTTCCAATCAACTCCAAAAAGAAGTTTGGGATATTTAAATTAGATAAGGTATTTAAGTCGAGGGTTGCGAGATAGCAAGAGAGATGATGGTAGGCTATTGAGCCAACAACGTTAAAAGCAAAACTAGAAGATTCAAAGAGATTAGATTCGTGAAGACGTCGTGCTTCTAGACGTACCAGAAAGCTGATGTAAGCCAGCGGTAAATATAATTCACGTACGCTGAAAGTAAACGTCAGTTTGAGATACTTAGTTAAAGTTAATGAGAATTAAGAATTCGAATACGTGTGTTTCTCGGATCTCCTATTTCGGTAAACCTTACTTGAGTTAAGCTAGATTAGAAATCAATTGTATTCTTAGTAATTTAATTTAATATAAAAGCAAATCCCTTTAGAAGACGTAACATTATTATATTATTTGTTATCAGAGATTTTTGAGGAAATTATAACAAAAATAAATAATATTATTATTCAAAATTGCTTTTGGTGGTTCTTTGCCTCAAACTAAACTTGGTGTTCAAGGTGTGACCCAGGGGGGTCATCACAAGCTAATGAATACTCATTTTGTGTCTTCCAAATTTTAAAATGATTCTGCTTCGTGATAAAAATTGTCTCGTGAAAATTTGATTCTTTCCTCATCATATTAAGTGTACTTAAATTATTTTTGTGTATTATACATAAATAATTCTATTACTATTTTTTAAAAAAAATTTTTAAATAAATTCACTTCGAAAGTTATTTTACAAGGGGATGCTTTCTAGAAATGTGTTGATGTTACGATTTTATTAAAAGAACTAATATGCCTTTAATTCGAAAAAATATGCAAGCTTCAGTAATATGTAATTTGAAATAAAAAAAAAAAAACTTAATTCACTGTTGGTGTTAAAAATACGATCACAGCAGATTTCAAATTTATAACATGATTTGAGGAGAAATATTTAGGTACAGTTTTTAACTTATAAATATTCAGTTTATTCGTCTAATTTGAGGATCAAAAATATACAGGAGTAAAACTGATTTTGCCATTCAATGACTTAAATTGTTTTCTAGATATACAAAATATTTTCTCTACTTTTTTAAAATTTCAGCCTTTTAAAAATTGCTAAAAATTTATCGCTTAATTTTCGTTGGTATGAAATGATAACAATTTAAGGATTTCCAAACTTTCAGCATTTATTCTGAGATAAAGTAAAAAAATTCAATTAGGTAAAATATTTACTAAAATTTGCACCAATTTTTTATTTTTTATGCATATTCCAGTTGTTACATTTTTAATAGTGTATCGATTACAATTCTTTTAAATTATAGATTTTTTGTGTAAAAATGATCTTTATTAAAATTTTAAAAATGAATATTTTAATTATAACTATAATCTTCTATTCAAACTTTGTAAATATGTGTGAATATTTACTAAAAAAATTTCAAAATTTAATAACATTTCAGCCTTTTTTTATAAATTAAATTAATATAATCTATTCATCTCACTTAAATATAACTAAAGAAAACATAGCCACAAAATAAAAAATAATCTACCTGATTATTCCACAACTGTAACGTTTTTCAAATGATATAGTGTAGTAAATCCCGTTTTCTATAATATTATTCAAGTATAAAACTGAAAGAAAATATGTCTTGCGTGTATCTTTAAATAATGCTTTAAATGCGGAGTCATTAAAATCAATACTTAACAAAAAAATAACCCATTGAGAATTTCAACTCAGCTTATGAAAATAATGAAACGAGAAAACGATTTGATTTTTAGAATATTTCTGAAAATGTTTCATATATAATTTGTAGATAAATGGAAAATGAACTTTAAAGAGAGAGAGAGAATTCATACCTTTTTTTAAAGAGAACATATTTGTATAAATTGCATAAAAGTTTCTTGTATATTTTTATTTTGCACGTTATCCATAAGTTTTAAAAAATCAAAACGTTGTGTATCATACTCTTTATTATTGTTTTCAAGATTTAAAACAGTTATTTATTCTTCTTAAATAATCATATTTAATAAACAATTAAATCATTCAAAACTTTTACAATCCATAATAATTACTATTAAAATGTTTGCTTTATTTGAGATTTACATAGAATTATAAAAAAGAAAATAAATTATTAAAAAGCTTGTTGTTTTTCTAAATATATAATATTGCACTTTGTATATTCATTTTTGAGAAAAAAATATTAATTTTTTTATTTTTTATAATTCTTTACCAAATGTTGATCTTTTTGTTTGTTATTGATCGATTTGTCGTTTATTGTGTCGGTGGTTCAGTGTTAGAAATATGACACAAATAATAAATTCGAAATATATATAGAATAAACTTTTTAATTAACTCTTAAGATGTTAGAAGCAAGAACATATACTTACACTTAAGAATATTCATTAAAATCTTTGCAATCTAAAATATAATTTAATTATTAAAAGCTACAGCTTTTTTTATTACATGTCAAAAGCACGCATTAATTCGAATTCTAGCAGTCAACTGCTGAATTCTTACATCGAGATACATGACAAAAAGGGTGCCAATTTTTGAAACAAAACTTATTAAAAACAAACGATTAAATATCAGTAAATAAAATAAACAGTAAGAAGAATTATAGTTGCATAAATTACTAAATCAAAGCAGACGATAATAGCATGAAAAAGAGAATAATTTTCAACGTTATAACAGATATATTAAAAATAAAAATTAAAAAAAAATTTCAAAGACTTATTTCCTATTTACAAATTATATCTTTTGAGTTCTATTCAAAACTAAATCAAAAGTGTATTTCTTTTTATATATATAGCAACCTCTTCGAGTTCAAGCGGTGGGTGAAAAGCTATAATATGCTACTAAATAATGCGAATTATGGCTATTTTCAGACCCTTTTTCCACAGTTTTTATTAATTATTCCAAGATTTTAATAAGTCAATCAAACTTCATGTCAAAAAAAAATTATTGCATTGAGAAGTTTTTTATTTTCCTTTCAATAATAACTATTAAATCATGTTTCTTACTAATGATTTTCTAAACCATGATGTTTTGAACTATTCAGTTATATTATCATATATAAGCTTAATATGAATGTCAGAAGGAATTCTAGATAAGTTGAAAAGTAAAATTGCTAAAGTCTTCTTCGTTTATGTAGAACAAAAATTCTCTCAAAAAAACTCTTCATGGCAAATACAAAAAGTTGATCAGGTAATATTTCTAACAGCGAAAAATAAATTTCATACTATTTTCAGTTTAGAAAAAAGCTTTGTTTTTTTTAAAGATTGAATCCTGTTTTGTGTGTAACCTTGAATGTTTGAATCTTTAAAAAAAATTTTTTTTTGCAAAGTCACTGTTTTTTTAGAACACTTTAAAGACAAAAAGAGTTGGGTTTGAAGTAGATAACATCCGAATTAATTTTTGAGATTTCTCAAAGTGAACAATGGAGGAATTTGGAAGAATTATCTACAAAACCATTTTTTAAAGAAATTATCAGAGTCGAAAACAAAAAATTCAAAGCTACATACATGATAAATAAATGACATTTGAATGTACATTGTAATATGACTTGGGCTTTATAATTGATCCTAAAAAGTGTCATTCAGATTCGAAAACATTGATGTATTATAATCCACTTCAAAACAAGACAAGCCACTTATTGGTGACATAGTTTTAAAATAAAACAATGTGAAAATGAAAGCAAATAATATGGAAATAGGAGTGCTGTGTTTAATACGGAGCGGCTGTGTAAGCAACAATAAAGTCTGTGTGAATAATTTTTTGTAAAGAAAGACTTCCAATTAACTGGAGCGTAATAGTTCGCTAATAGTACTTATAACTGCTGAATAAAAAGTGTGTATAGTTGAATATTAAACAATTTCTAAAAGATAAGTGTAAAATTTTCATTATTTTTTTTTTTTTTTTTTTTGGGGGTCCCTAATATTTCAAATAAACCCGAATTAGGAAATAAAATTTTCGGTTTCGATAGGTTCGTTAAATTGTGGTACGAGTATATTTCTATAACCTAATAAATTATAAATGTTTCCTTAAAAATTCCGGTAAGAATTTGATCTATATAAAGCCGTCATAAAAATTTACCTAATAAGAAAAATTATTAAGAGTTAAATATTTTGCTTACTTCATCACATCTAAGATCTTAAGAATGCACCTTTCCATTCTTTATCAATGAAATAATGTTATTTATCTAAGTAATAATCTATACTTTTACTATAGTTGTTTTTTAACTAAAATTCAATCATTCTTCGTATTCGCTTATCAAATGATACAAGTAATATGTCAACATTCCCTACATTTAAACATATGGCATTAAGTTTATTTAGAAATTAGGGACTAGAAGTTTGATTTTCCAGAACTTGAGATTAAAACGTTTATATATTATCTCTTCTCAAAATGCTTCATCGATAAAATGCATAGAATTCATACAAGCTGTAAACATCCTCTCTCTAACACTTTAAAATTTATTAGTTCATCATTTTTAACATTTTAATGTTCTACTTTTAAAAGCTTTTCAGAGTATATTAATATTTTTTGACTGAATTAAGTACTAGTTCCTTCTTGCAACACAAGCACACCTGTGCACATCAGATTCCACTACGAATGCATATCATCTTCTGTCATCACGATCTTGCTTACAAACCCATTGTAAAATGCGAGTATCTGTTTTTAAATTCAATTATTTTCACTGGATCAAACAAAACACAAAAGAAATCGGACGCTATCTTGATGCCTAGTTTATTACGACCGTAATCTTTTTCCTGCAAAATGATTTGACCATGCAAATGATAAATAAGAAACAAACGTGCGTTTGGATGCTGATAAGCATTGGAGCTTGGTACTTTTGTGTTTTACTTGCTTTGTCCAGATGAATGCGTTAAATTGTTTTTGAACAAAGGAACATTTACATGTGTTTTCAGAGTCCAGCACCATGTTACGTAAGTGACTTTTTTTAATTTATAAATGTGTTATAAAAGTACACAAATTAAGGTATTTAAATATGCAACTTTAACTGGCACTTCCGAATTTGATTAGATAATATTTACTGCATTAAATATTTTCAAAGAACTAGTTCAAATTTTCGAGCATTTTCTATAAAAAACAGATCCTGGCAGAGACATACAGGGAGATTAGCTAGAAACATGTGCTTAACATTTGCTTAACATGTGTAGAAACATTTGCAGTGTACGACAGGGACTTACATGAACCGTGCTAATTGAATTAGAATGCGAAGCTGACTCAATTTACGCTATTATTTGTATTAATAATTATTAAATCGTGGACCAATGCTTCTTGGTTCTGTAAAAAAATTTAAATAATCATGAACTTACCGCAAAAAAATGTCAAAAATCGTCATTTCTTTATTTCATTATATTCGAATTCAATCTTCTACTTTCTTCTCTTATTATTATATGGTATGTTAAAATTGAATTATTTATTTTTGTCACCTAGAGCACAGTATTGTATTTAAGTATGCATGTACATTATATAAATGTTTATGGAACGACATCCGTTTTGGGGAAGACAAAAATTTTCTTTCTTTGCGCCCGTTTTGATAAATCGGTTTAAGAAAAAGTTTTAAGAACTTTACCTACCAAAGCAACTCCTGAAACAAAATGAATTAAGAATACTGCTTTACTTCTCATATAAAAAGCCATCTACATATGTTTGTAACGTTTACTGAGTCTAATCCGAATGTTTTTGAGTTATGAAGTTATATATTTTTAACTTAAATTAAAATACCTTTGCATCTGAGATACTAATTTCATTTGCTTTTCTTTGTTGCTCTATATAGTTTAATAATTCTGAAAAAGTGATTAGTAAAAAGGTTAAGTGGAACGAAGAACCTTTTTACAGAAAGAATATAATATTTAAGTATTTTAATATAAATATTAATTCTATATCTTTAATATATATCGTGCGTGATATTTTCTTTTAGGTTGTTATTAAAACATAGCTCCCTTTTATTATTTTAAAAGCCATTTCATATTGAGAAAAAATATAATGAATAAAAAAATATTCCAGTAATGGAGTTAATCCCTTAAGTGATTGGTCCGTACAGCGTACGGGCTAACGAAAGTTGACCACTACTGGTTTACCCGTACGCTGTACGAGCACTAGTATTTCCTTTCTTTGGTTTACGCTTACTTTTAATTTTTATGGTGTATTATTTAGTGCTAGTATTTTGAGAAGGGGATGCAATTTGTCTATGGTAATGAAAGGCTTTTCATCCGGCATTTTTTTGTGGTGAAGGCAGGAATTAGTTTGATATTTAGTTATAAACAATAAGAAAATGTGCCGTTTTTTAAAACTATTTTATGTTAAAAAATTGACCCCTTAAGGAGTTAATTCCCATTTAGTATCAGTTTATCTTTTTTCTTTTCAGATTTTCAGACCCTAGCTTGGATTATAATTTCCTCTTTCTCATTCGTCATAAGTGTAGATAAAGATTTCTACAGAGCAGCTGTCTTAGAACTTGCTCAATTCACCAATATTTCGTATCCAGCTGCAGATATTTTACGAATCAATTTGGAAGTCTACGAAATCGCAGCTAAAACAGCAGCAAAACACGTGAGTACTTGAGAGATTTAAGTTTCATAAAAATTGCAAGCACATTATAATAACTTGAATATGAATAGACTTAAAGTCTTCCATATACATATATACACATTAATTACTTGCATTATAACATATTAAATAATTTGCATATAGAATGGTAGCATATAAAATTCTTACATGTATAAATTACGACATAAAATGCAAGGTATTAACTTGGAAAAAAGAATGTAGTTGTTTTCATGTATTGAAATTAAACAATTATTCATAATTAATACATAGTTTCTAACATCAAAAATATAAAAGGAAGAATTCTTTGACCATTGTTAACCAAGTTAACATTAAGATATCACATTCATCATTGCTTGAAGATTCAGTCTCTAAAAGTAATATATATGACAAGTAATATAAAAAAATAAGTCAATTCCTACTTAGATCAACAAAGAAAATTTTATTTTAGCTACTTTTTGTTAAATAGTCACTATTAATATAAATATGTATATACATAGGACAGAATCACAACATTAAGTGGTGATTAATATTTATTAATTAGCATTAAAGTATCGCATTGTCATCCAAAACAATCCTGTATATAAAATTTCAGTTCAACTGAATGCTTTAAAACGTGAGAAAAAAAATCTTTTAAAGTTCTGACCCAAGTCGCTAGAAATGAAACCAACGTAGATGTATCTGTAATTCTTTAAATAATTAGTTTCAGTCAATTCATTTTAATTAATTATAATAAAATTATCGTATTTTTACTTAAAACAATAGTCTATAGAAAATTTCAACTTAAATGAGCACTTTAAAACGTGAGAAAAAAACCTTTTCAAGTTTTGACTCAAGTCGCTAAAATGGTCGCTAAGTCGCCAAAAACGATGCCAACATGGCTGTATTTATAATTCTTTGAATAATTAGTTTTAATCAATTAATTTTTATTGATTATAATTAAATTGTTGTATTGTCACCCAAAATAATCATGTACATAAAATTTCAGCTCAATTGAGCGCTTTAAAGTGAATTTTATTAACGATTGAAAATTCCACGAAGATACATAAATAAATATGTAGAGAGTGTGATCTAATAGTAGGAATTGAAAAACGTACCGGAATTACATATTCTAAATACATAAGCAAACGTAAAAAATAGAATGTTTTAATGATAATTTAAAATTAAAGCCAATGAAAAATTTACTTGAAAGTTCACCATTCTTGTATCATGCTCCTTTTGATTTCATCGATTTTCGGGAACAAAACACAGTAAAAAAACTAATTTTTAAATAAATGATTAGCATTAATTAATAAAATTAATCATTAATAACATTAGACATGCTTACTGGCTAGGCCATATATTCGGAAGAAATAAATGGGTGATTAGTTTGATACTTGAAGATGGAATGAAAAAAAGGAGTTAAGTGCTAGATAGGGAATTTAATTTTTAATCTAATTTAATTATCCTTACATTTATATATATATATATATATATATATATATATATATATAAACTTTTAAGTGATTTATATTTCCTTGTTTTTTTATAATTAATATTAATTATTAGCAGATTTCATTATTCAAACTAGCTTTACTGCTATTTTTTTATGAAAAACCTTAAAGAATTACTTACTTTAAAATTTTCTTACAAATTCACGTAACGAAAATCGAGCTTTGTTTTCATACATGATACTATTTAACTGAAATAAATATTTGCTTAAAAAGTCGTACAGGAACGTGAAAATGTGTTTTAATCAACGTCACATGCTTTTTTTATGTATTTCTTTTTGTAGAGGTTTGAGAATTTCTTCTGTAACAGTGGGGGAAAACTTTGCACGTACAGTCAAACCTCTGTATTACAAACCTCTATATTGCAAATTTTTCTATGTTGCTAACTTTTTCTTAGAACCAAGAACAATTCACGATTTTCTTGGTAAAACAACCTCCCAATAGCGAAGTACATTTTCTATGTGACGAACTTTTTCTCTTGTGATTCTATTTTTCTTTCTCTATTTTTAAAGTATTTCTGAACATTTCTCTCAAGTTATTTTCTCTTTTAACGCATTTTACAATGGTCATAAATTTTGAACTGGTTTTATAAGGTGCATAACTCACCAAGAGCAATAGAATTCTGGACAGTGGCGTAACGGAGAACATTTGGGCCCCACTTTAAAGTCAGGGTTGGGGCCCCCAAGTTGGATTTTATAAAATGTAGGTACATAGTGGCAGTCAGGCTTTAGGGCCCCTGCAATGCGGGGGTTGCGGGTGTGTACGTTACGCCACTGATTCTGAGCGTTTCATCCAAGAAGTGCAATCTTTAACCCCCATTGTCCAGCTCACTAAAAACATCTTCGATAAATAATGTTATAAAATAATGTATGTTTAAAATTACTTGTATGCTTTAAATTTGAATTGCCCTTAAAATTCGTTCATTTTAATATTAAATTATTTTTGTTATGTTGAAAATAGAGTGTATTCCTCGACATTATTTTTTTCTTGTTTTCTTTGCAGTCTTTCTTACTTTACTTTCTTTCCCTTTTTTTTTTTTGACGGGTAAGATGTATAAAATAAATATATATTAATTTACAAAAAGGTGCGAATAATTACTTTTCTTAAATATATACTGTTTTTGAATTTAAAATTTGTTTTATGGGGTTTATAAAGTATATTGAAAGACGAATATCTTTTTTATACATACGAACTTTTTTTCGGGATTTAGTGACTTCTTTAAATAGAAGTCCGACCGTATTAACAATGTAGAACTACTTAAAAAAAGGGAATATATTCCGCTACAGACTTCAACAATTGAAACGTCTGTATTCAAGTAATTTTTTTAATTTAACTTTTAATTTAGTAAATGATTTTGTGAAAAATTCTTTTATTTTTGAAAGTGACCAAAACTGTGCTTTTTTTTACTCAATACCTCATTGTTATTAATTGGACTTTATATATTAGAATACTATTTTTTTAACCTAAATCAGCAATTACTTGAATCGCAAAAATACTTTTTTTGTGATTACTCTTTACATTTTCTAGTAAATATAATTCATTCGAGTTTTCACTCCATATATATAAGTTTATATTGACATGAATAATCTTTCTTCCAAAGAAACAACGAAATGTATGTTTTCCTAATGCTTCCTAAGACCTTAGAATTTAATTGTATATTTTGCAGTTTCTGAGATACAGTAAGACCCCGCTTAACGTGGGGTGTACGTTCCATCAAAGTAGAGCGTAATACGAAACAGCGTTAAACGAGGTTATCTCATCATGTAAATAATGGGGTTAGGGGGAAATGGGTAGAAAATTGGTCAGGTATTTTATACCATTAAATTTATTAGTTATGTTTTTATAACAATAAGGCAAAAAATTATTTCTTACAAATATAGAAACATAATAAACGAATATGCATATAAAAATAAATAAATTTCTAAGTCATTATGTTTGTATTTCAGATCATTCAGTCTCTTCTGTGTTTCCAATTTTCTGCCATTTAATCAGGAAAGTAGATTGGCTTAATGGCATTTTAGGTTCAATTTCGTCGCCAATCCGTATAGAAATTCGTTTTTCCATTTTCTTTATTGTATTATTTCTAGAACTGGTAATTCTAGTTGCAGAGCTTGTTGTAGTTGCAGTTACCGATGACAGTATTTTTTCTTTATTATTAAGAATGGTCCGAATTGTTGAAGTTGCCAAATTCAATGCAGCACAAATTTGAGATTGACGTACCTAATATTCTAATCACTTGCATTTTAGTTTTTAGTGAAATGCTTTTTTTATGCTTTATTTTCGTGTTTTTTATTATCACCCATGATAAAAACTAAAAATTATAATATTTGTCACTATAGCTATCGTTATATTATATAAATTTATTCTTACAATAGTGTCAACAAATGATTGAAACGATAAAAATACTTTCGTATGATACCGCCGGAAAGAAGCAACACAGATGAACTGTATCGGATATCGGGAATCCTAACGCTGTGTGCTATTTCTGGGAATCCCACAATTCAAATAAAAGAGCGTTAAGAGAACAAGGACATCGTATACTTTGAAAAAATCAATTTTTCAATTTTAGTTCTAAAAAATAGTGCTTATTTTTCTGAATCTAAAAATGTATAATACTTACATGTTTGTTGATAAAATAGCCCTAAAATATGAAAAATAAAAATGTAAATGCCCATTTTTGATATACCCCTTTGAACTTTAAATATGTAGTTTCCCATGTGTTTATCTATATAAACGTTCTATATTGTGAACAAAGTATCTTTTAGTAAGTAATGTCTATTTTTTAAAAAAATAAATTTATACGTTCAAAAAGAAAATTAAGATTTTCATAATTTTAAGGTTTTAGGATTATTTTAAATAAATTATGCAATTAACTCGTTAAAAAATTGGTTCATTATGTTTGATATGTTGCTGTATATATATGTGTAAATTTTTTATATATTCAAAGAATATTTTTGTAAGAAATGGTACCTATACATGAAAATATGTATTACAAAATCTCGAAAATTATGTTCATGTTAACGTAAGCAAAGGGGAAAAAAACATATGAATTTAAAATTACTTTTGTAACTCCAGAAAATGATTAAGGATTATTATTAGTCATTTAAAAATAGGCAAAGAAATACTAATCAAGTATATAATATGTGAAAATATTGTTTTTTTTTTAGTTTTTTCACTTTTTCTCAAAAGCATATTTTTTTGCATTTAGATACATTTTTTAAAAAAAACCATTGCACTATATGATTCCAGATTTTTTATACTTCTATACAAGATGCCTATGCATATAGTGAACCTATTTGTATTTCTATTAAGATAGTGCCTAATTTTTTTAAAAAAAGTTTTATTCATAAAAAAAGTAGAAAAATAAAAAAATTTCAAATCTCAAAGTTTTATAAATTTTTTTAAAAAAACTATGCTAACATTTTACTAAAAAAATGGGTTAACTGTATTTTATGTATTGTTTTATATATGTGTAAAAATATTTTGCATAAAAAATGTATACTTTTTTTAAAAATGGTACCTAAACACAAGTATATATTACGAGTTCTCTAAAATTATGTATTACTTAAATTAAGTAGTAAAAAAAAACACTTTTAGAGTAAAAAATTATTTTTGTAGTTCTACAGAATAATTAAATTATCTTTATTAAGAACGTAAGAAATCTAAGCTCTATTGGAAATTGTAAACGATATATGTCTCGAACAAAGGGTTTTAATTGTGGCATTTTACTCTTTCGAGCATGTCCTGGTTCCTTTAAACCGAAACAGCGTGACGCGGGGTCTTACTGTATTTTACTTTCGTAAAGTTTTTAATATTTTACTACATAATAAATAATTTTATGCGTTATATTGCTTTTAATTTTCTTTTGATAACAATTTTACCGAAACTTCCGCAATCGACATATTGGGCGTCATGTGGTAGTTTATTGTAAAGTGAGAGTAAAAAAAAGCTTTCGAAAGACTGAGAGGAGAAATTTGTTTTGAAATTCCACCACTCAAATGCATAGCAAACTGAGGCTTCAGAAGATTTTCAAGCCATCATTCTGATGTCTAGGAAGGAGCAAACACATTATTTTATGTAAACAGTTCTTTCCTGTTCTTGCTCCTTGATAAATCAATAGGTTGTATTTTACCTCTATTTTAAGGTTACATTTTTTTGTGAAAAAATGGTATCAATTTATTTCTATATATATATATATATATATATATATATACATATGTATATATATATATAGTTCATGTTTCTTTACAGAATAATAAAAAAATTGCTTTGACTTATCATTACGTAACAGCGCTTTAGTTCAAGGTACTTTCAAATAGAGTGACTTTGACTACTGTTTCTAAAAAAAATAAACAAATAAACTGTAGCACATAAAAGAAAGTGCTATCACGTTGTAGGGCATGGGGATAATTTACGGTAAGAATTTTCAAAAGCCCAAACATATTAGAGGCTGGGAAGTTAATGAGAATCATTTGTGGAGAATAGTTTGAATTAATTTTAATATATATGGTAATGTGTAAGGCTCTCAGGAGAAAAATTCTATTTAAATTTATTTCTTTTGAGAAAAAACTACGGTCGATTGACATGCTATTTGCCGAAATGAACATGTACACGTGTATGAAGTACCCAAATTTTAGAGCAGTCTAATTTTGATTACTCCGTATTTATAAGAAAAATATTTCTAATAACAATTCAAATATTTCTTAACATACTCTCTTTGATATTTAATAATGCATTTTTTTTAAAAAACTTTCATGAAAACGTTAGGTTCTGCAGTTTTTGGCAAATTATTAAAAGTTATTTTTTTTTCTTCAAAGAGGAATTTTTATTCGAAAACAGTCAATCTTAAAAGTGTTAATACTCTACAAAACAAAATTAATACTTAAATACGTGTTCAAAAGTTGTTATTTACCGTAAAATCCGGCGTATAACGAGCACTTTTAACACAACACACACACACACAAGTGATATAAAAAAAATTTAAAGTCAATTTCTAGTTAGATCAACAAAGAAAAATGTTATTTTAGCTACTTTTTATTAAATAGTTACAATTAATATAAATATGTATATACATATGACAGAATCCCAACATTAAGTGGTAATTAATTTTTATTAATTATCATTAAATTATCGTATTGTCATCCCAAACAATCGGTATATAAAATCATTGAATCCTATTGGCAGGAATGGGTGAATCATGACCACCAAGAATATAACAGCTAACCGAGAGCGAAAACAGGTTTCGAAGACTGAGTTCGATCGGTGCTCGGAGCCCCTTATGCAATCTTATCAGCTATTTGACGTGTAACCGGGTACTAATGACTGAAATGAGTATTGATAGGCTACTCAGTGAAGAGAGAATGAAATCAAAAAGGCCATTACGCTAACTGTCCCCTCACCGTTGCATACTACCTTGTGTATTTGCTATGGTGATTTGAGCAATCGATCTGGAATCTCAGGGAATAGAGCAGAATTGCTTTCACAATGATGAATCTATTTTCAAATTGAGTCCTAATGATCAAGGAAGACGTGTCTGGAGATGTCCTAGACCACGGTGGGATACTCACCCAACTGATGTCACCACATAACCAGACCAGATAGCTGGACAAAGAATATCAAGGAGTTATGATATGAATCATCATTTCATTTGATTGCCAGACCTTTTTGGCTGTCATCTGTGACATCTTTACATGGTGGTTGGTCTTTCGAGGAGATTCCATGATGCATAGCTATGCTGTGTTGCTGTCAATACTTTTGAGAATATCTGTGTTTAAATTTCAGTAGGATAATGCCTCATCGTACATGACACACTTTTCTGTTGCTTATCTTAGTACTTCTCCACTACTTTTCTGGCAGGTGCAATCGCAAGATCTCTCCCCAACACAGCACGTTTAGGCCGTGATGAGCTGGCATCTCGGAACGTTCTGGAATCTAACTCGTCAATTGAAAACATAAATCAGAAATCTTTTTAGAGGACATTTTTCAACTTTTTAAGCCAATTCTCAGCTGGATAAGAGCTTGTATCAGGGCTAGAAATGGAGCAACGTTTTATTATTACTGTTATTATTCGCTTTGGTAACTATATTTCTTGAACAAAGCTTTGAATTCTTGTGATACCTTTACCATTTCTTTTCAATAATTTATTCGTACATCTATCAATTTTCGTCCCAATCGGATAACTCCTTCGAGCAGCACTTTTTATGTTATAAATCCTATTGTCTTAGAAATGCAGATTTATTAAGTATTCTGGTATGAACAAAGGAATATTTTTAAAAATGGTTCGACGATACTATTAGAAAGCTTCAAGTTGATCGAATGTCTTGGTAAATATATCATCAAATGTTTCCTTCCCGAATTATCTTTGTGAATATTCACAAAAGTATTCAGGACGTCCTTTTTCTAAATATATAAGCAAAGTCTAATATTCTCCCATGTAATTCACTTACTTTTCAAACTATTTTACTTTGTGCGTTTATTCGTATTTTGTTTCCACATTAACGTTTTTCACAGAAGTGATGAGAAGAAACTGATTTCTGCTAAATTTTAGGTGATGGCCATAATTAGGAAAATGAAATCTATAATCAACGCTCGCTTTATATATGGAATTTTACTGATGAACTGAACGTATAGTCAATTCATTAAATCCACAAGTTTCTTTCTACACTTCTGGTCATTAAAATTAAAATACTACGAAGATGAAATGATACAAACATAAAATTAGCCCAAAAGGCAGATGATCCTGGCATATATGTAAATGATTAGCATTTAAGTGCTAACGGATGTCGCGAGAGGAAGGCATGGTTCTTATCTGAATGTTTAAGTCTCGTTTCACTCGAGAGAACTTAGTGCCAGTTAACTTGTTTCCTGTCTCCACACCTCTACTATGAAGAGGGGAGAGAATTTCTTTAACATGCTGACACAAAGTTGAAAGAAAAAGGAATATCGTAAGGAAATAGAGCGTGCCTAACTCATCGGTACAGTAATTGAGCCCGAAGAAGCAATAAAAAAACCTTTTTTTATTTCTATGTAGAAATAGCTGCGTATAAAGAGTGGAGCTTCCTCAATATGCTTTTAATTGAGTCAACTAGCGAGGAGAAGAATGCGATGTTCAAGTGTTTGAGATAAAGGCACAGCAAGGTAGGCAATTTGATTATGAGCGATGGAACACACAGAAAATTTCTATTCAAAACTAGCTCCAAACTGTCTAATACTTTATGTGGTGCAAGTTTACTCGTAAAAAAAGGACCCCAAAAGAAAAGTTACGCTAAGGGTTTTTCATTTGAAAATCGCATTTAAATATTGGTTGCTCGTGAGAAGATTTTGCTTGCCTCGAATAATAAGTAAGAATGACTACCAGTGCGTATCGGAATTCAATAGCGGTGGAATCGTGACCTAGTAATTGTGCAGATTTTCATTTCGATATACAGCCGATGCTATTGGTAAAAATCCAAAATTCTATTGTGAATATGGAACCGATGAGCTTAAATGGGTCTTACTGAACGATATGTGGGATCTAAACGGCTTTTAACTCGAGAGGATAAATATGCTGTTAAGTCGGTCTTACAGGATCGTACACTCACATCACCAACCTTGAGTCAAAAAATAGGCTGCTAAGCAACATACAAGTATCTGCAAAGATAGTGCGACAATGTCTGTAGCAGGACAAACTACCTTCACAACGTCAATTTTTGTAGCTTTCCTTGACACAGCAGCACGGAGACGCGAGGTGACAATGGTGCTTCCAACGACAAAATTGGGTAGCCACGTCATATTTTCGGTAGGGCTTTAGCGTACAATTTTATCATAGGCGTATCGTGTTTAAAGGTATCGAGGAGAAGGCACATGGCCTTTTATGATTCGATATCATTATACAAGCCTTGTACTTGGTGTGATGGTATGAGCATCTATTGGATACACGACACGAATAATTCTTGCTTTTGTCGTCAGTAATGTGACCAGCTAGCACTGCATTTCTCATTTCATGGTAACTATACCATACCTTTGTGTTTTAGAGACGTCATCTTTCGTGAAGATCACGCAAAACCACATGTTACCTAATGTGTGTTGATATACTTCGACATAGAGGATGTTGGACGGTTGCCTTCACCAGCACGTTCTCTAGAACTCTCAATCATTGAAAACATCTAGTCATGGGGTGTTCAGAGACTGGGATGTGACAACTTTTAAGCGCTACGAGATGAAGAATGACCGACTAGAAGCAGCATGGAATGACTTGCCCTTATGAGTCATCTGAATCAAGTTCGACTAGATGCCTATCCGGTTTGAGCCATTTTAGCTGCCAGAAACTAAAATGCGTACTGTTTTTGAGCCTTGTATAGTTTCAAATTGCCTACTTATTTTCTGGATGTTTTTTACCTTCTATTCTATTCTATCAGTGTATAATAAGTTAAGTTTTGCTGTTTACTTCCTTCCTGGTGTTGCAATTTTTATGGCCAGTGTATTTGCGGGAAAATGTTCTTTAATTTTCTTACGTAAAGGAAGTGTGGTAAAAATTAATTTTTAAATAAATTATTCTAGGGAAAACGAATGGAGATCGTATAGGGCAGGGGTGGCAAACCTTTATGGAACAACGTGCCATTTTTTCTAAAAAAATGTTTAGTGAAGTGTAGACGTGCCGTCAAATAATTTTATCTTGTGATTACTAGGAAAATAATAAAATTAAATACTAACAAAATTCAAAACTCTTTATTTTCTACGAAAAAATGCATTTTGCGGTATAGTACCAAATATTTTAAATATACGCGTAATTAAAATTAAAGTAACATTACCTTGACTTCTGTTGTTGCAGATTAGATGATAAATATCTTATATTAAGGATTGTAAGATGTTACTTTTAGCATCTACATGCTGAATTGTAGTTATCTGCCAAACGGTTTTTATGCGAGTCTTCGATGCTATTCATCACTGAAAATGACTCTCAGGCATATATAGATGAATATATGGTTCAACTAGCATGATCCAGCTTCTTCAAACAGTTAAATGTATCTAACTGAATTGTATGCTTCCAAAATTTCGTTGCTGGCATCGGCTGCTCACCGTGACTAATCATCCACTTTTGTTAGCAATACATCATAGTGAACTTTGTTATTTTGAGCTAAAACGCAAACCGTTTTGGTCGGTGACGTGCCCAAAATTTTTTGTCGCGTGCCATCAATGGCATGCGTGCCAATGGTTCGCCATCCCTGATATAGGGTGAACGGCATTTCAAATGAAACCGCACAACGACTGCTTGGAAAAAAAATCGATCCGCATTATAATTTATTTTTTTCGTTGAGTCATCTGGTTATACAATGATCTTTTGATCTCACTCGAAAAAATAAAATTTTTCATGAACAGAAAAAAAAATTGTTGACAACTTCATAAAAAATGATAGGATGCTTAAATTCTAAAGTTGACGAGCTATATTTAATGCATGTCCAAACATTTCAGGTTATAATACATAAAATATTTATTGCATTAAAAAATAAATCATATCAGAAGATATATATATTTATGTATAAATATATGTATAGAGAGAGAGGGGGAGGGGAACAATTTTCATTCATCTTTGAAAGAAAGTTATTTTCGAAACTTTCAGAAAAGACTTTACGGCATTTATTTTTAAAGAACATTAGTTCTAAACGGTCTGATGCCATTTACCGCTACATCCCTGTTTAGTCTGATTTAATTAATGTCAGACATTATATATATATCAAAAACTATTTTAGGTAATATGTTTCATATAATTAATATTAATGCCTTCAAATTAAACATATAATAACACGTAATATATATATATATATATATATATATATATATATATATATATATATATATATATATATATATATATATATATATATATATAAATTTAAGTCAATTCCTGCAAAGAAAATTTTTAATTTTTTTACTTTTTATTAAATAGTTACAATTAATATAAATATGTATATTCTTTTGACAGAATCACAACATTATAAATGACAAAATAGATAGCGATTTTCATTGCAATTTTCCATTTTCCTTTCTAAACATTGTGTTGGACCATATTTTGTTTTGCTTTTGTTACTATTTATTCATAAATAAACGTAATTATTCTAGTAAAAAAGTATAGGAAAAAAGAAATTACATTCTAGGAAATTAGGGCATTCCAGTTGAGATTCGAACCCACAACCTGTGGATTACGAAATCGAACACGCTATCCATTGTTTTACGGGGATACAACCAACGATTTTCTTTTCTATATATGGTGTTGGACTATTATTATTACTTGTTGCTATTTATTCATTTTTTAATCTGATTAATGAATTAATATTTAAAAAAACTGCCTTAACATCAAGAGTCATTCACAACAAGTTAAGAACTAGAATGGATGAATAGAAAGTATTTCATTAACGATTGTAAATTTGAACAAGATAAAAGTACTGTAATATATACCTTATACTGCTGGACAATTGCTAAGGACGGATCACAAATTGCTATGTAGCATAACATTAAGCGAGACATGAGGCCTAGTAGGATAAAATATAGTTGCCACACTGTTCAGACATTAGAATAAAGAATATTTATTGTTCTGGAAAGTACAAAAGCTGTGAAACATCTGAAAGAAAAAAAATGTTCATTTGATCTGCGTACGGAGAAATGGAACAATGCATCTAAAAGTCAACAGGCACCTTAAAGAAAGGTATCAGTACGGGATGGATATGTCTACCGTGGAGTGTGATGCAACATTCCACACGTCGTACCATACTTTGCACAACATTATCCAGCAGCTGTTGAGGCAATTTATCCCATTCCTCTGTGAGTGCACGGATGAGGGTGTTCTTGTTTGTCGGAGGATAGTTTCGACCAGCAACTTGCCTCCCCAAAGCATCCCACACATTTTCAATGGGGTTTAGATCTGGAGAACGCGCTGGTCATACGAGACGTTGAATACCCTCACTGTCTAGACAATCCTGAACAGCGAGAGTTCGATGACATGTTGCGTTGTCGTCCATAAAAACAAATTTATCACCGACAGAACCACGGAAAAGATGAATATGAGGAAGTAGAACTTCATCAATGTATCGTTGGCCCGTCATAGTTCCATTCGCAACCACATGTAGGCACGTTCGACCATTGATCATGATGCCGGACCACACCATGATACTGCATGTCGGATATCGGTCCTTTTCCTGGATATTTTCTGGACGATAAGCAGTACCACTCTCGCGCCAGATTAGTTGGCATCTACAATCCGATGACAGACTGAACCTACCCTCATCTGAGAATAGTACGCATGCCCAGTCCTATTCAGTCCAATTGTGATGCTCACGACACCATTGCAAACGGGCAGTACGGTGCTGTCTGGTCAATGGGACACACACAACAGGTCTGCGTGCGTATAGTCCTCCTCCCCTCAAACGTCTGGCAACAGTTTTTCGGGAGATCTGCTTTCCTGAGGCAGCAAGAAACTGATTTGCCACCTGCTGAGCTGTGGTGCGCCTGTTCCTTTTTGCTGATAGGACGATATAACTGTCTTCTGCAGGCGTCGTACTTCTAACACGACCTCCCCCGTGCCGTCTACTACACATTCCAGTAGTTTTAAATGACTTCCAAAGCCGTGAAACAACGCTGTGAGCGATGTCGAACTCCCTGGCAACATCTGTTATTTTTCGCCCTTCTTCGATCTTTCCAATAATTCGGCCACGCATAAAATCATCTATGTGATGTCGGGAAGACATGCCAAAAATTTTAAGTTCGTCTATTAAATCTTTCCTGTAAAACTTTGACTTGAAACAACAACTGTCCACACGCGTCAAAACCTTTAAAGCTCTTATGAACGCTATCACGTGATGAACAGACGTGGGAAAAAATTTGCATACTCATACTTCTTCTTACTAATATCCCGCACTTATTCTAATTTTCCACATTTTGCTTCCTTTCATTTTGTGTTTGCTATGAATGATAGTGTTATCCGTCCTTAGCAATTGTCCAGCAGTGTATATATATATGTTATGTTGTTACTGTGGGATGAATTCGTAAACTGTTTTGAAAGAATAATCTGTTTATTTTTAAAACAAGAATAAATAAAATGAAGAATAACAATTAATGAATTAAGTGAAACATTTAAACGCACGTCCTTGCCTATATTAATTGGCTTTCATTATGTTTTTAAAGTTATTACGGCTATGCCGATGTGCGTCTGCCTCTCTTGCGTTCTCAACCTCTTCTGCTGTGTTCTAATATCTCTTCTCCCGCTGCCTCTTCCGTCCGAGTCATGCCCTCTGCTTCCTTTCGAAGCCACCTGGAAGGGGATGCTAAGGGGAGCTTGCAGTAGCGCTGTCCACTTCATATATATATATATATATATATATATATATATGTGTGTGTGTGTGTGTGTGTGTGTGTGTGTGTGTGTGTGTGTGTGTGTGTGTGTGTGTGTGTGTGTGTGTGTGTGTGTGTGTGTGTGTGTGTGTGTGTGTGTGTGTGTGTGTGTGTGTGTGTGTGTGTGTGTGTGTGTGTGTGTGTGTGTGTGTGTGTGTGTGTAGGGAGAGAGAGTGAACTAATAGTTGGAATTGAAAAACATTAGCAAGTGAATATATATACAAGCGATATTTTCAACATAAAATTCTTTTCAATTTCCGAAAAAAAATCAAAGCACTAAAGAGTTGTGTTTATATATATATATATATATATATATATATATATATATATATATATATAATACTAATTTAGTTTATTTATGTCAGGTACATTGAGGAATAATACGAATGAAGTAGCTTCTAAAATAAGAATGTAAATTATCAATTAAAAATATTTTCTATTATAAATAAGAAAAAATTAAAAGTAATTTTATATAAAAAAATTCTTAAGTTAACTTTTAATTGAAACGTAGATTAAGCACGAGGTAAAAAATATCATGTGAAAATTCTAGTTTCAGATTATAAAAACAAAAAAGTCATGTGTGCTATGATTATAAAAATAAAAGGACAAAAATTAAGTCTTTTCAAGATTAAATTTTGAAATATGCTTTATGCAAGTCTTCTTTAAAGAAAGGAATTGATTTGTTGAAATTGATATAGATAAATAATATATAAAAGTGCTAATATATAAAAGTACATGCGTTACAAAAGCATAATCTGCATTAATACTAAAAAATTTTTTCAAAAAAAAAATTAATTATAAGCATTTTAGAGCTTACTAATTGACTAAGCTTTATTGACAATATGTCCCAATGTTACTATTGCTTTAGCGTTAAATTTTATTCAATAATTAATCATATTTCTTACAGAATAATACAGTTCAAAGTTTAAAAATTCACATAAGGTTTATTAAAAATAATGTATCAATGTTATCATTGCTTTAATATGTTAAAATTTCATTCAACAACTAATCACATGTTCTTAGAGAGAATAATACATTTCCAAATTTACTAATTCACTTAAGATTTATAGCAATAATGTCTCAATGTTACCATTGCTTTAATGTTAAAATTTTATTCAACACTTAATCACATGTTCTTACAGAGAATAATACATTTCAAAGTTTAATAATTCACTTAAGGTTTATAACAATAATGTCAGAATGCTACCGTTGCTTTAATGTTATAATTTCATTCAACAATTAATCCCATGTTCTTGAAGAGAGTAATACACTTCAGAGTTTACTAATTTACTTAAGGTTTATTGACAATGCTCCTTCAATGATACAATTGCTTTAATATGTTAAAATTTTATCAATTTTAATGTGTTCTTAAAGAATAATACATTTTTATATCCGGAGCTTTTCAATAAGAATTTGTCATACGTTATATCAAAATCCGAAATTTTAAGTATATTTCTTTTCTACATGATGGTCCTTTGTTGTTACACTAAATATATTACAAAATTTATACTTCAACTATTTTGACAGAGGTGAAAAACCATTTATATTATGATAAAAAAAATAGATCTCTTTTTCTCTCACTCGCATTATAAGAACACATGATTACAACATAAACTTTAACAAAATCAGTTAAAAATATTCTTGGAACATTATACAAACAATTGATAAATATTGTTTTTTGTAATGTGCATCAAATATTAAAAAGCTTCAAAATTGATTTCGGAAGGGTGATGTTTTCCTCTTTCATTAAATGTTTAAAAAATATGCATTGACGAAAAATACTCAAACGTTTGATAAACATTTAGAAAAAAATACATAGATTGAGTTTTAAGGAATTTTTTAACAGAATGTACTAAAATTCAGGACCTTTTACGAAATATTATTTTATGAAAATTCGTAAACAACATTTAGCGAAATATGTTTAGGAAAACAATTTACTGCATATGATTGAAAGTAATAAAAATTTAGCAACAATTTAGAAATGACTACGAAAAGCAAATGCTTTTTGAAACAACAGAATGGAATTAAATAACGAAATACATTTTTCTTTCTACTCGTCGTGATGAAATAAATTAAATCACAGTGGTGTTTTTCATTTTAGAAGTTTTTTAAAATTTTATCAACATCGTACAGTCTTCCATGTAAGCCAAAGAAAGTAAGAGATGATTTTTTATTGAGATTCTCGTATGTAATTTGTGATTTCCCATCGAAAGACCAATTCTTTCTATTGGTCAGTCGAACATCACTGTCTAGTGCAAAAGGATATACATGTCTCGTCGTGAAGTTAGCCTTTATATGTACATTCTGAAAAATTGTGCGAGATTTGAGAAGAAAGTGTTTGCAAGGATGACCATCTGATGATCTGCAACGAGCCAGAAAACAGGACTGGATTCCGTAAGAAAATGTGTCGTTAAAATTTATTGGCTTCCCAGACACAGCTAAGAAGTAATCTTCGTCCATGGAATGAGCTTGATATGAAATAGAACAACAGAATGCATTCGAACAGATTTCATGAGTTCCTTCATTGCCCTCAAGTTTGAAATACTGATAATCAATCAGGAGCGAATCCAAACAACGATAAGAGTCCATTGTATCATTCGCCTCTCCAAGAACGGTTGTGGTACAATCACTTTTGAAGTTTCGTTCCTCTTCTTCTCCAACCACCTCAATAGCAGCGCCACTTTCCAAGTAGAACTTTTTCTCATTTAATTCAATGGAATTAGCTGATTCCTTGTTAAGTGACCGTGGAACATTTGAAATTAGAAGTTTAGTTCTAAAATCAGGGTTATGTGTGTATATCAAAGCTCCTTTATGTGCAGAGTAGATGCCACTGCCCAAGGTTCCTGTTTTAGGCATATGGCCGTTGGCAGCAAGCAGATTAACTTTGTTAGTCATTGCCCATGCTTGTTGATAAGGTGTAGCAAAAAACACCTGTGGAACGTGATCGTACCAATATGTAGGATATGCAAGATTGATAATTCCTGGCTTTTTCACATCTTCTACTGATTCTTTGAAGATTAAATCAAAGCAGATAACAGTGGTGAAGTTTCCGAAATCCGTGTGGAAAGTTGCGTCTTGTTGAAAATCGGGTTCGTTCAAAGTCTCTTCAAAATAAAGATGCTTTTTATAGTATCTGCTTACCATAGAGCCTTTTCTGTCGAAGACTATATTTGTATTGTAAAAAAAGTTGCCATCACTTGGGCAGTTAGACTCTTCTGATGTACATGTATCAAAACCATCCGCATCACAAGTTTCAACAGGCTTGCATTTTTTAAAATCGAATGTGTTAGCCACAATATAAAGATTATGTTCTTTTGCCAAGCAGCTGAGCTTTGTAAGAATTGGATGGTTACGGAATTTATCAGATTGCTTACAAGGATTTATGGATTCTCTTTTAGGATTGGGGATGTCTTCCACAAACGTCCTTAACACATTTCGGTTTACTTTTTCACAAGGAAATATGCCGCATTCAGGAAATACAATGATATCCACATCCTGGAAAAGAAAATTATGTCAAAATATTTCCTGGCATGAATTTGACAAAAAACATCGGAAATATGAAAAAAAAACATAGCAATCAGAGCATTAAAACACACAAGAATTTATGTAAGTGACAAACACCTGAAACATTAGACTTATAACTTTGAAATTAATCAGATATGTTTCTTTTGTTCAGTAGAGATCCGCTTAGAATGGGTTTTACGGGCATTGACTCTAAGGGTTGGAGGAGGTAGGTTGCGGGGTTCGTAATTGATAAAAAAAACTTTAGACCTGCAGACTTCTTATTTCAACATTCTATTCAAATGCTCATTCTCATATATTACCAATGGAAAAATGAAAATAATGCTAGAACCCCCCTCAGTATAGAGGGCACTGATTGTAAACACATGCTTTGTTTACACCAGAGATCATCTGTACGTGACCGAGTGCAGACGCACTCCATATTCCATTAAACTGTTTATTTAATCTTACACTTGTCTTCGATGATTTACTGAATTTAAATTGAGTCTAATAATTGTGATGATATAAGCGTTGATTGATATAAAAGCATTCTACCACTGATTAATTGAACCACTGATGACCGAAACAACTGTCAGAATGAAAAGCCCAAAGTAGTCACACCAAAACAGGTGTTGGACGAACAACGTTTATTGCATGCTAAGCACAAGGCAGAGACCAAGACTAAAGCATACATTCAAATGAATATAAACAAGCGATTGCAGCACCACTGCACTAAAAGTTTCAACAGCAAGTATGTTTCCATTTTGTTGAGTAGAGATCTCCTAAGAATGGCTTTTGCAAACATTGACTTCAAAGGACAGGGGAGGAGCTTGTGGGGTATAACAGAAAAAGAATTATCTTTTTCGAACCATTAAGCTGAAATTTGACAGGCATATTTCGTTTGTTAATTAGAGATCCTGTAAGAATTAGCGTGTGTGTGTGGAAGTCGACTCCCAAAGTGGACTTATGGGGATGTAACAGATAAACGTACTTCCGTTTTAGAAATTCAAGTCCTATCTTTTAAGCAAGCAGCATCTATAAAAATGTTTAAGAATACAGTAGAAAGCTAAATGTTAGGATTTTGATATCAATAATTTGAAAAAAAATATAATCGTGTACAGATTCGGTGTATACAATGACGGTGATCCTTTGAAAACGACAATAAATTATTCGATAATTTATTCAAAAAATACTGCTTTTTTATACATTATATATTCTTGTTTAAATTAAATAATTAAAAAAATTCCTTAGTTATTTAGTATAATAAACACTTTTTTAGTTTCTAAATATATTAAAGTGTTGATAAAATATCTATGAAAAGGTTCTAAAATTAATATAATAAAGCAGTAATTAAATAACAATAATACATAAAGAAAAAATTCTAATTAATACTTTTAATTTGTATAAAACAGTTAAAAGTGACATTGGAAATAGTCAACTATAGTCCGATTCCAAACATAGTTTCAAGAATAAAATATATATAGTTCATAATATAATAATAGTAATACTATAGATAAGTGGTCTTCGAACTTTTTCAACTCACGGAACCCCTAGAGCAGAGGTTCCCAAACTTTTTTGTCTCGTAGACCCCTTGCCATGTTTTTCGGTTGGCGGTAGACCCCTGCTTACGTAATATGGAATTTTTGCTAATTTATTAACTAAAATGTGTTAATGACAGCTGATTCAGAACTACTTACATTAAATGATATAAATTTCTAACTGTAGTGAAGTATAGAATTTAAAACTTAAGAAACCTATGATGATCTCTAATTAATTTAAAATTTAAGTTATACATAAAATAACTGATTAAAAAACAAATGTTTATAATAATATGGATGAATCTGGTGTTTCAATAACAAATTTTCAACAATTTGTTATCAATTTTGTTGTCAGGTTTAACTCTAAATTTTCTCGGTTAGTAGTGTCCATCTGACAACCGCGCTAAAACTCCTTACTAGGAAAAGCTCCATAATTCGAGGTAAATAACAGGTATGTATCTTTACCGCTGCAATTGTTGACACCCATTTCTTAACTTTACTCCGTTGCTTCCTATTCCGATCAGTTCATCTTGTAATATAATATTTTTTTTTCAATCAGACCATAGGAATTCATTGTATCCTGTGGTAATTACCAAGTAAATGCATTCTCAATTGATTGATTGATTGAATATTAACGTCGCACTGTTCAGCTACACGAGGGCTTTTGGCGACGGACCACGTAATTTTGAACCATGGTCAAGTGACGAAATGCATTCTCAAACCTAGTTTCAAAATCTTAATAAAGGGACTAGGCAAATATTCGTTACGTCCAATATTATTCTCCTTTAGCTTAATTCTGACAATAAATGCTGAAAGGATGGTCCTTGTTTTAATAAAATTTATGCTGTCACATAACTACAAATTAGCCTCATTAAATATAGTAAATGAATGTGTTAAAAGTTAAAATCTGGTTTCCATTTGATTAAATTTTCTTTTAAAATTAAAATCACGATCTTGTTTAGTGAGAACTGTCGTAGACCCCCATTAACACCTCATGGACCCCCAAATTATTTTCTTGCTGTCGTGGACCCCTTGAAAGTCGTCATAGACCCCTAGGGGTCTATATAGACCACTTTGGGAATCACTGCCCTAGAACTAGGAGGTGTTTTAGTGGAACCCTTAAAACTAGAAAGTAGTTTCGTAGAACCCTGTTCTACGCATACACTTAGAATAACATACCTTAAAATAATATTTAAAGTAGATCAACATGTTATATGTACTTTATATGAAGACAATTAAAAAAGTGTTGCATCTTTTTAAAAAATTATAATCTACTTTTAATATAACTTATGCATTAATAATATTAATCTGTGATCCAAATGTCGCCTACGCATTCATTACGTTTGGTAACTCGGATATGTGCTTACATTTATTCACACAAACTGTGGAATTATCTGATGTCGCATTACATATTATGAGCTCAATTTGTTTATATTTTTCACTCATACACATTGCTCTGAATGGCATTAAGATGTTTTTAGCTGTGTGAGAAATACTGTGTATTTTGGATGAAGTGTCATTGAATGTGTGATTCGTGTTTATTGGTATTTTTTAAATACAACATTTTCGTGACAAATCAAACAATTACTGAACCATGTGCTTGTTTTTCACTACAAAATACTCAACTTCCCAATCGCCTTGAAATAATCTACTTTCTTCGAAAATGTTTCACTTGCAAGATATGAAAGATAGTTAAAAATTAGTTCCACTCATATAATGGTCGCTACTCTACTGTTTTGTCTATTATCACTTATCAGGAAAAAAAAGTATCAATTCGCACTCAAACGACATTGACAGCACAAAGCAAAATTTATGTATTTGATTTTTTTAACAAAGAATTTCCCTCCAAAAAAATTTTCATAAATAAATGACTTTCTCAGAGCAATGGGCCATGGCCGGGCTACTTAAAAAGTCCCGGTGGGCCGCAGGTAGAGTATCGTTGCAGTAGAGTGACGAGAATGAGGAAAAATCTATCTTATTGAATAAATTACATAGAAAAGCTTACGTTCTTTGCTGATGCTTTCACAGCTGCTTCATAAATGTCTAGATTTCTTTTCACAACTTCCTTAGGTGGACGAGATACATCAGAAAACATCACCGTTTCCGCAACAGCTGCTCTGTAATGTTCAGGACCTGCCGCTAATCCAAAAGCTAATAGACTCAAGACTGTGGAGAAAAACAGCTGGAAATCTGAATTAAGAAAACACAAAAGAAATATAACAAGAGTTCAAATCATACCATTTTTAAAAAAGATTGATGCGTAATGAAATTAATACTTTTTTATTAATTTATATGTGTATTTATTTCTTATCAATAATAATGTTTTTTTACAGGTCAACTTTTTTATTTATCGAATCATGTATTTTAGTGTTACTTTAAATCCAGGCTGTATTATTATTTTTTTTTGAAGCTAGCTTCGTAAATAATCAGTTGGCTTTATGGGCAATATGACCGAAATTCCTAACGTTAAATCAAATATTTATAACCAGATAAAATACTTAATAACAATAAAAATAATTGATTTAAGTTCAGGTTTTTTTTTGACAATTTTGGTTTACACAGGAGTAGCTTTACACACTTTTGCGCCCAAGTCTAAGGAATGATTATTCTCGTCTTAGTTAATTTATAATTATTAGTTATTTTACAGGAAAAGAGGCTCATTTATTTTTAAAGAGAAGTTTTGAGAAATGTACGAATTTCATCGTATTTAAAATAAAACAAAATCAACCAACTGAAAATAAAATTTTTTTGATTGTAGGTATTTCATTAGTTATTCCTTTTTAATAGACTACAGATTTAGCCAGCGACGCAACGGAAAATATTGCCCCCTGCAAAGTCAGGTTTTAGCAACCAGCCGGATCTTACAAAGGATTGCAAGACCATAATTTTTGGATACTTTTTTTTCTGCTCTGATTTATTAAAATTTGAATAAATCCAATAAATTACACAATAAAGAATTTTTAATTCACACTATATACAGAACTTTTAGATGAAAGGAGAATGTTTAGAAAAGATGTCATTTTTTCTTCATTTTTTGCTAAAAAATTGGATTTAAATAATCTTTTATTGTGATAATATTCTTAAGGCAATTTTATATGTATATTTTATTTCAAGCTATTAATTACTCATTCAAAATTAGTTACACAATATCACGGTACAGAACGTCGTCAGTAACCTTAAACTGAGTTTAAAGTAAAATGCTGTTTATGAAGAAGTACTTTTCTTTAATAAAAAGTAGTATTTCAACCATTTTGAAATCAACTATCAATGAAAAAATAAATATAAAGCGATGCAATAACAGTAACCTCAAGTCTGAAAGCAGATAGAGTTAATTGCTCAAAACCACTTGGTGGAAATTTAAATAGCAATATATATGTATATATACACTGGTGTGCAAAAATTAAGGACGAAGTCGAAAAATTAGCATATCAGCTGAACGAAGAGGCAGAGCGGACAGAAAGACCAATCAGGAGATTAAGTAAGGTGATGTACGGTAGCACATGCGCAGATATGCAGGTAGACGTAATGGGGGAGTGTCTGAGTAGTATAAAGCATGTTGTCGGTGTAAGATCAGTATTTCTGGCAAAGAGATTGCACGCCGTATAGCAGTTAAAATCACACCGAGTTGCTGCCTCAGCGAGAAATAGCGAATAATCAATCTGTTATACGACATCTGGATGCTTTTACCCGAGGTCGAATCATTGGAAAGTTGGAGGAAGGCCGCAGTGTGACAAGTGTGGCTGCAGAGTTCGGAATTGCTCACAGCATCGTTTCACGACTTTGGAGACAATTTCAAACTACAGAGGAACAGCTATCCGGGGGTTCAGTAGTGGTCGTCCACGAGGAACCACACCCGCAGATGACCGGTACATTGTCTATCAGGCCAGAAGAAAAAGGTGGCAGACAGCGGGAGAAATCGCTAGACACACGACACAGGCGACTGGACGACCGATATCGCGTTTTACCGTGGCCAGAAGACTGCACGATGGTGGTCTGTTTGCACGACGTCCTGTACGGTGTGTACCTTTAACGCCTGCCCATCGGAGAAGGCGTTCTCTGTCGTGCCGGGAACACCGGAATTGGAGAGACAATGAATGGGGACGAGTACTCTTTACAGATGAGAGCAGATTCAGTTTGAGTAACGATTCTCATCGCATACTCATCTGGAGAGAGCGGGGAAGCCGCAATCATCCCTCGAACATCATTGAAAGGGACAGGTATGGAGGTCGCGGTGTTCTCGTTAGGGGAGGCATCATGCTTGGTAGTCATACAGACCTTCACATCTTCGACGCAGGTTCAGTCAACGGGACCCGTTATTGTAACGAGATACTTCTTCCATATGTGCGTCTTTTTAGAGGCGCTATGGGTCTGCAGTTTCTTTTCATGGACGACAATGCACCATGTCATCGCACAGTAGCTGCCGAACAGCTCTTAGAGAGTGAGGATATTGAACGTATGGATTGGCCGACACGATCTCCGGATCTCAATCCCATCGAGCATGTATGGGATTTTCTAGGCAGACGCTTGGCAGCTCGTACCTTACCACCAGTAACGATTCGGGAGCTTCGATTGGCGCTGCAAGACGAATGGGCAGCAATGCCTCAACAACTCATTGACACCCTCATTCTCAGCATGGGCAGACGCTGTGAAACCTGCCTGGCAGTCAGGGGAGATCATATCCCCTACTAAAGACCGGATGTTTCTTGCTGGACACCCATCACAGGGATGTTTCGGCCTTCAGTCGCATTGCGCTCCATGCTACTTTTTCAATCAAGCTTTTTTATCCCTCTGATTTCTCTTTTAGTAAGTGTTGCTTACATATTACACATGTCCTTACGTATTGGGGATCTTATGGTATTAAATGTGTTGATTTGGAAAGCTTTTGTACAAAGATATATTGAAAAAACCGTCTCGTCCTTAATTTTTGCACACCAGTGTATATAATCAAAATTCTTCCCTATTCTCTCTATATTTTTCTTAGTTGATATTCACAGAGTGAGTGAGGGTTACATTAAGGTCGGTTCTAAAGCTTCATGTGGGCTATTGGCGACGGACCTAGTAATTTTGAACCATGATCAAGTGACGAGGACGACACCTGAACTGGCACTACCATTTCCTAACTTCCACAACATACCGACGAAAGAAGACAGAATACACAAGCTATATTTTTAATCACTTCAGTTTTAAGCTGAATTCAGAAAATTCTTTTATTTGATCTAAAAATGCTGAAATAAAATATCACTCAAAACAATATGATTTCAGTCAATCAAAAATTTTCCATGGCAATAAATGATTGTCATTGAGAACGTTATTCACATGCAAGAAAATCTTAAATCTCATTATTAGTCATTTCAATATAAACGAAATTCAAAATCCAGCATTTTATGAATAGAGATAGCAAATTTCAGATATAACAAGATATATTGGGAAGGAAAAATAGATAAAAATGTTTGCAGTCTTAACAAATACAGGTGTTTGCAAATGCCTATAAGGAGAGTTTTTCAAAGAAACTAATAAATCTTTGAGATTTTATCTGTTTTCTGAAGAAAAAAAAATATTATCCAGATGGAAGTATTTGTCCTGTTTAAACTGTATCACGTGCTCTAGCAGTGAACATTAATTTAGACGTTAAAATGAACTATTGTATATTTTAAAATTTTTTATTTGTACATATATAAATAAAATAAATCACAGGAATAGATTTTCAGTTGTCTCTATTTTTTATCACATTGAATATTTTCCTTATTTTACCACAGGTTTTTTTTCTCTCATTTTTTTAAAATTTTAAATAAAATTTTCATTTTACCGGTTACAAAAGTAAACTCATTTTACGAACTAACTTGATGTTATTTACAAAAACAAATAAACTGATTAATAATATTACTTTCACTCGATTTTCAGTAAAAATACAATTTATTTTAAAGAAATATTTTTAATTAAACTTTTTAGTGCACCCGATCCAAAAATATACAGAAATTCTATTACGAGTTTTTTTTTTCAAAGACATTCTGTTACATCTGAACAGATATATATATATATATTAACATCAACGTTCGAGAGAAAAGTTTAATACAAATAAAATTGAAAATTTCTATTAAAATATGTTTTTTTTTCTTGCATTAAATCTGGCATTGTAAAATAAACGTAAGAAGTATCAGAACATAAAATAAGACACGAGAAAGCATCAGAAATTTAACATAACTCACCAAGAATTCGTTTCATAGTACATACAGTGTGTGCAGGAATATCTTTTAGAATGCTTAATGTCCTTTACATTGAGAAACACTTTCAATCCTTTCGAAACACAAGCTTAGACGAGAGTACGTGTAGATAGATATCTGACTAAATCTTTCGTTGTTATTGAAAACAGCTTGACTTTTTTTACAATGTCGAGTTTCCAATCGCAAGCGATTTATTACTTATTTTTCTCAAAACTATAACCAATAATGGCCTCAATTTTTGTTTTTTTGGGAAAAGCAAGCCTTGTTATGCAATGCTTTAAAAATAGTGATCTCTGATGAATTGACGATTGAGGAAAGTTTTAAATAAATTTCGTTCAACCTTGAACTCTAACAAAATAATAGCACCGATTCTAAGCTTATATTTTCAATTCGGTTTTATTCTACCGTACTGAGGAAAATGTTACGAGAAGATAATGATTTTGTTTCTTGCTATTTCTTTTTCCGGATTTAGTTTCAGTCGTGTATCTGATTAGTAGTGACATCTTTAGCCAAAAGTCGACCCTAAAAATAATATTCAATTCTAAAAAATTAGGAATTCTGAAATTGATAATTTTATTTATGTTAGATTATTTTTGAGTTGATCATATTAAAATGCTTTTTTTTATCATTTTGTTTCTTTACATACAATTAATTAATTTGGCTTAATTAGAAGCAAAAAAAAGTTAGCCTTTTTTTTAAAGTCTGTTTAATTTATGCATGCGCGAGCCATCTTCAAAATAATAAACAAACTTTAAAACTTTAGTCATTGTATAAAACTCATATTAAAACCTGGGGATTATATTTTTAAATTATAAAAACAAGATTATTTATTAAGTGAGAGACAGGGCGGATCCTAGGGTGTCGGCCGCCCGCGTGCAAAGACCTAATGTGCCGCCCCTCTAGAAGATTTTTCACAGATTGACTAATACTTAACGTTGACGCTATAAATTCATCTACCTGTATTAAAGTTAAACACATTAATAAAATGTAAATACAATTCTAAGTGCAGAACTCCTTTTTTTACCAGCTAATATGTCACAATAGCGGCAAAATACTTAATTAAACAATAAACAAAAAAAAGTACTACCTTTAAAATAAAAATTGACATTTTATAATTAGAAATACAAAATATAACTGTACTTACTCAGAAAATATAATCCAATAAGAAAAAGTACTAAAGCATAAACCTCGTGAAACGAAAAGTATATAAATCAGTCCTTCTACAAAAAGACTACCTAATAATTAACTATAAAATAACTTTTCTGGCTTTCTGAGAACCAAGTTTGTCGATAGTTTCGATGAAATCCATTTTTTCTGAGATTTAGGATTCAATAGAGATGATGGTTAAATCAGAAAACCTTTCTTGTGTCGTATTATTTCTCGAGTAATTTTTTATAATTTTTCATTTTCTAAAACTTCTTTCCTTGAAGCTAGAGAAACAGAAAAGGTTAAAAAAATTCTCTTTGCTTCAGCAAAATTTGGACATCATTCTTGACTATAATTTCTAATACCTCAATTGGCTGTTTTTATCTGGATAAATATCTTTGAAGGAAGTCATTTCATTAAAGGGTTGTATGCCATCTATATTTTTCACAATATTTGCTTCCTCCTGTACCTGTAACTTAACATTCAAGTCCATCTCAGGCATTCATGAGATCATCAGAAATGTTGTGAAACATACAGAAAGCAGAATATCGAATAGCACTCAGATAATCAGGTAAATCGTCCGTTAGCGGAAGAGATCGCGAATTGCGGGAAGGAATTTATAGTTGGTTCATCACTCCCTCATAAACAAATAAATAGACCTTTTACCGGAGCTTTGAGATGGGAAATTCGGGATCGATACCTAAATCTCTAGTAAGTTTTGTTACTGAGTCGACAGATATCTTGAAAGTTATCATCAGATCCTTTGGGAAACTAAATACTTTTTACGTTTATCTATGCCTTCAATGCATTCATTCTACGATGTTTAAATTAGGGTTTGAATCATTTTTTTTCAATACATCAATTCATGATAAGAAATCATGCCAAATTAAAATTGAATAAAAAGTTTAAATGTTACATTTTTCCCCCTGTGTCTAATGGTATCTTCAATTAAGGCATTTAATACGGTAATAATATTTTTAGGTCTTGTTTAAGAGGTCTAATAGCAATGATACGAACTTCAATCCTTGTTTTTCTTATATAACGTTTTTAAAGTTAAGACTTTTCACGTGTTTTTTTGGTAAATATCATTGATAATAGGGAAGCATAAAAGTAATTACATACCTCTTCTACCTTATAAAAAAGAACATAAATTTCACCAATGAAGCTGGCAGCGTATGACTCATTCAGTTCTGTGTTTGATGATAAATGATAATCTTTTCACAGACCCCCGTTTTCAATTTCTCTGCAAGACGTTAGTTATTACTCATTTGGTGGAATCTCAATCGAAATTATTAACATACAGCAGTGTTCCCTAACCTTTTAATCGCCGCCTACCGATCAACATTGGATAATTTTATCTGCGGCCCGCTGAGGGGAAGACGTTGATTGTTTATATTTGATATTTAATAGTTTTATTTTAATTGTATTTAAACGTGCCTTCAGAATGAAATATAGCTTCACCAAAAATGAATATAAAGTGATTTTCATTAAAAGTAGCCCAAACCCAAGAAAAATATACCACTGTAAATAAAATGGAAATAATTTAATATTTCTTGTGCGGACCAGTAGTATTTGATCCGTGGACCGGTACCGGTTCGTAGACCGGGGGGTTGAGACCACTGACCTGCAGCACTATACTACACTGAAAAGCAAACATAAGGAACTTATTTCAACTGCAAATGAACAGCATTATTTCGAATTTTGAAAATTTGTACAAAACAATGTCCTATATTTACATGATTTAGCTGCAAGATATGGCTGTAGGTTTGCATTAACATGTTTCTAAAATGTTTTCTGCTATGAACAGAATAAAATCAATTTTACTAAAAATTAACTTATATGCATTTAAAAACACTTAATTTTATTAGCATCTTCAAGAGAGAGAACTAATACTGTAGTAAATATTACTTGGTAAAAAAACCCCTACAAATTCAAAAGCCGTATTAAATAAGTACTGATTCCTTAATAAGTATTTAGATTCAAAATGTTCTGAGTTACTGATTTTTATTTTATACCTAACCTAATTAATTGAACCTGCATAAAGTTTATTAACAATATATATAACCTAGGTTTGTACTTTATATTTTTTATATTATTTTTAAATTGGAAGTGGCAAGCAAGACTATTTTTTGTCAGGCAGTGGAATCCTTCTAGAAATTTGGCCACCTCTGATTTAGTGGAATTCTTGAATGCGCAAAATCGTCATTGTTCGACGGTGTGAAGTTTTTATTGTGACTACAAACTCCTTTTTTTTTAAGTGACGGTGAGAAATTTTTATTGTGACAACAAACTCCTGACTGCTGAGCTATTTCGAAAAGAAAGACAGCCACAAGAGACAAACCTTTTCACAGATTTTCTTTTTTTTAATTAGAAATAAATGCACTCGTATTGTTTACGTAAGGTGATCGTGGGAAAAATGCGTTGATGTATGCAAATGTTTAGGCAAATGCTTTGAAAATGACAAGATCTCAGAGGATTGTTTATAAGATCTATAGTGTGTTCAACTTCACGCATCATTTAGTTCTATAAAAAAAAGGTGCAAAAATGCTTTTGTTTCGTCTATTTCTCAAAACAGTGGTGGTTGACCTCCCATACTTCACCCCCCCCCCCTCCCAGTGTCAATAGGACCTCTACATCAATCTTCAAACTGCGTTCGCGGGGTTCTTCACAAGTCAAAATAAAAATTCGAAAAGAAAAAGGGAATGTGTATGTTTATATATAAAATAGATTCCTGCTATCTATGGAGTTTATATAATCACTAGAGTACCTAAAATCGTGTTTTCCAAAGAGGATCCCACGAGGAAATTTAAAACAAATTCGGCGCCGGACAGCCTCTTTTTTCAGTAATTTCCAGCAATTTTTATTGTAATATAATAAAAAAATATTAAAACATTTTTTCCTTATAATGTACTACCTAGATTATAAGTATTCAGATGCTTACTATCCAGGGTCTCACAAAATTGTTTTATACTCGTTGGTGCAATTGTATGCACATCTAACACCTGTAAAATAATATTTCTCAGATAAAACTAATCTAGAATGTGTGTGTGTGTGTGCATAAATCAGAAGGCTTGCGAATAAACGGGAGGGAACAACTTATCGACATATCAACTGATTCGACGTTAAAACTTACATTTAAACAGGAACAGCTTCTAAATTTAAGGTTGCGAAGTTTGTAGAATGCATAGAAGTTTCACAAACAGTTATGAACATTTAAATGCCATTTTGAGCAACGTATTTATGTTATAAACATTTCCCTCGACGTATGGGCAACAAAAATAAAATGCAAAAACAAATTAACATGGAATATGAAATGCGACTCTAGACAACTTCAATGGACGTAGACTTCCACGTTTGTGAAAAAAAAACACACACACACACATACCCTTGTTACACTAAATATAATACAAAGGTTGAAATGACACGTATTGCGCAAATTAAGGCTATAAATGCAGTGTTTCTCAAACTGTGGGTCACGTCCCCCATGAGAGGCGTAATAACTCTACGAGGGAGGCGCTTGTATATTGAAAAGTCAGACACAAACGATTATTTTTTAAAAATATGAATTTACTGAAAGTAAACCAAGGAAATACATTCTGACATAATAAAAAAATACACAATTACACGGAATAATTTAACAATACTAAGTTAAGAACAAGTGTAACAACTGCCAGTGACCCAATGGGCTTGTCTCGTATAAAATTATATACAAAAACATACTATTATCTTGATAGATTGTACGGTTTATAATTAATCCCTTAACTGCCGATTAAAAGTTACGCGATTCGCTCCCCAATGCCACTGATTTCCCCGTAGGTGCGCGAATGGGATGTATTGGGGGAGGGAAGAAAAGGAATAAAAATAAGCAAATTACCTAAAATTAATTAATCCTTCGCAAACACTGTCAAGGTCCTTTTATTGCATTCCAAAAGCCTTTGGAATAATTTTATGGTTAACAGTGCACAGAAAAGATCGTACTTTGGAAAGATGTATACATACGTTCGGGGCAGTTAACGCTTTGGCTGAGCGAGACGTTTATAAATGCCAGTGGCACCTAAGAGGTTCTAGCCGCAATGTAGCTCTAATATCTAAGTATAGTATAATTGAATTCAATACATTGTTATTGGATGGTGGGAAAGGGGGGCGATGAAAATTATAATTAAATATTGAGTCGAAAAGGTTGAAAGTTTGAGAAGCACTGGGATAAGTGGATAATATTACATGAAATTACACTTCAACTCGGAGATGGGGTACACATAAAAGCGGGCAGATCTATGCACAGTGAAAAACGTTTAACACAAAACTGAGGGTACTGAAATATTTTTTCGTGTTAAGGGATATTGCAAGAAAAAGGAAAACTCATTATAATTAAGCTTATTAAAGTACATTTATTTGCATAGATATGTATATATGTATGTATTAATTAAAATCAATGAAAAAAACATTCTGAAGAACTTGATGAAATTTAATACAAATTTTCAAGTTTTTTGTAAAACAAAACATTTATTGAGTTTTTGTAAAATAATCTGATAATTTTTTTGCATTGTCTTTGTTACTATCGAATTATCCAGAAATTGTTCGATCTGTCGTCCATTTTGTTGTTCAATTCACCACTGGAATGTGCGCGTCAAAGTAAATTCTCTTACTTTTTTCATGATGTTTCTCATTTCGGATGACTTGAGAACTGGAGATCTATTATTCATTCCATTTCCCCGTCGGAATCTGTATCAATGATATATTTTGCGCTTTGAACACACTCCAAAATGTCTTTGGCTGCCATGATTGGGGCTGCACACACATTATCATCATGTACTGCAACGAATTCTTCTGATGATACAATAGGGCATTCCAATAATACAGAAAACTAATGCGAAACCATCTCTTTTTCATTTCACACCCCTCTGATATGTCTGGTGTTTTTCATATTTTGTTCATTCCCAGAAGGAAAATTTTTCATTTTAAGATGGAAAAAGAAATGCATGAAAATACATAGCAGTTTGTCAGGATCATTGTATTATTTCGTGTTATCCGATATTTCGCTTTAAGCGCTTTCGCGTTAAACGTATTGCACTGTAAATCATGATTAGCTTTTAATATGTTTTCTTTTATTATTGTTTTTAGTGCTATATTGTGAATCCTTTGATTCGCCTATTTAATTGCGTAGCATCTTGTTACATTTTGGGCATAGTACTAAACGCATACAGTACTGAAGTACTGTTAGGGTTCATGTACGCCACTAGATAGCGCTATTTAAATTATAAGGTGTGTACTATTGTTTACGCGGGAGAAGTAAAAAAGAACGATTGAAAGGAGGCTGTATGGGCCATTCGCTCTATGTTAGCGATACTTTTTTTATATATAATGTTTTATGATAATGTAAAAACAAGAAATTGATAGAGGCTGTGCGGGCCATTCGCTCAATGTTAGCGATATTGTTTTATAAATATTGTTAAAATAAAACCATTTGAAAGACATCAACATAAAAATTGGAGGCACCGACGAGATGCAAAGAGATAAGTAATTTTGAATAATATTTTTGATATTTGAAACTGTTATTAGGACTTATTGTGCATAGAACTAATTTAAATGAATGAACCGAATTATTTTTGATTTCATGATTTTACTGCATATTTTTTATTATTGATTTGGATATTTTGGTGAATAAATTTTTTATATGAGTGAAACAGAGAAAGCTCAAATGGCTGAAATTCGAGCAGCCAGAGGTCGTGTAAAGGCATCTTTGACCAGGCTAGAAAATACTTTTGATGAGATAGTTCCAATTTGGAAATCCATCCTGATGAATGCTCCATGGCCCTAGGACTTACCTGGAATTCTATGAAGGATATCTTCATTTTCAATTTAAAAGTAAATTTTCCGGACAATATCACTAAACGTTTTTTCTGTCACAATCGGCAAGATTGTTCGATCCTCTCGGTTTCCTGACTCCCTGTACCGTGTCTATTAAGATTTTTTATCAACAGTTATGGCTGTTGAAATTAGATTGGGACAGTCCTCTTACAGAAGCGCTTGCAACGAAATGGAAAACATTCCAGAAGGAGTTTGAACAAGTTTGTTCAATCCACATTCCCAGGTGGATCCACACTGCTAGCCAACAAATAACTCTGCATGGTTTTAGTGATGCGTCTGAGTTGGCCTATGCATCGGTCATCTATGCTGTGCAGCCGCAAGCCGATGGTAATACCAAGGTGACTCTTTTTTGGCTAAACTCAGGGGTGGCACCTCTAAAGTCAGTATCAATTCCAAGATTGGAGCTCAACGGTGCACTGTTACTTGCACGCCTTTATGCAACCTGCAAGAACATCTTGAAGGAGTATGATGTTCACTTCTATGCATGGACTGATTCCCAAGTGGTTCTATCTTGGCTGTCTTCTCATCCAAGGAACTGGAAGCCTTACATTGCCAATAGAACATCCGAAATTTTGGACTTGGTTCCAGCAGATAGTTGGCGTTACGTGCCCACCAAGATGAATCCAGCTGACATTGCATGCAGAGATTTATCACCTAAAGAACTTCCCACATGTGTTCTATGGTGGGAAGGCCCTCAATGGCTTTCCTGTGAGATGGACTCTTGGCCTAAGCAACCCAAGAGAAATGATCAGACTAGTTCAGTGTCAAAGGAAAGAAAACGAGCAGCTTTTAGCTTCCCTGTGGCTGTCAACTGTGACTTTATTGACTCTTTATTTTTAAAATTTTCATCATTTACTAAGATAATTGATATTTTTGCATTCTGTTTTAGATACATCACAAATTGTAAAGCTAGAGTTGGCAAGATGAAAAATTTAGATTCCAAGGGTAAATACCATGTCCCTCCTTTAACCACATATGAAAGGAGGCAGGCAAGTAATAAAATTTTCTTGTATATACAAAATTTATTCTTTAAAGAGGAAATCAGTTGTATTAAAGCTAATAAGCCTGTAGTAAAAAAAAGTATACTATCTGCTCTTTGTCCTTTCATTGACAAAGACGGTTTAATTCGAGTAGGAGGTCGACTTCGAAATTCGACACTCCAATATGGTGCTAAGCACCCAATCATCTTGCCAAATCAGCATGAAATTTGTAAATTAATTGTAAATATGTATCATATTTTATATTTGCATGCTGGATGTACTGTATTATTAGGTATTATTAAGCAAACTTATTGATTATTGGTTTAAAAAAATATTGTAAAAAAATGTATTCATAAATGTATAATATGTTGTAGGTATCGAGCAACTACATCCAAGCAATTAATGGGTGATCTACCAACTCATAGGGTTACTCCCAGTAGGCCATTTTCTGTTTGTGGCGTAGATTATGCTGGCCCCATCAATATTTTAAGATATAGAGGTAGAGGAGCAAAGACTACTAAGGGATATATAGCTCTTTTTGTATGTTTTGTTACCAAAGCTCTACATTTAGAACTAGTGAGTGATCTCACTTCTGAGGCTTTTATTGCCTCCTTGAAACGCTTTTGTGCTAGAAGAGGAGCACCTAAGCACATTTATTGTGATAATGGTACCACTTTTGTTGGTGCCAGAAAAAAATTGCAAGAAATATTTAAATTTGCCTCAAAACTTAATGAAAATGAACACTTTTGCTATTTTCTATCTCAAGTGAATATAGAGTGGCATTTTTTAGCCCTCCAGTGAGTCCTCATTTTGGAGGATTATGGGAAGCAGGAGTTAAGAGTATTAAGTACCATTTAAAAAGGGTCATTGGAAACACAAATTTAACTTTTGAGGAGTTCAGCACTTTGTTAACACAAGTAGAGGCAATTCTGAACTCAAGACCTCTACTCTCTTTGGATTGTGACAATGATCCAGACAGTTTAAATATTTTAACTCCTTCTCATTTTCTCATAGGTGAGGTTATTACCTCTTCCCCTGAGCATACCAATGATGATAAACTTTCTCTTCGCTCCCGTTGGGATATTGTCCAAAAAATGAAGTTAGGTTTTTGGAGAAAGTGGAAAATGGATTATCTGAGTAATTTGCAAACCAGAACTAAATGGAAATGTCATAACAATAATTTTAAGGTTGGAGAAATTGTAATTATTAAGGAAGATAACATTCCTCCAGTAACCTGGCCTTTAGGTAAAGTAATTGAAACGCATCCCCAGGTAAGGATGGTGTTGTAAGAGTAGTAACTCTTAGAACTGTTAAAGGTAGATTTAAAAGACCAATTCATAAGCTTTGTAAACTTCCTCTACATCAAGAATAACTTCTTGATGGGGAGTATGTTAGGGTTCATGTACGCCACTAGATGGTGCTATTTAAATTATAAGGTGTGTACTATTGTTTACGCGGGAGAAGTAAAAAAGAACGATTGAAAGGAGGCTGTATGGGCCATTCGCTCTATGTTAGCGATACTTTTTTTATATATAATGTTTTATGATAATGTAAAAACAAGAAATTGATAGAGGCTGTGCGGGCCATTCGCTCAATGTTAGCGATATTGTTTTATAAATATTGTTAAAATAAAACCATTTGAAAGACATCAACAAGTACCTACAACATAAAATAAGATTTAGAACTTCGGTAACATTAACAGTACTATGTGAATATTGAAGTGTTTTTCAAACAGGTTTTGTAAGGAAAATTATTTAATCAAAATGAGCTGCATGATTTTTTCTCAAATATTTTTATACCACATATAACTACAAAAGAATACCTTTTAATGGAATAATAACATTTTTAATAAAAAGCAAAATGGGCGGTGTTAATGAGCGTTGTTAAACCATAAGCAAAAAAATCACTTATCTCCTCTTTTGCTTTTCTAAATTGTAAGGCTCTTATTAAATTTAAAACTTTTAATTTTTCCAAATGCATATTGAATTTAAACACTACTATGTCTTAGATAATATTAACCATATTAGATATTTTCGTAAAGTATCTTTCGCAAAAATCAGTTTTGAGACACCTTTGTTAAATAACAATCCTTAGTGCGTTGCCAGTGTCGCTGATAAGCATAAAAACTCTTTTCTATTGCGATATAGCCAGCTCTGTCACTAACTTTGCTATCAAATGAAGGATGTACGTAAAAAATAGACATTAATGGACAATGTGTGTGAACCTACACACCGTGCACAAACATTCTGTTTTTCTTAAACTATGCTATGCTATCGGGAAATCGAGGCTTATTTTGATTTTTCAATAACTATTTAAAATTCAGCACATATTTATTCAACTAAATATAAGTTTTATTTTGAGAAATTGCACAAAATTTTGCTTGATTGATAGAACTATATGCGGCCGCCCTCGTGCGGTGCACACGCTGCACACCTATTAGGATCGACCCTGGTGAGAGTGTACGACTGTTATCTTTTTTTCTCACCATGTATCGAAAAACAACTATTTAAATGTAATTTTTGTTATTAAATACGAGCTATTTTAAACTGCAAAATTTGCACATAATTAGTACCAAACAACTCACTTAAGTTATGTGTACTGCTTTTAATACCATTAAATATTAAAAAGAGTAACAACGAACTTTAAAGAAGAAAGGAAGTGGGCATTCGATTGAAATGTAGAACATGAAAACATTTTACCATTAAATGTTGTAAGAGTTTTAGTCAAAATAAAAGAAAAGAATTTAATGCATCAGCGTCTCCCGAACTAGACAAAAAGTAAAAACAATTTGCTTCCCGAATGAAAAAATTATTACACTTAACACTTAATGACAAATTTAATGCTTTCAATTCTCATAGTTATATTATTACTAAGAAAAAAAGAGGGTAAAAAACATTTTTACTACAGGGGGAAAAATAGTTATGAAGGATTTTTCCTTTTTTTTGAAGGTGTACTTAAAAATACCGATATAACTATAAAATACTCCAAACAATTTCAACATTAATTACAATCTACTCTTGATGATTCGAAGTTAGAGGGACCAATTGAAAACTTTGAATTATAAAGAGGTTAGGAAAAAACTCACAAAATACACAGAAAAGAAATTTTTTTCTAACACATTTAAATTTGAAACTATGTAATAAAATAAAACTTGCACTTGTGTGAATAAAATTATTTTAAAGCTTTTTATAAAGTACATATTATACAGAAGTTAAATGTCCTGTATTAAAAGAATACATTTATGTATTAAAAACAATTATTAAAAGAATACATACTGTACATAATTAATCTTTCTTTCACGAAAAAAGTTCTTATCCTCTTAAAAATCTGTGTTTATCCTGTTATCAGTTCCCTCAGACACTCTCTCCAACACTATTGTTTCTTCAAGGAGCACATGCTCGTTTGGATGCCACATCTCAAAAGTCACACCGATGAGGCATAAATCGTCATGTCACTCTGACGCAAGATACACAATCCTACACATCTTTTCTTCATAATAGCGGGCCATCCCTTCTGAGCCCATGTGTAGCAAGGCCTCTTGTTAAATGAAGATATGGATGGCTAACAACAAGTGCAGCCGATCTAGTATCCACTTGAAGAAGGAAATAAATAAAAGTGTCTTTTTGCTTGAGGAACCGAGAAAAACAAAGAAGGTTCAGCGGACAAATGGGGTCATCAAAGAGTTTACATTCAGCATAGACATGCAGAGACAATACAACATAAACGATGTAATCTCCAACCTGTTTGCTGCTCGACTCTAAATGATAGTGAGTGTTCGAATTGTCAATAACTATATCAGATAACTTCGAATTATCACGTCTGGCCAGCCTCAGAATTTACTTCGAAATATTGAGTGTACCAAAACGCATTGTTATAGTTCGAAATATCAAGAGTTCTTTTAGGGGCTGAGCATATACTTCGAATTAGTGAGAGTTTCGTATTATCCAAGGTTTGAATTAGCGAGAGGCGACTGTAGTTAAAAAACTCCAAGAATACATTCTTTAAATCAGGGGTATATACTTTTTTTAAAAAATAAATCGATAAATCTACAAATAAGTCACAATAATATATTTCAAATTTTTGCAAAATACTTTTAAAAGAAATTGCGGTTATCAGTTTCTGAATACCATAAAAGATGTTATGTTTTAAGAAAAACACTAAATATCCTTTGATTCTGTTCAACTTTATTTAGTTTCAAGTTGTTATGAAATATTAACTATTTTTGTGTGAAGTAGCCCCTCTCGTTATATTCATAAAACAATTCAAAAAGTTTTATTCAATTAAAGCATAATCTGTTCTAATGGCTTAAAAATAACGTTTTGTAGAACAAATTTTGTTGATAATAAACTGAATGAGTGAATCAATATTATTTTATTAAAGCATAACTGTTGAAAAATGACGTGACAAAGCTGTGTCCGAATTTCTTTTTTTCACATCGCTTTGCTACTCATTTTTGTAATTCTTTCTCTTATCACACATTACTAATTAATTTAACACATTCATTAAATTTTCATACCTATTTCTAATGTTTAACAAGAGATTTATACTTTTTGAGAGCAGAGTGTATAAAATAATAATTGGTTAGTAATGAAAGTTTTTGATTAATAATTAGGAATTCTTCTGTGATGGAGATGAAATTGTTTTTAACATCATTTAAAGGTTTGGGATATCTGAAATAATCTCATTATAAACAAACATTTGATATGTTTTATAGTTTGACTTCCTTTGCAATTATTACCCTTCAAAAGGTTTGAATTTTTTTAGAAATGCCTGTCTTCAACATTCAGAAAGAAATGAACTTGACTTTTTAAAAATAAATTAAGAAACCTGCTTAAAGAAATAGGTCTTTTTTAATAAAATTATTTTAAAGTAGAACAAATTAAATTGTTTTCATGAAAATTTCTCATATAATGAAGCAAAAAATTCTTATCGGACAGTTTTATTCAATAATCATGCTCATTTTAACATGCATTATTTATTGACACTTAATTTTAACATTACATGAATATACTATAAGTAAATAAAGCAGACTCTATGAATGTAACACATTGTTACTATAAGGACAAATAGTGAACAAATAGAGGATCTAACTGACTAACTAACCAGATTAAATGAAATATCCTAAGAATTTTAAAATTTCAAATCTTAAATCTATACAATCAACTTTCTGAATTTACATAAAACAAATTAGAATACTTAAATCATGCAACTTATAGAAAGAAGTTTCGAATAAAAAAATACACATATAAAATGGCAGTGTAACTATTTTTTGTAAAATATCTCGATACAATTTTTTTCATGTCCAATACAATTTCAAGTACAATAAACCTTTGTATAACATTTGTTTATCATACCCGTAAAAATACATATTAAATACTAAAGCTTATTATATTTATTTTTAAACACTCTAATTTTCCTTACATTAGTTTTTATTTTTATTAATAAATCTTTACATTGCATATACTACATCAAAATAAAATTGACAAAGGATTTTCTTTTTTTTTTAATTTGACACTAATTACAAAATTCCTACAATCTGTTCCTTTAAAATATACGAAGCATTATCTTCTGTTTTAATGGGAATATTTGATTTTTACACTGAACATACCAACATTTAATGCATACCTATTTCTACCAGTTATTGTATGTATAGTGTTAAATATACTTCAGTTCATCCAAAATTAAACTTATTTGGATTAATGTATTGCCATGTTATTTTGTTATCACTGAATATGCATCTTAAGTAACCTTTTATACATAATTATATTTATATTTTAAAAAATTGAAAATGAAACAACATTAAGAAAATAGATTCAGAATTCTTGCTCTAAAGTTTCATGTTTGAAAATATATTAACTTCAAATATAAAATTAATTACTTCAAAGTTTGTCTATGAAATGCTAAATCAGTACTCATACCATTCCAAAATTTGGAACATACATATTAAACTGCCAACTAATTTCGCCAATCAAAAAGACATCCGAATTTTAAAAAAATTATATCACTATAATTACTCGTGATCATGAACAGTTTCTACTATTGGCTGTATATCGTAGCATTTGGCGGTTTTATGATTTTAAGAAATTAGAGAGTTTATATTATAATATACAAGTGCTCCAAATTTGCCCTCTCAATACACGTCAAACAAAAATATCAGTGATTTTGGACAATTAACCCATTAAAAATAATTTTGAAATTTTTCTGAAATTACCTTTTTTTTTTTTTACTGAATTTTGCATTAATGTAGATTATTGAGAACAGCAATTTGTCAAGTTATTCCTTTAAGGGTAAATAGAGAAATGAAAAAGGTTATATTAAAATTTCGAATACTTCTATTGCTTTTAGAAAGTAAATATCCTACAGAATCAAATGTTTATATGTAAAATCATATTTGGTTTCATGATCTTAATTACTGATAAATATCATAGAACTGATCTAAGAACACTTCTTGGGTCAATATTTGTAAATAACTCAATACAACAAATTTATTCAGGACTTAAATTTATAAGCAGGATAGTATCAATACAGATGAACCTTTTAGACTTTAATACTTATGTAAAAATTAAAATCCAGAGTGTTCTTATGCTTAATACATTTCAGCTGGGTTGCATAGATTTCTTCAATAATATGTGTATAGTCTATATGTAAAACTTATCATCAAATTTAATGAATTTTACATTTTGATAACCCTTCTGCAAATACCAATAAATGTTATCCATAGTAAAAAAATTGTACATCTGTGTAACAAATTTATACCAGTCAAAATCTGAAAAACAGATGTTGTGTTAAGAAATCCCTATACTACATAATAAATACATACACCACACAAATATTTTATAATTTTTATTTTTTTTTTGTGTAAGAGAATTATGAATTCAAAAATGACATTATTTTGACCATGCAGGAGAGAATAGGACTTTTATATTCGATATATATATATACACACCAATTTATCTTCCATAATATACACAATTTAATTAAAAAAATTTTAATGTCTTAATTTTTTACCACATTCAGAATGAAATTCTCGATAAATAATATATTTTTACTAAAATGGTGCATAATTTTTTTTTTTACTTATAACTTTACAAAAGGTAAATGGTAATTTGCATTTCTAATGTTTGAAAATGGTTTTTAGTTTATCTTCAAGTATAAACAAAAATGAGCCTGTAGTAAATTAAGTTATTTTTTTCATTTCTGTAGTGAATGCTTTTCGAAATTTGTTTCCCAAAAGAATAAAATTATATAGTAATACATATTTGTCTATATATATATATATATATATATATATATATATATATATATATAATACATTATATATATACATATTTGTCTATATATATATATAATACATTATATATAGAGAGAGAGAGACAAAAACTTGTTTTAATATATGACATGTAGGGTTACATATTAGATTCTTGTGTTTTTATTTTAAATAATTTAATACAGAAATATCTATTAACTACTCTGAAGATGAGTAAAATATAATTAAAATTTAAGTTAACTAAATATATTTTATCTTTTTAGGTATGTTCTCTATATAATTTAATTTAAAATAAACAAAAAAAATTGCATTCCTGTAGATATCTATCCAAATTCCTTTTAGCAGAAGTTTCTTTTGTGAACACAAAAATAGTATAGGAATGGAGCTGGCGACGATTTCTAAAAATGTTTGGTATTGAAAACAAGATTATTCAAAGTGGTCAGAGCATAATAAGTGAGGAGATGGTTTAAAATCCTTACACTTCATCACGTTAACTAAACACTCGAATTTTTTTTACCGGGATATTAAAAACAGATTTTTTTCCTATACAATTATCTGATCTTTTACTGTAATCGAGTTATAATGTAAAAGAGCAAGAGCAAAATAGTACACAAAGAATTATTAGGTTAGAGTTAAGCGAGAGACAAACCAAAACATATTCACGTGCTCTCCTCATCACGTGATCATGACGTCACATGAATCAACCTCAATCAAAGTCGTAAACATCACGCGATAATGATATCCGACTGTTGCCAAACCTACAAAACAAAATTTGAGTTCTTGAAAGAATAGTTTTTAAAAAATGATTTATTCGAAAACTAATCCCCATTACGTATCAAAGGACAATAAATAGATAAATATGACAACGCATAAACATAACCATAGAAGAGTTATACAATAATTTGGAAAAATCTAAGCGTAAAGTTAAAATTTTCGCATTCAGACCGAATCGTGACATCGTATGACGTCATAACACCAAAAAATCACTTAAAAATTAAATTAAAAAAATTTAGAGAGAATTTCGAAATTAAAAGTACATAAGATCCTGACCGGAGTCAAATGCAACGTTGTGTCAATATTTCAGATTAATCCATGCAGAACTTTTTGAGTTATGCGAGCATACACAAACCAACACAGCATTTATATATATATAGATAAGGGCAAAAACGACTTCTACATTTTTCAAGCAAAGAAAGAAAAAAATTGCCAGCATTTGTACACAATTTTTTTCATGAATTGAACTAAGTTTCATCTTTCTTCATATAATTTTATGAAATAAAAAATAATTTAACGGCATTTTTAGTGCCTGCGTTTTTCAAAATTATTAAGAAATAATGAAAGGTGTCAAATAAAATTTTTTTATATGTATTAAAAATCCAGGAATCAGCAGTGCTTTCGGTATAACATGGGATAAAAAATAGACAACATACATCAAAAACAAGTATTTTTTTATGACATTTTATTCCTAAAAATGATTTGTCCGTTATGTTGTAAAAAACTTATGAGAAATGTTTTATTTGATCTTTTGAATTAGCAAGTTTTTATAATGATTTTCTTCTATTTTTATTAAACAATAAGAGCTCTTTAATACAAACTCATAACATAAAATAGCCTTATCAACAAATCAGAATATCCAATTTTGCAAATTAATTTTTAATTCTGATTGTCTAAAATATAAATTTTGCTTTTTTTATGACACTGCTGTATTGAATTTAAATAATACACACTATTTTTGTTGTCTAAAGTTATCACCGTAGAGAGAGAGATAGAAGTAGTTACACGTTTGTTTTTTAAAATATTTTTATTTTATGAGAAAAAGCAATATACATTGAATTATATGTGTCTAAAAACTATAATTTAGACTTGTGTGTGCAAGAGAGATTTCAAATTAAATTCGATTTTTTGGACACAGACTGAACAAATAAAATTAACTTGAAGAAAGTTTTGTTTTATAATGCTTTTTGAAATCAACTTAATGCTAAAAATATGATTTATATGTTTTGATTCGGATTTCTCAAGATTCCTTTGCTAAAACAATGGAAAAAAAGATTCATTTTAAAGAAAATAAGCTATAAATACCGAGACTTATAAATTATTTGAAATACAATACCGTATTATTCCTTTCCTCACTCGTGAAACTTTGTTTCTATTCAAGAACTGGAAGGAGTGTCTGACAAAAAGCAATAAATACTATTTACAATTTAGAAACTTTTTAAGTTTTTCTCGTACTGAAGACTTAAAAAGCCCTGAATAAAGCAAGAATCCCTTGTATAATCAAGATATTTTTTGTGTGATAAAACTTCATTTACAGACTTAGGTTCCTTTCACACAAGTTAATTTGTGCCGCAATTCAGAAGCAAGCAGTCGGAAGGTGGTTTTGAATAGAACTCGTCTGGGTCCCCCTTCACTTGTGGCCAATTGGTACTCGAAAACCATGTTCTTCATATTTACTAGACTAAGGCCGGTTTCATTTGAAGCAATTTTGTGTGTCAGTCAACTAGTTTCCTGTGATCACATCTCTAGTGTGAAGAGGAGAGAAACTTTCTTTCACAGGCGTACACAAAGTTGATTGAAAAGGAAGTGCCGCGCCGTAGGGAAATTCACAATCTAATAGGTTCAAATTGAGTCCGAAGAAACAATAAATGGCTTTCTGCATTTTCAAAACACAAGTAACCACGTGTGAAGAGCGTGGCTTCCACAATATCCTTTTAGTTGAATCAGCTAGTGGAGAGGAGAACGTGATTTTCGAGTACTATAGGAAGTGGCGGTTGACCTTGCTTGGAAGGATCCTGATTATTTCTGTGCAAAATTAGCTACAAACTACCCGCTTCTTCTGTTGGAAAAGTTAACTCGCATGGAAGGGCTCTTAAAGACTAAACTAAAAATATATTGTGGAATCTATGTTCTTCACACATGTTTACTTGTGTATTGAAAAGGATTTTTTATGCGAAAGCTTTTTATTGCTTCTTCGGACTTAATCATTGAACCGATGAGATTGAGAACTTCTTTACGGTACTCCCTTTGCAGTCAACTTTGTGTCCACAAGAGAAAGAGATTCGCTTCACGCTAGAAGAGTGGCGACTGGAAACAAGTTGACTGGCATGAAGTTGCCTCGTGTGAAACTGGCCTCATGTTACCAAGAATAAAATTCAACTACATTTTCAAAATAAAACAGAATTAATGTATTGCATTCCTTTGCAGGAAAGAAATTGGCAACAAATTTTGTTTAATCGATGCATCACGTGTTATTTAGGTCTATTCCTAAGACAAATTATTAAAAAAAACCTAAGTAAAAAAATGATGAAATTATGCATGTTGTTTTGATAATGCCACTTAAAAGTAGTTAGAATGGATGGTAATCAAAATGAGCTTAAAAATAATGATCACTTTCGCTACAATAATGCTGGAGAGAAATGCAAAAAAATATTTTCCTGCTCCATAATGTGACGTACAGGGAACAAAAACACAGTCAGGTTAAAGATAAATATATTTGAAATTAAATTTCACAAGAACTGCCATCTTACATACATCGACTAACTTACCCTGATCGTCTCTAAAAAGGTTCACTTTCAGTTCGCTATCTCAAATCCAACACGGGTTCGAATGGAAGTGTCGAACTGCGCATGCTTTTAGAAGTCCAGATTGGAACGTAAGAGGAATGGGTTCCTAGAAGCCTTTTCTGCCCCCACAATCCAAATGAGTCTTCATAGGTTATTTCATACCAGACGAAGTCAATTGGTTTTTCAAAGCTATAATGTTCACTACAATAACAAGTAATAAAAAAAAAAATTTCTTAAGTCAATTCCTACTTAGATCAACAAAGAAAAATTTTATTTTAGCTACTTTTAATTAAATAGTTACAATTAATATACATATGACAGAATCACAACATTAAGTGGTAATTAATTTTTATTAATATTATCATTAAAGTATCGATTGTCATCCAAAACAATCGTGTATGTAAAATTTCAGTTCAACTGAATGCTTTAAAACGTGAGAAAAAAAATCTTTTAAAGTTTCGACCCAATTCGCTGAAAGTGAAATCAATGTGGCTGTATCTGTATTTCTTTAAGTGATTAGTTTCATTCCATTAATTTTAATTAATTATGATTATACCCAAAACAATAGTGTATAGAAAATTTCGGCACAAACGAGCGCTTTAAAATGTGAGAAAAATATCTTCAAGTTTTGACACAAGTCACCAAAAGGGTCGCTAAGTCACTAAAAATGATGCCAATGTGGCTGTATTTGTAATTCTTTGAATAATTAGTTTTAATCAATTAATTTTTATTTATTATAATTAAATTATTGTATTGTCATACAAAATAATCATGTACATAGAATTTCATCTCAATTGAGTGCTTTAAAATGTATTTTATAAACTCAAAAATAAATTTGCAAAAAGATAAATATATAGAGAGTGGGAGCTAATAGTAGGAATTGAAAAAGAAATCGATTCACAGAGATCATGAGAAAGTGAAAACTATTTGTACCGTCTATTCAAGTAGTTTCCGATCACTTTGACATTGTTAAGATTTTCAAACATTGACATACCTGAATCTCCTAAATCAATTTTATGTGTTCAGTTGTCACTAAATAAACTTAATAATAAACAACTTTTACTTTTCAAATCACAATTCTATGAAATCTAAATCGCTGTTAAGAGGACTTGGCACCTTTTGAACATTTTTTTTTTTATTCATGTATTTAAAAATTATATTTTATTATTTCATATAATGTTTCTATTAAAAAAATTATACGAGATGAAATTTTGCTATTATTATACACACAATTTTAAAAATTTAAATTTTTTAAGGAAAATTTTAAAATTTTACTCCTTTTGTTATTATTTATTTTTTGCCCCGGAATTTTTTTTTTTGTAATATTCTTAAGGATATTTTAAACAACTTTAGGGATCGATTTTTACAATAACTTAATTGGTTTTGGAGGGAAAAAATATAAAATGTTGATATGTATGCTAAAATTCAACAAAAAAGTCGAAATCTCTCACATTTTAAGTTAAAAAAAGAAATGTATTAAGTTTACGACAAAATCGATCTCTAATTTTGTTACATGTATTACATATAACACACAGGGAAAAAAATGGAAGTGATTGGTAAATAATTGAGGAAGGATTTTCAATGCAAAAAGACTTAAACTGAGAAAAACCATTTTAAAGTTTATAATTCTAAAAAAATAATTATTGTAACAAAAATTTTAAAAAAAATAAATATCCCATTAAAATATTATTTATAATTTTTCTTAAAAATTACAGCATTTTCATATTATTCAATCCATATATTTTATAAATGATCCTTTTTAGAGAGTATAATTGCATAAGAAAACTCAAGGAAAATGATAAAAAAAAAATTTTTGCCATAACAGAGAAATTTTAAAGGTTTTGCTTCACATGATATTGAAATGTTTTATTTTTATGAAAAAAATAAGATAAATATGAACTAAAATTTTAAAATTATTAATACAAAATGCCTTCATTAAAAAATTTTGCTTCATCTCAAAAGAAAAAAAATACACAATAATGTAATACTTCAAAAAGTATTCTGTTTTCTTTTTGTAACACCTTCTATTTTAGTTATCATTTCATATTTTAAAATAGCATTTCTTTATCAACAAGCTTTTTTTAAACTTTTTTTATCTAAAAAGGGGCGTGGTCGAATTCCCTAATTTGTTTGTTAACATTTTTCAATTGAGGTTTTCCCAACTTCTAATTTTCTGGCATATAAAAGTGGTATATCAATCGAAAGATAATAATGCACAGAATATAACTAAATCAAATACAAAAAATGATGTTTAGGTCATTTCTAAGGTGCCAAGTCCCTTAAAGACCCAAAAGGCACTAAATTATGTTATTAATGAATTAATGATTGAATTTTATTTACATGATTAATTCACCTCCAAAACATTTTCGTTGCTTAATTTTACTTTGTCATACATGACAACAACCTCCGAAACAAAAATTTTTCATCATAAAACTTACAGCTTTTGAGGATTTAAGTAGATAATAGTTTAAATATCTTGTTTTTCAAGTTAGGGAGTTATATCATCAGTAACTTCTGTACAAACGTTCCATAATATATCCTCCGATTTTTAAAAGTGCGGGAAAAGTGGACAGCTTATTAAATATTAAAATCTAGTATAGGATCCCTCAAGGCCCTTTTCGACGATGAATGAATGGAATGAATGTCGTTACTGGCTTGCCTAATAGACTTATCAAGACTCCTACAAAATGAATCACGCAGACGCCCAATATTGTCTTCTATCACAAAAACATAAGGATACTTGCCAGTTTGCGATACTTAAGTTCCCGTCTCCTTTAAAGTTCTTTCCCATTGGTAGATAGATTTGATTTTGTAGGGTCAACATTCCATTTTGTTCGAACATGTCGCTGTACACGCGTGACTGATTTAAATTTCGTTAACCAAAGTACACACTACACCTTTTGCTGTGGCGTCCACATCTTTACTAATGAAGTCAGTGTAAAAAGTTAATCGTCTGCGATTGCCGAATAATGCGTATACATGCCACCGATCAGACTAGATACAAAAAAATCTCGGAGAGTTTTCCAATCCATGGATGAACAATTTATTACATTCTGATGGGTAATTCCGTAATATTAAATCATTACTTTTGGATACATTTAGCCCGGACACCCTGTATATATAGAGGTCTAATTTTTTTATACTCATTTCTTTTTTATTTATTTTTGAAGCTATCATTTTTATACCCAGCGTATAAAGCGCACCCGTTAATTTCGATCTTATTTTTTGTGTTAAAGGTGCACGTTATACGCCAGATTTTACGGTAATTTATTTTCAAAAGGAAGAAGATGAATATAGTGCGACACGTAAAATACGTATGAAAAGATTAAGAGACGAAATGAATAGGTCATTTCTGACTCATCAAAGATTACTTCCTACAATTTGAGAAAATTCGCAGTATGAGCAGGTATGCTTGGAATTCGAGAACATAAAGAATGTTCTGTCACATTTAATGAACAGGCTCACATCCGCAGTTAATAATTATTAAAATTAAATAGGGCAAGTGGTTCGAATGTGTGACAGCACTGTTATTCATGAGCTATCTCAGTGTATTTTTTGGAATTATTTTGTGAAGAATTCTCTTGCGAGAATCTTGATGTATATTATCAACATTTTTTAAAAATAATTATAATTTAAAAAAACCTAAAAAGCACGCTTTTATAGTGAATTGAACTAAAAAATAAAAAAATAATTCTTAATATAAGAATAAAATGATTAACGAGAAAATGAATGCCATTGGGGTAAAAGCTTGGGATGCTCTATATTAATTGTTATAATTTCTTACTAGTTCTATTCCGAAATGCTGAGGTAGTGTAAAAATGTAGTACAAAGCACCCCACGCTTTTACCACAATGCATTAATTTTCTCGTTAATCATTTTATTCTTATATTAAGAATTTTTTTTTTACTTTTTAGTTCGATTCACTATAAAAGCGTGTTTGTTACCTTTTTTTAAACTATAATTTATTTTTCAATTTTTAGGTCCATCTACAATAAAAGCTTGTATTTTTTTAGTTTTTAAAACTATCATTTATCCTTTGTTGAATTTAACCTTGAGTTTGATACTTGGAGCCGAAATTACGTGGCTACTAGAATTAGTCTTGTTCTTCAATAGATATTAATTAACTAGTCTAAAGGATACTTATTTTCTCCTTTTACGGGACCTCCGATGAGTCCCATGTCGTTATATTTCAAAGATTCCGTCTCTATAGATACAGGTCTAACTAATAAAAGTGTATTAAGAAGAAATATTAAATGTCAATCGTATTATCACCTTTTAAACGCATTGCTATAATGTTAATTCGTATCATCACTTCCAAACTTATTGCTTTATGGAAATAAAATAAATAGGAAGCAGTTAGAACATACATTTATCACCTTTTAAACGTATTGCTATAATGTTAATTCGTATCATCACTTCTAAACGTATATTGCTTTTCAAAATTAAAAAATATTTAGTAGCTAGAACATAAATTATTTTTTTACACGTATGAGTTTTGCGATCTTAGGATTGCACCTTAATCTTTTAGTCACTAAATCTGAAATTACCAAATCTGGAAATTGTTTATGCAATAAGTCGCTAAATTAGTAAATAGTATTCGGAATTAGTCGCCAAATCTATAAATCGTATTCCTAATTATCCTAATTAGGATAATGGAACAAAATTATGAAATTATGGTATTGTCATCGGTCCTTGACAAGTGTACAAAATTTCTAATTAATCTGTCATTATAAAGTGGGTAAAAATCGAGTTCAAAGATTCCATTACATATAAGTGAAGCTTATTAAAGCGTGTTAAAAAAAGAGTCACTTGGAATGACAGGATTGAATTTTCGGGAGGTAAGAGAAAGGGCTATATATTTATGCCTGGTGGGCATCAAAATTGAATCCCAAAAATTGCTTAATAATGATGATCATAGTTTTCACACTAAAACAAATTAAATGGATGACAGAAACTGAACCAGGATAAAAAATGTCAATGTCAAGGCACTTTTTTATTTTATTTAAAAATGCTGTTAATTTACACGGAAGATCGTAAAAAACGGTGATCTCAGCATATTCAAGCCTCGTCTTCGAAGTGGGCATGATATAAATATATTAAGTTTAGAATTTTCTAACTACACACACACACACATACAGAGAGAGAGAGACAGAGGATTTGTCCTGGATCGTAACTACTAACAGGAAGCATATTTTATGAATGTTTCAATGAATAATACACTATTTTATATATTCTTCTGAATCAGAGCCAGTGGCCAGTGCGGGGGAACCAGGGTTCTAGGGGGCCCCAAAGCCTGTACCTACATACCCTTTGTAAAATCCAACTTGGGGACCCAACACCTGACTTTGCAGGAGGGCCCAAAAGTTCTCCGTTACGTCACTGATCAGAACACTACTTTCTTTTGATAAAATTTACATTCATATTTTGAAACTGCGTTTTAAAAAAAACACACACTGTCTGGCATAGAAAATGCAATACCAGGAAAAAGGGAGTAGATCGTGTTGAAAGTTGATACAGACATGCATTGTTTATGTAAATAAACAATGCGATAAAGTGATTTATTCACTTAGCTGGATTGTTGGGTTTTATTTTTCAAACTCATCAGCGCGAAGAATGAGTATATCAACTAATAAAAAGAGAGATAAGGAATTTCACTTTAGTGTAGTTAAACTGTTTTACTATGTCTTTGGACATAATCCATTAGTTGAGCGTATGCGAATCTCATAGTTGTTTCAAACCAAAGTTTTGATGTAAAATGATCTTGACCACACTTCTTCCAAATTACTTGGCTCAATCAGTGTCGTAACGGAGAACGTTTGGGCCCCCCTGCAAAGTCAAGTTTTAGATCCCAAGTTGTATTTTACAAAGGGTAGGCACTAAGTCGCCCATACGGTATAGTGGTTAGCGCCGCTGACTGTTGTACCGGTTCGAATTTCGAAGAAGACATGGGTGTTTGAAAATGTATAGTGCCTTTCGGCATGGGGGGTACTCTAAATAGCCGTCGAGCCGCAAGTCCTCTCGTAAGGTAGGTGGATGGGGAAGAGAGGAGGATGCCCCTGAACCTTTCCAGGGTGTTCTCCCTCAAAATTGGGGTGGAACCGAGCTAAATCGTATTATCACCTGTATGGTGCTCAAGGCTACGGCGAAGGACAGGCGTACATCTAGCCGCTTGCCATGATGAATTTCGTGTGCCTGGATCTGATGCAGACGAGATCAGGTGGTATAAGGAACAACAAAAGCAACTTGAATGCAGTCAGGTTTTGGGCCCCCGCGATGCGGGGGCTACGGGGGTATACATTACGCCAATGGGCTCAATGTAATAGGATGACTTGTAGTTGAAATTTTTCTTTCAGTTACCAATCCCAAATCATAAAACCTTTTATTTCATAGATATAGATTTGATTGGAGTTTCATTGAGTTCTGAATTCTCCATTATATCATGTCAAAACATGAGCCTAGTTCGTCATTTTGCAAATTTCGATCCATCTAAAGAATGCATAAAGGAATAATCTGAATGGCATGAAAATCAGCTGATGTCATATACACGTGGATGAAATTAAAACATTTAAATTTCGAAGGTTTTCAGCAAACATATAACGAACCAAAAAGTAAGACGTCGAACTAAAAAAATTTACGAGCACATTCAGGTGTGTCCACATTTTACGGGATATTAGTGATTAGTAGACCATGCCTGACGTTAGACAAACGCTTCTTGGATTTTTTGCAGAACTCCCTTGCAGTTATCGAATTAGATTTGAAACATTCGTAGAAGGACCGAGGGGCTTTCTGTTTGGTCAACATCCTGCTTTCTTTCGACGTATGTTCTGACTTAAATGGTTATACATACTACTTATCATACTATACTTAATCCTCCTATGTGAGATATTAGTTGAATTAAAAGGAGTAGAAAAAGATAAAATTTTTCCTTTAACTCTGTTGGCTTTATATGCGAAAGTTTGCGGGTAGTACCTCCACCCAAGTTCTATGGATTTTTATGATGCCGAAAATTGACAACATCCATGTCGTATCATTATATGGCATGCTAAAGATCCCTAGAGTGCCTGGTTAGCTTGGATAATCATGGCAAAATTGAATTCCAAACCGATTTCGCATCGTCAGAGCTCAGTGGCCTCCCTCTGGAGAGGAAACCGGTGGTCAAAATTACTGTGGGACAATTACAGTCGAACCTCTATATTGCGAATTTTTCTGTATAGCGAACTTTTTCCTGGAACCGAAAAAATTTCACGATTTTCTTCGTAAAATAACCTCTCTATAGCGAAGTGCATTTTCTATATAACGAATTTTTTCTCTTGTGATTTAATTTTTTTCTCCCTATTTTTAAAGTATTTCTGGACATTTCAAGTTATTCTCTCTTTTAATACATTTTATAGCGGTCATAAATTTTGAAATGGTTTTTATTAGGTGCCTAATTCACCCAGAGCAATATAATTCTGGGCGTTTCATCCAAGACGAACAACCTGTAAGCCCCCATTGTCCAGTTCACTGTAAAGGTCTTCGATATCCCCTTTCATCTTCAGTGGAGTTGTCTGGTCCTTGAACTAGTCTCCGTTCATTTGTAGTGTTCATAACTTTAACTCATAACTTTGTTTCTGGTAGCTCGAAAATGTTAAAACTTAAGTGCTTGAGCATCAAAGAAATACATTTAATTCTTCAGGAAGTGGATAAAGGCGTCAAGAAACTTTCCTTGCAATTTTTCTTTCTTTTTTGATAGTTAAGATATATAAAATAAACATATATTAATTTATAAAAAGGTAAAAATAATTGCTTATTTCAGTATTTCGTGTTTATGAACTTAAAATATTTGTTTTATGTGTTGTATAAGGTATATTGAAAGATGATCCTCCATATAACGAACTTTTTTTCTGAATTTAGCGACTTTGTTATACAGAGGTCTGACTGTAGGATCCACCTATATGGCGCCACACTAGAAATTGATACCAGCTCCCGGGGAAAGTTCTCGGTCTGAAGGAATATATATGGTAATGAGGGATGATCTGGCATACTGTGCTGTTCAAACTGTCACACCCCACCAAAAGGAGCACTTTGAGTCCCACGAAATTTATCGCGCATCCACCGTTACACACACCCTTCAGTCAACGGAACTCAAACCCTTTGATTCAAAGGTTCCCAAACTTTTTGTCTCACATACCCTTTGCCACGTTTTTCGATTTCGGGTAGACCCTGCTGACCTAATATTGAATTTTTGCAAATTTATCAGCTAAAAAGCAGTGCTTCTCTAAGTTGCAATATTCGCGACCCAATATTCAATCATAATTTTCATCGCGCCCCCTCCCTCATACAATAACAATGCATTGAATTCAATAATACTATATTTTTACTCTAAAACTACGGCAAGACTTTAACCTTTTAAGCACTTCGAGCAGATATAAACGTCTCGCTAAACCAAAGTGCTTTTTTCCTTGACGAATATATACGTCTTTCGAAGTACAAACTTTTCTGTGCACTGCTATCGATAAAATTATTCCGTAGGCTTTGGAATGTAATAAAAAGACATTGATAATGTTTGCGAAGGATTTACTTATTTCAGATTATTTTTGCTTCTTTATATATATATATATATATATATATATATATATATATATATATATATATATATATATATATATATATATATATATAAATATAAAGCGTGTTTTTTGAGAGGTATAGAACTTTAAATTGCAATAAAACAACGATGTATTATTCGATTGACATGAATTTTTTTTATTCGAAAGATAATCTTGTGGCATTACATTTTAAATATGATTTCTGGCATAGGACTGCCACGGCTGGCTAGGATGTAGTCCAATCTGGACGTCCAATTTTCGATGACTTTTTCCAACATTTGTGGCCGTATATCGGTAATAACATCGCGAATGTTGTCTTCCAAATGGTCAAGCGTTTGTGGCTTATCCGCATAGACCAATGACTTTGCATAGCCCCACAGAAAATAGTCTAGCGGTGTTAAATCACAAGATCTTGAGGCCAATTCACAGGTCCAAAACCTGAAATTAGGCGGTCACCCAACGTGTCTTTCAATAAATCGATTGTGGCACGAGCTGTGTGACATGTTGCGCCGTCTTGTTGGAACCACAGCTCCTGGACATCATGATTGTTCAATTCAGGAATGAAAAAGTTAGTAATCATGGCTCTATACCGATCACCATTGACTGTAACGTTGTGGCCTTCATCGTTTTTGAAGAAGTACGGACCAATGATTCCACCAAACAGTCAGTTTTTCTGGATGTAACGGTGTTTCGACATACACTTGTGGATTAGCTTCACTCGAAATGCGGCAGTTTTGTTTGTTGACGTAGCCATTCAACCAGAAGTGCGGTTCATCGCTAAACAAAATTCGCTTATGAAAATCGACCGTTATTTTCGAAATAAAATTGCACAATTTGAAAGCGTTGTTCAGGCGTGAGTCTATTCATGATGAATTGCCAAACCAAACTGAGAATAAATCACTTGACAGCTGTTAAATCGGTCGCCATCTTGGAAAGTAATGTCAACTTAAACTTACCTGGAAAAACACACACTCTCTCTCTCTATATATATATTTATATATATCCCTCCAATATATCTCATACGCGTGCCTGCGTGGAAAACGGTTGGCATTGGGAAACGTCGCGTAACTTTTATCGGCAGTTAAGGGATTAATTATAAACAGTACAGTTTATAAAGATGTTTATTTGTTTTTAATTATATATATGATAAGCCCATGGTTTCACTAGTAATTAATAAACTTCTTCTTAACATTTTATTGTTAAATTAATTATAAAATACATTGTGTATCACTGATGCATTTATAAGTGCAATATATCAACGTAAATGTGTATTTTATTTTTTATTAAATCAGAATGTATTTTGTTTGTTTACTTTCAATAAATTAATACTTTTCTTAAATAATCTTTTATTCTCGACTTTTCAATAGGCTCGCACCCCCCTCGTAGTATTGTCACGCCCTCCAAGGGGGGTGCGCCCCACAGTTTGAAAAACGCTGGCTTAGATGTCTTTTTAGCAGTTAGTACTACTGTTTACTTTAAAAGAAATAAATTTATAACTGCAGGGAAGTATGGAGTGTTTAAAACGTTAATGAATTGAATTAAAATTATATTAATACATAAAATAACTGAACAACAAACAAATGCTTTTCAGGAGAGCCAGGAATCTGGGGCTACAATAACAAATTTTTAGCACTTAATGTATCTCAACCCAGTTAAGTTTAACCCTAAATATCCTTTGTTAGTAAATGTTCAGATTTTTTTTTGAGATAGAAAAACTCACTGAAACTCCCTCTCACTAGGAAAAGCAATCAAAAACTTTCTCACGATATTCCATAATTCTCGACAAATAACAGGTATGCCTTTTTGAAGCCAAAAAATTACTGCCATCCGTTTTTAAACTTCATTTTAAGATCTTCGTTAGGGCTTATTCTGATCAATTTCTATTGTAACACATGTGACTTTTCTTTTCTATAAGACTATATGAATTCATTTTCTTTTCTGTGGTGTTACTATAAAAAAACGATCTAAAACTTAGTTTCAAAATCTGAATAAAGGTAATTTCAATGTTGAACATAGGGTAAAATGTCCTGAAAGATTGTCTGTGACAAATTGAGAAAATTTACGAAAAGTCCAATATTATACTTCTTTAGCTTAATTCTGGAAAAAATGCGGAAATGGTCCTTGTCTTGATAAAACTTATGCTGTCATCTAGTAACCACAAATTAACCTTATTAAATTTAGTGAATAAATCAACTAAATTGGTAGAATCTAATTTCCACTAGGTCAATTTTTTTAAAAAAAATTTAAGTCACGACCTGGTTTAATGAAAGCCGCTATCATAGACCCCCATTCACGCCTCATGGACCCCCAATTCACTTTTTTGCTGGCGTGGACCCCTTGCAGGTCGTCATAGACCTCTGGGGGTCTATATAGACCACTTTAGGAATTACTGCTTTAATCCATGACTCGACAAAGCCAGCCACGAGTTTTATTGCGAAAGAAACGAACATGTTTTTTGCAAAATCTTTCACTTAAATGTGAATTTTTTAAGCTCCTTAAACAACGCTAAGTTCTATGCACTTATCACATATTGATCTCATTCGTCTTATTTTTTCAGTCATTTAATCTTTTTCTTCGAGAATGAGTCTTCATGAATTTATGCTTTATATCGCATTTTCGGTTATCCATGAAATCAGCTGTTGTAATGCGAGCTCAAATAAAATTTCTCAATATATTTAATTGCACAGGTGTTTTTCAATGTAGGCTCATTTTCTGGAAATAAGCCCGAGAAAGGAGCCAATGAAAATTTGGTTCCCTTTAAATTCATTATGATTTCTAGGGGGTAAAATTATATATTCTGATAAACGCAGTTCTTCATCAATCTAAATATCTTTATAACAGGCACATCTAAAAGATAAATATTTTTTATCCAGCGAAAAACAACCAACAAATTATACCTGATCACTTTACAATGGTTAGCTTTCGCCAATAAAGAAATTAGTTTTCAAAAATCATCGCAGTGACAAATTTCTCTTATGATTCGTATAATATTAAAACAAAACCCATACAAAAATTAAGCAGCATATCATCAATCCATATGATAGTAATTTATACGTAAAATCAGGAATTCAAGAAAAAAATATCCTATATAAAAAAATGTATCGAGAGATTTTCGATAGACAGTCGAACCTCTATATTGCGAGTTTTTCTATATTACGAACTTTTTCCTGGAACCTTGAACATTTCACGATTTTCTTCGTAAAATAACCTCTCTATAGCGAAGAGCATTTTCTATATAGCGAGCTTTTCCTTTGTGATTCAATTTTTTTCTCACTGTTTTTAAAGTATTTCTGAACTTTTCAAGATATTCTCTCCTTAACACATTTTATCGTGGTCATAAATCTTGAACTGGTTTTATTACATCCTAACTCACAAAGAGCAAAAGAGTTCTTGATTTGTCGCGAAAGTGCTGTATTTAAAAAATACCAATAAGCAGGAATCATTCAATGACACTTTTCCTCGAACATCTCTGGCAAGAAGGTATATATAAATATAGACCTTCTCTCTAGAATAATCTTTGAAACAGCAACAAAGTGTTTTGTCAGTGAAAATATCACAGCAGTGACAAAGACATCTTATGAAGTTCGTTATATTATTGGTAATCATATGAAACCGTTTACTGATGCGGAAATTGGGAAGGAGTGTTTCTTAAATGTTTCTAATTTAGTGTTGGCAAATATAAAAAATATAAATAAATAATAATTAAAAAAGCAAAACAGAAGTTATAATATTCAAATCAATTTTCCATATTTTAAATTACCAATGTTATCTTGGTCTAAAAGTATTCCCCCCTCCACCATTTATTCTCATGTTGCGGCCAGCGAAAAATAACTCATATACGTATGCGACCCGCGTGAAATAGCTAACATACGTATGCGGTCCAGCATAAAAAGATGTTGAGTACCTTAGATGTATGCAGATTCCTTTCGTGAAGTATAGCCTTTACAAAATGTTTTTTTCGAAAATAGACCCCCAAGTAGTGTTGCAGGAGATTAAGAGGCGTAATAGATAAATAAAGGGTGTTTTTTTTAGAGGTATAGAACTTTAAATTGCCATAAAACAACGATGTATTATTCGATTGACATGATTTTTTTTTTATTCGAAAGATAATCTTGTGGCATTACATTTTAAATATGATTTCTGGCATAGCACTGCCACGGCTTGTTCGGATGTAGTCCAATCTGGACGTCCAATTTTCGATGACTTTTTCCAACATTTGTGGCCGTATATCGGCAATAACATCGCGAATGTTGTCTTCCAAATGGTCCAGCGTTTGTGGCTTATCCGCATAGACCAATGACTTTACATAGCCCCACAGAAAATAGTCTAGCGGTGTTAAATCACAAGATCTTGGAGGCCAATTCACAGGTCCAAAACCTGAAATTAGCCGATCACCAAACGTGTCTTTCAATAAATCGATTGTGGCACGAGCTGTGTGACATGTTGCGCCGTCTTGTTGGAACCACAGCTTCCTGGACATCATGATTGTTCAATTCAGGAATGAAAAAGTTAGTAATCATGGCTCTATACCGATCACCATTGACTGTAACGTTGTGGCCTTCATCGTTTTTGAAGAAGTACGGACCAATGATTCCACCAAACAGTCAGTTTTTCTGGATGTAACGGTGTTTCGACATACACTTGTGGATTAGCTTCACTCGAAATGCGGCAGTTTTGTTTGTTGACGTAGCCATTCAACCAGAAGTGCGGTTCATCGCTAAACAAAATTCGCTTATGAAAATCGGGAACAACGGCAATCTCGTTTCGGGCCCGTTCGACGAATTTACGCCTTGCTTGATCATATTTAAAATGTAATGCCACAAGATTATCTTTCGAATAAAAAAAAATTCATGTCGATCGAATAATACATCGGTGTTTTATTGCAATTTAAAGTTCTATACCTCTAAAAAAAGCACCCTTTATATATATTATTCAACAGATGAGTCACTGTGTACTTACTATTTGGATTATCTACAGAATACTAGATTTCCTTATCAGACTATGCATCATGTTTCGAGATGATTCTTATATATTTCATTTTCAACTCATTGCAATCAGCTAAAATAATTTAGTTTAGTTTTAGTTAGAATATTGAAATGATTTAGCATATACTGTGACTTTTGCATATTTTTTGCATCTCCTTAGGATGATAACGATTGTGGTTTACGTCAATGAAATGCAAATTTGATAATTATTTGATGTAGAACACTTTTATTAAGCCATGTTTTTGAGGACTTTATGCAGAATGAAAGTTCTCAAGAAAGTAGCATTATACGATAATTTTTAGCTCGAAAATGGGGAATTCACGTAAGTCAAGTCTGCTTTTAAAAATCTTTCTTAATTCATTTGATTTGAGTCTTTTTACCGCTTACATGAAATTATGAAATAGTTATTTGCTTAAACGTTTTTTATTACGTTTTGATAATAGTGTAAATACCTTTATTTGAATTTTGTGGTATTATTTTAAAGTATAGTCTGATTCCTCGTTTAGAGATTTACTTGGTTCCATTATATTATTACTGAGCGGAATTCTTAAACCAGAAATTATTAAAAAAATACACTTCTACAAATTGTTATTAGTTGTCAGGTGTAAATTTGTATTTAAATTTCAAATATCTCATTTTCGTAGATAAATTCTGGTTACATAATTATCTTTATAATAAGTATATATAAGACTGTGTTTTTTATGATCAATACATGTCTTTATACCTCTTGATTTCTAAAACATATTTTAAAATTTTTTTTCTTTGTTTTCCTGTAAAGATTTTTATTTCTGTACTATTTTTATAGCTACTTTTTTTTTCTTTTGAAAAATTTCACTATTATCTATTTTCAGTACATGTTATATCGTTTCTGGTAACCTTTTTATCTCGGATTTTTTAAATGTAGAATATACTCAAATAAAACATACTTGACACGCATACAAACTAGACAGTTATTTTAAATAAATTTCATTTGACGAATTTAGCAACAAACCGAGAATAAATTATTGTTTATTTCTGAAAAAAAAGATAATTTAACCCATTTATCAATACAAAACCTATATATGCAAAATAATATTTAATAAATACTTTTCAAAATTATATAATTATGGTAGATCTGGAGTACAGAAAAAACAATGCCATTATATATGCATTTGTGTGTGTCATTGGAGCTCCTGTACAGCCCTGATGCTCCCAGAATAGCAGAGGCAGTGATCAAGACTTTCGACGGAATTTAGTGTAATCTACTGCATTTATTCATGGACACGAGAACAACAACAACAACAACATTATATATGCCTGGTTTCACCAATAATCAACTTGGTTTTCGAAAGTGTATTATAAAAGTTGTATCAGGCAACACTCTTTTATCAATAACTGATACCTTCATTTCACTAAAAGCGTATGGAGCAGCTCCTTCTGTGATTTATATGCAATTTGGCTTATAATCAGTGGCGCACACAAGGGGGGTGTCCTTGGTGTTCGGACACCCCCCATAGCCATTGATTGGTTATAATTTTATGTATATATTACTTAAAATTTAATTTTATGTATTTGTTATTAACAATTAATTTTATTAATTAATGCTGATTATTTATTCAGTAATTAATTTTGTATTGTTTTTGTTCCCAAAAATCGACAAAATCAAAAGAATATGTTGGGTGGCGTATTGGAGCATATACCAAAATGGTGGGCTTTCGACCCTGGACCCCCCGTAGAAAAGTTCTTATATACTTGTGTGCGCTACTGCTTATAATCAATAGGGGAAAAAATTCGATCTTATTATACCATATGTTAAACGTTTTGCTAAATGTTATTTCAGTTAATTCTTTTATCTGTATGCATTAACTGTGCGGTGTGTAATTAAAATATGACAGTAGAAAAATAAGCACTCCAATATTTATTATAAAACTTTCTCCTGACCGACGAAGTTTACAAAGCCACTCTAAATTAGTGATAGGATTTCTACGGAATACTCGAGAAGATACTTTATCACAAAAGCTTATTAAAAAAGAGGAGATAATTATCTAAAGAATAGGTTCATCTTTGACCCATAAGATATTTCATGCTGCTGGTTTCACATGTTCCGTTACTCTTATTCCAAAAAGGCTTCTGCGGGAATGGTGATCAATTAAAACTTTGTAGCATGATATTACAAAAAAATTCAACAAATAGAAGAATCATATTTGATTTAGAATAAAAAGGGTAAGATCCTATTTTGGTCACACCTTTGCAACGATTCTTTTCAAACCACATCAAAATGGCATCAAGACATCTTTTTCAAAGCTGAGACAGGGGAAAGGTGAAAAACAAGGCCACATGAGAAAACTCGCTCAAACTTTTAGACACATTATAATAAAGGAATATATAAATTACATTGCATCACAAATTTCCATGAAAATTAGAACAATTCGCTCTGAATTCGTTTTATATCTTAATTTATCTTTGAAACAATGACACGATTAATTTCAAAATACATGATCTTAACTGTCTGATAATTAAATAGTTGCTCATATAAAAACTTCTGTAGTTTCCTACAATGAACATTCAATTTGGATACTTAAATTTACTTTCAGTGCCTAAAACGCATGGGCACATCCCAGCCTTTAATAATTTATTACACACCCTCAATCTGTTCTTAAATTTCAGTTATCTATTAATTACTTCAAAAATTTGTAATTTGTGAAATTTCGTATAAGTATCACTTTATATAAAACGGGTCGAAATAATAAGGGGATTTTTCTCTCCCTCCTTCCTCGGTGGCTCGACAGCCCAAGGTGGGCCTTTTCCAGTCTTGCCTTCTTCTCGATAGTGTTCGCCAATTCTTAGTTCTCAAAATTAGAAGATTTTTTTCTAGGCCATCAATCCATGTAAGATTTGGCTTGCCCTTTCTTCGTGTGCCAACTGGTTGGGAATTGAAGACTTTTTAGAGGTGTGGTCTTCGTCCATTCTGACAACGTGACCTGCACATTTAATTCGTTGTATTTTGATGAAGTTGACAATGTCAGATTCTTTATATGATTGATAGATCTTGAAATTTGATCTTCTTCGCCACGTTCTATTTCCTGAATTCGTCCAAAAATAAATTTTTAAATCTTCCTTTCGCAGATACTTATCAAGTTCTCATCTGTTCGAGACATAGACCAAGTTTCACATGCATAAGTTAATACTGATCTTAAAAGACTTTTATACAGTAGAACCTTTTTTGTTTTCTTTTGATTAAATTAGATTTCATCTATTTTTAAGACATCTGTTAAGACATCTATTAGCCATAGTAATTCTCTTTTGGATTTCAATAGTACAATCATTTCTGTTTTTAATTTCCGAACCTATATAAGTGGAGAACTGTTAACAGAGCTTCAAAACTATACTCTTCAACTTTAAAGTGAGAACTGTTAAAACATGATTTAGTGCGAGTCATGTATTTGGTCTTATTATCATTGATTTTCAGTCCCATCCTGAGGGCCTTTTTCTCTGAGGATAAAAAGACTTAGAAAATATAACTACATTACATAAACATATTATTTTGAAAGTAATTACATTTTAAAGGGAGAATTAAAACATTTTCTCAAATAAAATTTTTTTTAAAAATATTTGTTTGCATGTGTAACACTATTGTTGTTGTAATGGTATTAATTAACATTGTGAGTGTGTTTTTGATTATATATATATATATATATATATATATATATATATATATATATATATATATATATATATATATATATATATATATATATATATATATATATATATATATATATATATATACATATTTGGGAGAGTTTGTTACATAATAGTAGTGAGTGGTTTTATCATACTCTCTGAGTTTTCCATACTCTGAATTTTTGTTTATTTTATTTTATTTGGTTTTTCCTACCGAGTTGCAAAGGGGGAAGGTTGGCGCCTTCAAACTAGTTTAACCCCACTTATTCGGTCCTAAGTCCGAAATTGCTTTCTGACTCGCTAGGTTCTTCATTTTTGTAGTTTCTTTTTTTATTTCTCTATAATTTTGTTCTTCATGTTCAGCTTTTATATTTTTATTACGCCATTTCTTGTTATGTTCATTATCTATTATTTCTTGTTTTTGATATATAATACATATTTCTTTCATATATATATATATACTGAATTTTTAAAATTCTTCTTTTATTGAAATTTATTTGTAGATTTGAAAAGGTTTTTATTCTTTACCCTGCTGTTTATGGTGGATATCAGTTTGAGTGCAGATGAGAATTCTTACAGAGCAGCTGTTTTTGAAATTGTTCAGTTTCAGATAGAAGATTCATCCTATTCTGGAGAAGATATTATCAATAAAAATTTGGAAAAGTACGACAAAGCTGCAAAAATAGCAGCAGAGAACGTAAGATTTTTGAACATCTTTAAGAAAATGTGTATTTAAATAAGCAAAAAAAAAAAATATGCTGAGTATTAATTTAAGAATTTTATAAATTAAAAATTAAAGGTGCAAATAAATTTTTAAAAAATTAATGAATGAATTGGAAGATTTTTTCAAAAAAAAATGTTTACTTTTTGAAACAGTGCTTTCTGATTATAAACAATTCAATCTGTTTTGTTTCGATTGCAAATTTTTAGAACATTTTGCATTTCGTACATTTGTATGCAGATTAAACCCGAATAAAAGAATAAATCTTTGTATGGTACTTGAAAACAATGCCTGTTATAAACTTTTGTAAAAAAATTACAATTTTAGGATTCTAGTACCTATAAAAACAATGTAAAGTTCATCGGATGTATACACCACATTTGAAAACATCGTTCACTTTTATTTTTTAAAGCTCTCAATAACATCAATATCATGTGTGAACTAGTTCTTACAGTAAACTTTATGCAATGTAAGAATTGGAGAAATTTTAAAACTGTAGCATGTTGAAATACTTTAAATCATACGCATAATTAAAAGTTAGGAAATTAATTGATGTAAAGTACTCGTATAATAGAAAAGTTTAGCTTGGTTACATTAATTTCTCCTTTTATTACTAGCCATTGCAGGAATATAAATGAAGTGTTTAGCTTCGAGCTTTTTTAGACAGCATTAAAATTGTACTAATTTTACGTTAAAATAAGTCCATAAGCAACTCAAAATTATTTTTAAACTGAGAAATTTCTCTTCATTAATATCGCATCCAAATTTTTTAAATCCTATGTAAAATAGCATATAATTAATTCTTTGCGCATATATAATACGTTTTATAATTTTGTTTTTTATACTTTTTCCCCAAATGGAGGGTTTCTAATTATTTTGGTGTTAAAATAAAAAAAGTCATATATATAATAAATGAATTTTTCTAATTTTTTCATTAAAAATAAATGTCCCCCACAAACTTATATTCCTATTGGAATGTTTTTTGATTTGGAAGTGAGATTATGTCCGATTTTTTTTTATATTAAGTGAGAATTTTTGTCTTTAGATTTAATCCATTCCTATACCTTTCAAAAATCCTTTTTTTAATTTGAAGGAAAAAACTGGATAGACTGGACAGTATTCTAAAAGAATATTCTTAGAATAATATGACTTCTTTTGTGTCAGAGTAAATTATTGATTTAATCAAAATGGTTTTAGCATATAGATACATACATATATTTACTTAACCTTTCAATACTAGTGACGATTGGAGAATTTTCTTTAGGGACATTCCAAATTTTAATCATTTAATACTGGTAAACATTGCTTATATTAAACAAGTAACATTTATTAGTATAGAATTCAGATTCAATGGACACCTTTTTCTCGATAAAACTCATACTGTATATCTATCTATATTTTATATCATGAAAATTGCAAAAGCATTTAATGAGCTTTTAAAATTTGAAATCCTCGTTTTTAGACTAAAATTATTTTTAGGGAGGTAAAATTACAGTACTAAATATAAGAAAGTCAACACTTTTATTTATCTACATATTTAAGGATTTTATTTGAAAGAAAAATATGCTTAGAAAACATTTTATTGTACTCATATTTAATGAACGAGTAAGAAATTACCCGTGAAAAATCTTACAAGCTAATGGACTACAGTTAGAAAAAGAATCCCTGTTTTGCAAACATCAACTACTGTTTCACTAAAACCGAATATTTTTGCTATGAACATTACCACAAAGAAATACCAACCTTTATTAAAGTCATTGATTGATATACGAAGCCAGGTGGCAGAGGGGTAGTGTATCGCGCTTCCATTCCACGGGTCCGGGATTCAAATCCGGGCTGAGCAAGGTCGACTCAGCCTTTCATTTCTTTAGTGGATCGATGAATGAGTGTCAAGCTTGCTTGGGAACTGAACACTGGGGGTTTCGAGTCAAACTGAACACTTGACCGAAACATCTCTACATGCACCACACCGCCTAAGCTCACATAAACTAAGATAGGTGCAGTAGGCCTTGGCTCTCATAGGCTGTTGCGCCACTGAGTTCAGTTCAGATCGATATACATAATGAATACAAATGATGGATTCGATTTTAAAAAATCACATTATCGAAACTACTGCATATATTACAGTAAGTGATACATGAATGTAAAGAGAAATACACCAAGTTTTTTTCATCAGTGATCAACAGCACATTCAAGATCGCTGTGATTGAAATCCAAACATGGAGACAATGACATAGAAGAGTTTTTGTGTATTGGATTATGCACGGTTTTTTTTTCAATTTATGCAGTTGGAAATCGCTATGGTAAAGAAGCAACACCCAACAAAGTGTGATGGTATCATCAATTTAATGAAATAGGTTGCTTGTGTAAAAGTAACGGCAGACCAAGCCTCTCGAAAGAGGCAATGGAGAGGGTGAGGCAGAGGTTAGTTCGAAGGGCACGGAAGTCTACGAGAGTTGCTGCCAGTGAACTTGGAATGCCCTAAAAAACGGTATGGAAAATTTTTAAAAAATTAAATTTCAAGTCGTATCATTTGCTGTTGACACAACAAATAACAAAGGACGAGTAGTAAGTATTTACGCAGCATTAAAAACCATTGATAGAGTGATGCTACAAAATATATGGAATGAACTGGATCACAGATTGGACATATGCTGTGCAACAAGAGGATCACACACCGAACATTTGTAGTAGAAAAAAAATTGGAATATTTCTCCTTACATGAGTGGTATCTGTATAAACCGGTAACAGCCTCCGGACTGAAGTGATCATTTTGGTCCAGGGATAAGCTATGTGCTTACGGAGCATTTGCTGCCACGTTCTATTCTCATTGGTGAGCCTGGCTGAACTTTGGAAAAATGCAACCTTAACGTAGCTGTAGTGGCGCCATCTATCTGCCACAAGAGCAACCTAAAACCGTCCGACACGCATGATACAGCAAAGCAAGCTGTCAGACCCACATGATGCAGCAAAAACAAGCAGTCAAACCCGCATGACACAGCAATCAAAGTCGTCAGGTCTAAATGACACAGCAACAACTCACACGCTCGCCATAACAACTATATCATTCGTTCGCCTATCCACTGACTCACTGGTAAGTGAGCGTGTCGCGGTGGTATCTGTATACCGGGTCGTTATAATTAAAGTTACACGATTCAGAGGCCTGTAGAACCTGTTCTGCTCATCAGATTTTGATGAAACTTGCAATATGTGCTATATGGACAATGGGGAAAAGATTTCTGCAACAAAAAAATTAGTACAAATTTTGATCATCAGGTGGCTTTCATCAAATATTCCTTATGCCAATCCATAAAATCTCTATATGAATTTGCAATCATAGCCAGATAATAATTCAGCGCACGTTTGACATCATTAATCATTCATACTTTACAAGAACGACAATGTTTTCAAATCAATATCTCTATGCAATATGGAGCCACTCCTCACATTAGGCGCCAAGTCAAAGCACAGCTTAGTGCTGACTTTGGCGATAATCGTGACTACCCAAATATTTTCCGAATGCATGGCCTTCTCACTCGATTTAAATCCATGTGATTTCTGGTTATGGCGATTTCTAAAAGACCGTGTTCATAGAGAGGAGGAATTGAGACTTTACCTGATTTGAAAGCTAGCATTATAGGCCATGTGGGTGAAATCTCTCGTGAGTTGCTTCGCGCTACTATTGAAAACACTATAATGGGCCTTCGACACGTTATTGATGTCAATGGAGCACATATTGAGCATATTCGATAATTGAATAAATTTTAACGATTGTAACATATTTTTTGTCCTTCTTTGAGCACCCCATTTCTTCCTAGTGGTCAAAATTTGAACTATTTTTCAATTCCTACTATTAACTCACACTCTCTATACATTTATTTATTTATCTTGGTGGAATTTTCAATAGTTAATAAAATACATTTTAAAGCGCTCCATTGAGCTGAAATTTAATGTACATGATTATTTTGGATGACAATACAATAACTTAATTACAATGAATAAAAATTAATTGATTAAAACTAATTACTTAAAGAATTACAAATGCAACCACGTTGGTGACTTAACGACCATTTTGACGACTTGTGTCAACACTTGAAAAGGTTTTTTTCTCACGTTTTAAAGCATTCAGTTGAACTGAAATATTATGTACACTATTGTTTTGGATGACAACACGATACTTTAACGATAATTAATAAAAATTAATTACCCTTTAATGTTGTGATTCTGTCATATGTATATACACTGGTGTGCAAAAATTAAGGACGAGACGGTTTTTTCAATATAACTTTGTACAAAAGCTTTCCAAATCAACACATTTAATACCGTAAGATCCCCAATACGAAAGGACATGTGTAATGTAAGCAACACTTACTAAAAGAGAAATCAGAGGGATAAAAAGAAGCTTGATTGAAAAAGTAGCATGGAGCGCGATGCGATTGAAGGCCGAAACATCCCTGTGATGGGTGTCCAACAAGAAACATCCGGTCTTTAGTAGGGGATATGATCTCCCCTGACTGCTAGGCAGGTTTCACAGCGTCTGCCCATGCTGAGAATGAGGGTGTCAATGAGTTGTTGATGCATTGCTGCCCATTCGTCTTGCAGCGCCAATCGAAGCTCCCGAATCGTTACTGGTGGTAAGGTACGAACTGCCAAGCGTCTGCCTAGAAAATCCCATACATGCTCGATGGGATTGAGATCCGGAGATCGTGCCGGCCAATCCATACGTTCAATATCCTAACTCTCTAAGAGCTGTTCGGCAGCTACTGTGCGATGACATGGTGCATTGTCGTCCATGAAAAGGAACTGCAGACCCATAGCGCCTCTAAAAAGACGCACATATGGAAGAAGAATCTCGTTACAATAACGGGTCCCGTTGACTGAACCTGCGTTGAAGATGTGAAGGTCTGTACGACTACCAAGCATGATGCCTCCCCAAACGAGAACACCGCGACCTCCATACCTATCCCTTTCAATGATGTTCGAGGGATGATTGCGGCTTCCCGGCTCTCTCCAGATGAGTATGCGATGAGAATCGCTACTCAAACTGAATCTGCTCTCATCTGTAAAGAGTACTCGTCCCCATTCATTGTCTCTCCAATTCCGGTGTTCCCGGCAGCACAGAGAACGCCTTCTCCGATGGGCAGGCGTTAAAGGTACACACCGTACAGGGCGTCGTGCAAACAGACCACCACCGTGCAGTCTTCTGGCCACGGTAAAACGCGATATCGGTCGTCCAGTCGCCTGTGTGGTGTGTCTAGCGATTTCTCCCGCCTGTTTCTTCTGGCCTGTAAGACAATGTACCGGTCATCTGCGGGTGTGGTTCCTCGTGGACGACCACTACTGAACCCCCGGATAGCTGTTCCTGTAGTTTGAAATTGTCTCCAAAGTCGTGAAACGATGCTGTGAGCAATTCCAAACTCTGCAGCCACACTTGTCACACTGCGGCCTTCCTCCAACTTCCCAATGATTCGACCTCGGGTAAAAGGATCCAGATGTCGTCTAACAGATTGATTATTCGCCATTTCTCGCCGAGGCAGCAACTCGGTGTGATTTTAACTGCTATACGGCGTGCAATCTCTTTGCCAGAAATACTGATCTTACACCGACAACATGCTTTATACTACTCAGACACTCCCCCATTACGTCTACCTGCATATCTGCGCATGTGCAACCGTACATCCCCTTACTTAATCTCCTGATTGGTCTTTCCGTCCGCTCTGCCTCTTCGTTCAGCTGATATGCTAATTTTTCGACTTCGTCCTTAATTTTTGCACACCAGTGTACTTATTTATATTAATTGTAACTATTTAATAAAAAGTAGCTAAAATAAAATTTTTCTTTCTTGATCTGAGTAGGAATTGACTTAAAAAAATGTTTTTTTTATATTACTTGCTTTATCGCAGAAACATATTTCCCCTTGGTCCATATAGCATATATTTCTAGCTTCATCAAAATCCGAGGAGAAGAATGGGCTCTGCAGTCCCTTGAATAGTGTAACTTTTATTATAACCACCCGGTATAAGCCAGTAACACCCTCCGGACTGAATTCGCGACTTAATTCACTAGGGTTGGGTCTATAATAGACAAAGTGCATCAATTATAATTATATAAAAAACATTCACTTGAATACCTAATTATTTTTTTTATTGTTCGTCATTGATGCGGTTATGAAATTGAAAGTAAATTGTTTGAATCAAGAAGAAAGACGAATCTCCGCTTGATTCAAATAATATGAACCATTTCAAACGGTATTTTTGTACTAAGATAATTAAAAAATAAGAATATGGGGATTTTTAAGTATATATAAAATCAAAAATAAAGTGAATATAAATTTAAGTACTAGGATGTGTCTGAAATCCACAATTTCTGAAACTAATTATAAATTTGAAATATTATAAAGAAGCTAATTAGTTTGTCGTATTAAAAATAGTCGTACATATATATTTTCAAAAACTCATTAGTCCTTTCAGCGAATTTGTTTAAATCTGTCAGATGCTTATAAATACATTATTTCAATAATTACTTTTTTATTAATTAACTGTAATGATAAAAAATTGATTGTTAAGATTCAATAACCAAGAAAAGAAGAACCTATAATAAGAGTAGTATAAAAAACACACGTAGTTTCATTTTCTGGGTAATTCAGGATCATCATCCCGTTTCAGTTTGAGTAAAAATTTTCATTAAACTTAACTGAGCTAAATTTAAAGGTGTTTGTATCCGAACAAAAATTACACAGAGATTATATACTGTAAAATCCGGCGTATAATACGCACCACCGTACTTTCAAGCTGCAATTTTTAGTGTTAAGGTATAAGGTAAACTTGGAAAGTAACTAAGGTAAAAAACTAAGGTAATATGAGCACATTTAAGCAAATACCCATATTACACGTAATGGTTTTGAGTTGGTGTCACGTTGGTAATGCTCAAGCATCATGGCGAATGTGTGATTTGTTTGTGTTTTTGTGCGGTTGAAATAGAAAGAAGTGCATACAGAGACAATTTCTAATGTAAGTAAAACTATCTGATACTTCAAATTAGGGTTGTTACACTTTAGTTATCTTACTTAAGATTTAAACAAGCAATATTAATTAATTTTACATAAAACCTATAAATGGCTACTTTCTTATGTGAGTGTGTGTGTTGTTGTTTCTAAGGCCACCTATCTGACGTAGTCAGATCGAAGTCCACGAAATTCATCGTGGCAAGAAGCTAGAAGTACGCCTGTCGTTGGCCTTGAGCACCATACAGGTGACAGTACGATTTAGCTCGGTGAAATTCCCAGAAGGGGCGGTAGATGGCGACACCACCTATCTCCACCTCCACAATTTCTGCAAGGAACTGAAGGGGAGGGAAATATTCTCCAGTCCCTGCACTCGTAACACAGCCCACAAGACTTCTGACCCACTGATTTAACGAGCACGTACTCCGTGTGGACTCGGAGGATATTTGGTGGCACCGGACATCGAACCCAGGCCTTCCGGTCTGAAGTCCGATGCTCTAATCACTAGGCTACCCACGGCCCTTTATGTGAGTGTAATATCCATTAGCCTACTCCCGCCTTTTTCATGTGCAGATTGTGATGTCGCTGTCTGAAGGAATCTAAGAGTGCAACAGAAGACGCTTCGCTTGTTGATGTGCGTGGTCGACCTGATCGTCCCTTACGCACACCCATTATTGTTCGATCAGTTTCAAACTTATCGTGAAGGAGAGAAATTCTTAAGCATGTGTTGGAGGTTCCGTTCCATATTATTGCCTCCAATGTCATTGCACTTCCCTGATATTCTAGAACTTCAAATACCATTTCAAAATGTGTTTTCACTGCTCGAAAATCAAAACTACTTGCTTCATGGTCTCACTTTCCCAACTGAAACACTAGCGCCATCTGTTGCAGAATTATTGATGAACACGTCAAAAAACTAATGCCAACTGTTAGTACCATCTTTTACAGCTTAAGAGGATCCGGCATATGAATTTTTGAAAAATTATTGGTCTTCACTTTTTAATATTTTCTAGCAGTTCAAATATTTCTGTTTAAAATGACGTATGATGTGAGGAAATACGATAATTAGAAGTATTTTAATTTATTTTTTAAATGAAGCTACTCCTGGGCACACATCATATGAGCTCCTCTAAGTGCACCTGTGTTTCTCCGTGTATAAGTTTCTGGATGAGCAAGAATCCATATGATGTTCACGTGAAAAAATTAGAGTATATTGGGTTTATCCAAAAGTGTATGTGTACACGGTATGGTGTTAATAACACCATAACACCATATGGTCAGTGATTCCAAGATGACCATTAGTGGAATTAAAAACTCTAAAATTAGGTATAAATATTACCTTACACAGTTCAGTGCGTCATGAAGCAAAATTACTGATTTTGAAACATTGTTGTATTGAACCGAGTTACAACTGTGTGTCATGATTGATGATTGATTCAAGTGAATAAATATAATTTATTATTGTAAAAGTGTCGTCTGGTCGTTCTTTGCCTCAAATCAATCCTGGTGTCCAGGGTGAAAAAATCCAGGGGGATTCTCACAAAAGTAAATCCTTCTCAAACATTGTCAAGGTCCTTTTGTTGCATTCCAAAGCCTTCAGGATAATATTATAGACAGCAGTGCACAGAAAAGATCGTACTTTGGAAAGACGTATATATACGTCCGGGGAAAATAACACTTTGACTGAGCGAAATGTTTATATACGAAAGTCGTGGTATCATTGTTGCATATTGTTATTGTCGTTGTATGAAGGGGGCACGATGAAAATTAGTATTAAATATTGAGTCGCGAATATTGAAACTTTGAAAAGCACTGCATTAACACATTATCCAGCCTTAAAGTGTGTATACATTTTTTTATCACCCCTGTATATGGATGAGAATTTTGCATGACAGCAGAATGCGAATTAAACAAGACAAACAAATTTATTGAAATGATAACGGGGGCAATAGAAAACAATTACCACTCATGCGTCATTGCCTTTAATGGACATTATTCACATTTTCACGCACGTAATTGCTGTTGTGACTTTGGTATAATGGCAATAGTTCCTGAGTCCTTTCCCTAACATTGGCAATAGTTCCTGAGTCCTTTCTCTAACATTGGCAATAGTTCCTGAGTCATTTCCCTAACATTGGCTATAGTTCCTGAGTCATTTCCCTAGTTTCGTTAATACATATCACTCCATCGCTCGCTCTTTTAGTCAAGTCACTGGAGAAAGCTGCCATCTGATGAAAACGGGTGTGATATGAGTGCTGTCCTTTACTATGTGTGTGTGAAACTTTTAAATTATTTCAAATTTTATATTTAGGTGAGACAAAAATTAACATTATTTAAATACTTTACAGGATGTTGATCTCATTGTGTTCCCAGAAGAAGGCTTGTATTCCACTGATCTCGACGACCCAACATGGTTTATAAACTACAGTGAAGATATTCCCGATCCGAGAACAGAATCAGCGAATCCTTGTGATCAAGAAGAATACGACAACCGGCCTGTATTAAGAAATTTGAGCTGTATAGCAAAAAAACATGGTTTATATGTCGTTGCAGATGAAATTGATGTTAAAAAATGTGAAGTCAGAGAGACCTGTGATGAATACAACGCTGATTACTGCGTTACAAACGAAAACAATTGCCCAGGAGGGGGGAATTTCAATTTTAACACAGGGTTAGTCTTCGACGAAAAAGGAAATTTGATTGTTAGATACTATAAAAGATACCTATTTTTCGAAGAGGATATCAACGTGCCTAAAATTTTCCGAAACACTTATTTTGAAACTGATTTTGGTAACTTTACTATAGATATAAACTTTGATACCATGTTTTACGATACCGTCAAAGGCATTGAAAAATCAGGTGTGACTAGTTTGGTATTTCCGACATATTGGTTCGATTACACCCCTCTGGTATTCTTTGCCATCCCTTTCCAGCAGGCTTGGTCAATTACTAACAAAGTTAATGTCATCGCAGCTAATGTCCATGAACCTAGAACGGGGACAGTAGGAAGCGGAATTTACTCTCCTGACAGAGGAGTGTTGGTATACACCGACAACCCTGACGGTCGAAGTAAACTTTTGATCTCAAACGTTCCAAAGTCACCTTCAGACGTTTTGCAAAACATCGAGCCACCGAACACCAAGTTTTTTTACTTGGATGATGATGAAGTAACCGAGCTAGAAGAAGAAGAGCCTCGACATTTTCAAAAAGAATGCGGCCTCAATGTTCTTGGAGCTCTTCCTGAGTATCTGACAGATTATCGGTGCCAACTGACAAGTGTGCGTGGATATAAATTTCGGAAACTGGAAGGAACTTTTGGAAGTTTCGGAATTTGTTCGAAGGCGTTCTGTTGCTCGCTGACTTATGAGTCAGAAAGCATGAATGAAAACTACTATTTTGGAGTGTCATCAATGCCTTTAACTTTCCAAGATTCATATGTGTTAGGGACTGAAGCATGTTTCTTAGCACGATGTGAGTCATTCGATGGACGACCTTGTGGGAATTTTATACTGAAGTCTAACACCGTATTTCTGTTCGCTGAAATGAGAGCCGCTTTCTCTACAAAATACATTTATCCTTATGCAATAAACAGCGATATACGACTAACGGACAAAGATGAATGGAACTTTGATGGAAATTCACACATGTTATATCAAAATATAAAAAATAATTCTCTATTATTTTTGGGATTGTATGGAAGAAAATTCGACCAGGACAAAATTTTAAATTACTGAAAAAGAATATGCAGATGCCTTATATATGGCATCCTTGAACCAATGAAATATAAAACGTAATTTTTCATATTATTAACCACTTTTATTCTTTGGTATATATACAACTCAATTTTCTTCCCAACTCTATTGAAAGAAGAAATATTTAAATATTATCAACATTTTCTTCAAAGGACAAGAGTTCTTGGTATGAATAATTTCAAGGCACACACTCACACAAACATTAACACAATTTAATGTGTATAAAACTCGTATGAAATTACCTGCTTTCTTCAAAAATAAAATTCATGCACTTATCAATTGAAAACCTGTGTCTGAATGCTTTATTGTGAAATAAATGTTTTTTTCAATATACGTTCATAATTCAATCTACAGAAAATGATTCACAGAAAAAGTGTGTAATTTAGAAGTAAATTTATTTGAAATTTGAATAGATAAATTTAACTTCATTTCGTGTAATTTAAAATATCAAATATCGAAATAAAAAGTATTAAAATTATTCGTGTAAATAATTTTAAAAAAACTAATTTCATGAAAATGGTGCTTTTTTTGAGTAGTGAGGTAATTTTTAATTCTTTTTAAAAGATTTTTTTGAAAAAAAAGAAAGAAATTACCCCATAAAAATAAAAGAAGAAAAACAAAACTAATTTTATCAACATAGAGAATGAAAATAAATATATAAAACATATTATTATATAAACTTAATTTAAGTTAAAAATTATTTAAAACATATAAATCAAAGCTTAAGATATAATCTTAAGATATTTGAAAAAAGTAAAATAAATCTAGCATTGTCAATAATATCAAAAATTTAAAGCTCGAATTAAGAAAGTAAAACTGTGTTGCCTAGCTAAAATTTAATTGACAAAAGATTGCTCTTTCATTGATTCTTTATTCGAAGAGCGTTTAGCAAACGAAACACACAAAAATCAGCTTATAATACTTATGATGTGCGAAACTTGTTTTTATGTATTATAAAACCATACATTTTATGTAAAGAAAAAATATGGTGTGAATTTTAAGAAAATAGTATGTGTAATGGGAGTTTTTTTCTAAGAAAAACGTTAAAAAAATTGGAAAGAAATACTTTGATAATTTAAATTATACCTCAGCAGAAATGTATAGATAAATAGTTTTTGATTGGTGAATAATAATATGAGTTTTCTGCTAACTTACAATAAGCTGACAAAAACCATATTTTAGGCAGATTTTTAACCATTTTTTGACCAAATTTTAAAACACAGTTTGATAAAAACTATAATTTTGAATTAGAAAATACTTTTTATAAAATTTGTATTTGCTTTTAAAGAAAGAAAGTTGCGTGTTTAAATAGATTCCATGTTTTAAGAAATATTGAATGCTTTTGTTGTACGAATATTACAAATAATTTTAATGGACTACAAATTTTTCTTTGATATGAGATATTCCTCAAGACAAATGGAGGATATTATTAACAAAACCTTTAAATTCAACTTCCTTAAAAAATTGTAATCAGCAATTCTTTAACCGATGCCGAGTTTTGGTTTATACAAAAATGCTTTGGAAATGATTCTAATTAAATATACAACAATGTATTCTAAAATTAAAAAATTGTTTTTAATTATTTGTATTGCATGTAAATTGCGTATTAGGTATAAAGATTATATGAAAACTTTCAAGCATTCAAAGTGTTTTACTTTTTCAAATCATATTGATTTGTTATCTTGAACAAACTCGTCATTGATAACTGTGAATTTGTAATTAATTGAATATTTGTAATCCAACATATTTATTTTACAAATAATTATACAATTACATAATTTTATTTAAAAGGGGTTTATGCAATCCTTTTTGTGGGATTATTACGTGAAACCAATTTACAAGCTATTGAATGTATGTAAAATCATATGTTACTTTAAATGATATGTCAAAAACGCTTTCCTTAAAGAGAGTTGTTTTCGAAACAAACGTTTTCTACGTTAATTAATAAAATTTTTCGTTTTATAACAAATACTTTTAAATGAAAATAAAAAAATCATTTCAAATAATCATTCGTACATTATTTTTATCTTGAATGTCAACCAGCACTTGTAATAAGAACGATTCTCTGAAATTAAGTAAAAGGAAATTTAAAAATGGATTTTTCCAATTTCATGATACAGCGTTTTTATTTAATTACGCCTTTTTTTAAAAAAATTATGAAAGAAAAATATTTGAATTTTAAGTAAGTAGTTCGTCAAAATGCTGAAGAATTGTTTTTAAAGAGGATAAATTCTTAGTAGTGATTTTATATATAAATGAGATTTTTTGAAAATATATATTGCCTTTAATCACATGAAAATATAGAATTACGTAAGGCCGATGTAACAATTCCCACCACACAGCTACGAATCGGCCTCTTTGTGCATCACCACACGTGCATTGGTACCTGCAATTTTAAAATTATGGTCACAGGGCAACATTTGACACCACGAGGGACCCTTTCCCGCCCACGAGCCGGATGTAACTGGAAGCTAAAGATGCCGGCCTCTGTTATCCCCAAAGCTATAGAGGGCAAAGAGAGCGAGAAATGGTGTGAAAACTTCGCTACGAACCAACACCATAGTAACTTCTCCCTCGCAAACCACAGCATTTGAACTCTAATAATCTCTATAATAAGTTTAATAACTTCAATGTATAATCTGTAAATAGTAATTGTGGCGTAAATAAACGAAATATTTAAAATACTCAATATCACGCTACCGTTATTTACCTCACACTTCACATCTTTTTTTTTAGAATTAAATTTCGTAATATTTAATCTTATTTTGCGAAGACATTGCTTTATAATAATGATTACGCTGTAAACTGAACTTACATTAAAGGAATCAAATCGATCGTATATATATATATACCGGGTGTTTCAAAAGTCACGCCATTTTTGCTTAAAAACCAAAACGGTTGGTTAAGATTTCTGTTACTAGATGGCAGCAGGGACCTCATCATTAGAAGTTTTGAACGTAGCAGGCATCAGTTTCAAAATACTTGTCAGTTGTAGTGAGTTGAGCACAATAGGAGGTGTATGATGTTTTACCAAGAGCAAAGAATAGCCATAATGGAATTTTACTTCGCTATAAAATCTCATTGCCATGTGATAAATGTATTTCAGCAGAAATATCCAGGCTAAACAGCACCAAATGCATCAACGATAAGACTTCTAGTACAACGGTTCCGTGACACAGGATCGGTTGCGGACAGGAAGCTATCGGGTAGAGTCCATAATGAAAATTAAAGTGGTGGACAAAGAAATCCATCGAAAAGACCAGCCGTCTACAGAAATATTACTACGGAATTCATATCCTTGCTACAAGTAAAGAAGGATGTGCTTGGTTGCAACAAGTCGTCGCAACGTGTCACACATCACGGGACAGAATGGAAGTTATAACTGAATTTTTCGATGATCGTGCCATTTCCAAAGGACTTTGGCCACTTCATTTACCGGACTTGTCAATTCAGGATTTTTTTTTCTTTGGGGATAGCTGAAAAATGTCACCACAAATAATCCCCATTCGCTTGATGAACTTAAGAGTAACATCCTTCATGCAATATCGGACATTAATTCTCACTCTTCGTAAAGTATAAATTAATCTGGTAAAAAGAGTTCGGTTGTGTGTCCAGGAAAACGGACATCATTTTGGACATTTACTGTTGTTTTACCATGCATGACACCTGACAATAAGCATAACCGTTCAACCTTCGTTTATCCCTTATTCTGTTTGTTGACATAATTCCTCTGTCTTTAAAACTCAACCACAAAGGTTGATGTGCGTGACTTTTGAAACACCCGGTATATATATATATATATATATATATATATATATATATATATATATATATATATATATATATATATATATATATATATATATATTGACTGACAAATTCGGAGGGATGATGGTCGGCAACACACACACAAATCGCCGTAGAGCATGGAGTCGCAAATTATGTGTTTAGTGGGTGAAAATGACTATAATAGAAGCCGTTGGAAGAGAAGATGAGTCAGGCGAGAGGAGTGATTAAACAAATGCAGGGATACACATACACTGTCCGAATGCGACAATAGCACAAAATACTTTCATTCCGTACGGCACGCCCTCGCGGATTTGCTGCAGAGTGTACAGGCTAGTACGCACCAGAACGTGTGACTCATGCATGATGGTGCACTAGTACATTTTTCGATTGCGGAGCGTAACCACATTCATGCACATATCTCAAAAGGTGGATTGGACGAGATGGACCTATTGCTTGAACTTCTGGCTTCCTGAACCTTAATCCCTTGGATTGCTTCTTCTGGGTAACCTTGAAATTCCTTGTGAATGAGACGATTGTGACACAGTGGAAGATCTCATGGCATGGTTCATCGTCTCTTCAGCTGACATCACCAGCACACCGGATTCGTTTGAAAGCGTCCAACAATCTTTCGTCTGTCAATATGGGCTATACTACGCTGCCGCAACTTTAAGCAATTACTGGGGAAACTACTTGTTGTTGCATTTCTGACAGCGAGCTGTGTTTCACTATTAATATTATGAACATGCTTTACGTCTAATAAATGTATTTCTTTCCTCTTACTGTCCCTTTTCGTTCTACTTGACATCACACCTTTCTTAACATTTTTAACAGACTACTTCAACTAAACATGGTTTGAAACCCCATGTTCTATAGTTATTTGTCTCCATGTTACCCACTATCACCCCTTTGAATTCGTCAGTCAAATTCTACAACACCCTGTACATACTTTAGTGCGCAAAACTTAAACAAATATTTAGATTGTGCCGTATATATTTTCGAAAAAAAATGAACTGGATGATAGGAAGTTCACACTATGGAGGCACAACGTATCACTTAAAAAGTGATGCAAGTTTAATAGCTAAAAAATGAATTGTAGGTATTCTTTTGGGAACAAAACAGGTAAAGGCTTCATTGACAGAATGGCATTAGTAAAACCCATTGACTTGTCGGTTCATGCGGCAGAACAAAGAAGCAATGTCCCCAAGTAAGAAATATGACTCCCTCTACTGCATGGCTGCGTGACAGTGTCTGTTCATACTCAATACCAAATTATCCTGCAGTTATTGAGGTAAGAGTTTTTCTTCTCAATTAGAATTTCTCTGGTGTTCTCTGAATGGTGTTCTATGATCTTACTGCCAAGAAACTCCTCTATACATCCCACTCAAGTTCGATGGGATTTAAATAAGGGAAGCACGTTGGTCAATCTATTCTGCAAATGTCCTCATTTTCTAGAGGCTCCTCAACAGCGCAGATCCTGTGTGAACGTGCATTGTTGTCCACAAAAATAAAGTCTAATACCAATGGCACCTCGAAACGGATACACGTGTGGAAGGATAATTTCATCGCAGTAGCGATCTCTGGTAAGTGAGCCGCTGTTCGAAAATATGAAGCTCCGTTCGTCTATTCAAAATCATGCTTTCCCACACAAACACTCCAGGACCAACCCAGCCATCTCTTTTCCTGATGTAAGTGGGTTGAAACAGTGTCCCTACCTCTCTCCGTATCGACTGGCCCTGAGAATCGTTGCTCAGATTGAAATGACCCTGGCAACAGACTGGGACTCCGTTGATGACATGCCCATCTATGTTCTTTACATCACTGTAAGTGGTGCCGCTGATGAGCTGCTGTCAATGGTAAGCAGAGTTTAGGACGGTGGGCGAATAGGCCATGTTTATGTAGCCACAGAAAACGTTCATACCTATCATCTGATTGTCGCATGTAGCTGTTAAACAATGTTTATCAGTTCTGGGTTGTGTCTTTTTTCGCCTGCTTTTTATAGCTCAGTCACTTTCTATAACAGTACCTGTCAATTATACAGGGTGAGTCAAATAACACTTACTAATGTTAAACATGTATGACTCTTGTAAAAATCATTTACTTTGATTATTAATTTTTCTATACATTAAATATATGTTATGGAAATTATGCATAAAATATGACATCAGACAAATGTCCACCATTTTTCTCGATACAGAGATTGGCTCTTTTTAGCTCGTTTTCCATTACACCACGCAATGTTTCTCGTTAAAGGCTCAATATTTCGTCTCGAATATTCTGCTTCAGTTGTCTAATAGTCACTTTTTCTGTTAAATATCCGCATAAGAAAAAGTCGGGACCAATTAAATCTGGCGAATGAGGTGGCCAGGAGCTATCTGAATTTTTTGAAATTAGACGTTCGCCAAAAATTTCACGCAGTAGGTTCATAGTTGGCCTAGCGGCGTGCGCTGTTGCTCCATCTTGTTGAAGCCACAAATTAAGATTCTGCTCCACCATTGGCGGCAAAAAGTATTCAATCATTATTCTGTAAGAAGCTCCGGAAATCGTTTATGGCGTTCCATCCTCATTCTCACGTCCCCTCATTCATCCTCATCCTCAGTTTCCACGTTCTCTTCAGTGCGAATATTTCGATAGGCACCTCTTCCAGGACGGTTGGCCACTGAACCCAGCCCGACCATCCTAACTCCTAATCATGAAGGCGGTGGGAGCTGATCTTGAATTAAAATATTACTGCGTCATAACAATTGATCCTTGAGAAGAATAGAAAAACTCGATAATTTTAACGCGTTGCTTTGTACTGTATAACTCCATAATAAAGTTCCAAGGATTCAATTAAAACTTACAAAAGAAAAAAATACTGTATCACAAACGAAAAAATAGTTATATCACAAAATAAAAAAATGATATTTGTGTTTAACATAGGTAGGTCTTATTTGGCCCACCCTTGTAGGAGACTTTTTCAAACTCTTCAAACAACACTCTGTCAAATCCAAACTCTTCTTCAACATTTGTCAAACTAACCCACTTTTCAAGCTTTCCGTTCATTCTACCAGTTGTAAAGACTTCCTGCTGGTATCGTGTGGTCATTATGATTTCCTTTTCCCTCGCAGGAAACGTCTGGAAATGCATAATTTCTTTTTAATTTGCTTTGGCATTTAGTGCGCGCATTCCACGTCCCCTCCCACTCTCCCAATGTTAGCATATGCATCATCTTTTTACCGAGCTGCCTTTTTTAATGCACTGGTTATAAAAAGTCATTTCCAACAATTTCATGGATGATTTGTGACAGATCTAGTAGCGTTTCTTCCTCTAATCCTCTTGGGAATTCTTTAGGCTATCATTCGCGTTTATTCAGAACCAACCCTTTTGAAGAAGAAACCATGATATTCAAATTAAATCTACTATATTTATAGTTTTTAGCTCGCTGATGAGAAGGAGAGAAACAGATCCAGGAGTCAAGTGAGATTACTACTACTAATCAGGTATCGTTACAAATTATTGAATATTTCAAATATTAAATTGACAAAGATTTAAAGTGACGATTAGTCACTAAGCCTAGAGTAACGTTAAGCTGAGTGAGATAATTGAATTGATCCTAAATTAAAGTGGTCGATTTCATAGTTTTCGTATAATTCGTGCATCTTGCTATTGTTACACTACTATTGTTCATTTTGAGACATTCTCTTCCTGAATTTTAGTGAATCAGTGTTGATAATTTGATTGATCAATAAATAAGTTGCTTTTCAATATATGTCTGGTATTCCTTCCCTTCCTTTCACACGCCTAGGCGGGCAAGAGAGAAGGGGTAATTCCTCACACCCTCTACTGTCATAGTGCTGATACTAGCATATGCATCACCTTTTTACTGCGCTACCTTTTTTTACTGCACCGGTTATAAAAAGCCCTTTTCAACAATTTCATGATTGATTGTTCAAAAATGTATTTGTATCAAATGTTTAATATATTGTAATTCTTAGTTTTCCATTATTTGTTAAGCTTGTGACGAATCTGTACGGCACTTTATCACTAATACTCTTAGGTGTCTTTAGGGATTATAAATTCGCGTATATTTCCAATCAGCTCTAAAAGAAGAAACCGGGATATGCAAACTAGTTAAAGTATTCAAGGAGAATGTTGTAAGTTAGCAGTAGGCTATTAAGCCAAGAGATAGGCTGAAAGTGTTCTAAAGCGATTCCAGTTGATTGTGAGATTAACGGCTCGTTGATCATTTGGCAGTGGTCTGCAATTGGAAAGTGAGATAGAGAAAGGAAGGTGAGATTTAAATCTAGATTATCAGCTTATAAGAGTAAATATATAATAAAGTTAGTGGTAATTTAACGAATGCTAATAATTCAAATTGCGTGTATCTTTGGATCCTCTTATTCCAGTAATCCCGTTAGATATCGAATTAAAAGTTGATTAGTATCATATTTCGTGATTTAATTTAATAGTAAGGTTCAATCATATTGACGTAGACATATCTATTAATCTTTGTAATTAGAAAGTTGATAATTGATTCAAGTGAATAAATACAAATTGTTATTGTAAAAATGTCTTCTGGTCGTTTTTTGCCTCAAATCAATCTTAGTGTCCAAGGTGGAATCCAGGGGGGAATCTCACAAGCTCAAAAAAGTAAACCTAATAATAATAGTTTCACGCAAGGACAGTTTCAGCCACTTAAAGGGAATATAATACATATATAGTCATATATATGTTACCGTTAAAGTATATAATTCAGTTATTTCATACAATAACTAGGTATTTCATGAAATAACTAGACAAGTCAGTTAAAGTATATTACGGATGAAAAAAATTTCACATTTTACCTAGTTATTCTAGGAAATAACTAAGGACAGAGACCGTTAAAGTGAAAAATAAACAATTTCAAAGATATTTTATAAATTCATTGATCGTAAATATCTAAAATCTCTCAGAAAAATTAATTCCATCTCTTTTGCGGTTGAATAATTGATAAATAATAAGGGAAAGCAGATGACATAATTTATTATTTACCTATTGTTAACATTAGTTCAACAGAAAGGACAAAAAAAAAAGAATGTGTGTGTGTTACAAAAATAGATTATATTTAAATATTATCAACAAAAATACATGCTGTGAAAAAAAACTTTCGCTTCATGAAAACATTGTGTAAACTTTTTAAAACAAAAATGTCTTATTAAATATGTGTTATAAATATATTAAGAGAATATATATTTATTGAAATTTTGCGAGATACCTTTATTTTACTTTTCGTTATTTATTAGAGCAAGAATTGCTGTGATGACACTTTGGTTTGCACTGAATATTATTTTTTATAAACAAGTACTCTTTTTACAATTACACATTTTTTTTACACAAGCACTTTTTAAATACTCGTCCAATACCGCAGCTTTGAGCTTTTGCAACAGATCGAAGCGTTGTGTCAGTATTTGGAACTTCTTCAATCGAAATTAATTCTCGCTGACATATACTGACTTGATATCTATAGTAGAATTGTTTTTATTCAACCATCTCTAGGTCCTAATCAAATAAATCCTTCCCAAAGCAGGTAGAAGAGGTTCAAAGAACTTTGGAGTGCCGTATTTCATACTTTAACGATCAAGTAATCGATATTCTATAGAATCCTCAATTCACGCAAGATATAAAATAACGTCTCTTTGAGGTCATTTCCCTTATGTAAGTAAGTGATTTGATCAAATCCCCGAACTGTTTTAGTGAAATGATAAAATGAACAAGTCAGTCATCAGTCATTTTTTTAAAGATATGGGGTTCATATTTAGGGGGATAGATAGTACTACCTGTATGGTTAGAAAGTACAAGGACTCGACCCCCCAGGTGTCTCCCCGGACAGCATTTTGCCAATGCAAATTCTGACTAATTCATTTCATTATTTCACTGAAACAGTTCAGGGTTTGATAAAATAACTTACTTTCATCGTGGAAATGACCTTGTAAAGAGGTTATTTTAACATCTTGCGACAATTGATCCTATTTCTTAGGGATTTCATGAAATTCGTAATTTCGTCATTTTGCTGCGCCATATATACTCTAACTGACTAGTTCAGTTATTTCGTGAAATACCTAGTTATTCTATAAAATAACGAATTTCCCACTTTAATAGTAACATATATACTAATAACAAAGAAATGCTAAGAAATTTGGGTTGCTATTATTATTTTTTTTTTTGCCTTCTCTTTTAGATATTTCAAGTCAGTAGCGCAAACAGGAATTTTTCAAGGGGGAGGGGTGGGTCCAGGGTCGAAAGTTCCCCATTCTTATATCAAGCTCCTTTTGATTTTGTCGATTTTCGGGAACAAGAAACAGTAAAAAAACTAATTATTGAATAAATAATTAGAATTAATTAATGAAATTAATCAGTAATAACAAATACTTAATTAAATTTTTCGTACTGTATACTTAGAATTATAGTCAATTGGGGAAAAAATCAAGGGCTTTGGGGGGACGGACCCCAGGGCCCCCTCTTGTGTGTCCCACTGTTTCAAGTATTTTCATGAACTCTTTTGAAACCAAGAAATAAAATTCAAATTAATTGACTTTTTGGTTACAACATGTGATGTTTACCTTTAGTCATTGATTGGTAAAAATATTTGTGTGTAGTGTTGAGAAGTGTGATCGTGATTTTTTTAAACAATATTTTGCTCTGTTGGTGTTGCAAATATGCTTCCGATAGTGAATTTTTCAAGTGTATATTTTTCCGTATTTGAATACTATGAGAATAAAATTGGTAGCAATGAAGCGATGGAAAAAAATGCAGTGTAATAGCAAAACATTTAACTTCATTACTGAATATTATTCTATTTCTGTACTTTATATATAATTCAATAGATGAGTCATTGTACTTATTATTCAAGTTGTCAACAGAATACTGGATTTCATTATCAGATCATCCATCATATTTGGTGATGTTTCTTCTATATTTCATTTTCAAATCATTGCAATCAGCGAGAATAATTTAATTTTCGCCAGAATATTGAAATGATTTAGCATAATATGACTTTTGAATATTTTATTCAAGTTCTTGGGAGGATAATGATTGTTGTGGTACACACTTTTATCAAGCCATGTTATTTAAGGACTTTATGCAGAACGTAAGTTCTCAAGGAAGAGACATTATCTGATAATTTTTAGCTTGATAATGGGAAATTCACGTAAGTCAAGTCTGCTTTGAAGAATTTTTCTTAATTCATTTTATTTAAGTCTTTTTTCTATTTGCAGGAAACTGTCAAATACTTAATTACTTGAACAGTTTTTTAATTATCTTTTGAGAATAGTGCAAATATCTTTATTAGAGTTTTGTGTTATTATTTTAACGTGTTATTTGATTCTTCGTTTAGATATTTATTTCGTTCCTTTGTATTATTATTAATCGGAATTTTTAAATCAGAATTAAAACAGAAAACATTATCTCTAGATTGCCCAAGGAAGTCATTTTGTCTGCTTTTTAATTTCAATTAGATAAACAATTATGTACAGAATGACACAATTTCTTAGAATTTTTTTAAAGTCTATTTTTTTCCAAGTGAAGTAACACACTTTATAGTGATCATAAATCTTTATTTTATTAGATGCCTAACTTGCCGAGAGCAATAGAATTCTGGGCGTTTCATCAAAGGCGAGCAACCTTTAACCCTCATTGTCCAGTTCATTGGAAGCATCTTCGATATCCCTTTCCACCATTGGAGTTGTGTCTTGTCCTCATGTCCCTGAACTTGCCCCCCATTAATTTGTAGTGTTGGTCAATCGTACTGGTAATTTGATTCTTGCAGCTCGAAAATCTCAAAACCTAAGTGCTGGAGCATCAAAGAAAAAATAATAATACTTCAGGAAGTGGATAAAGGTGTCAAGAAACTTTCCTTGCAGTTTTCCTTTCTTTCTTTTCTTTTCTTTTTTTTTGATTGGCAAGATATGAGATATACTGAGTTGGTATATTATACTTAGTATACTGATTGGTATATTATACTGAGTATGCTAATTGGTATATTATACTGTTATACTGATTACACTGAGTTGGGCACAGTAAGTCTTGGCCATCATGAACTGTCGCACCACTGATTTAGGTTAAGCTAAGATATATAAAAAAGTATATATTAGTTTAGAAAAAGATGTAAATAATTATTTTTTAATATATAGTGTTTAGGAATTTAAATTTTATTTTATGTGGTTTATCAAGAAAATTGAAAGATGAACCTCTAAATAACGAACTTTTTTTCGGAATTTGGTGACTTCGTTATATAAAAGTTCGACTGTATATGACAAAAATTATTTGTTTGCTTGTGTAATACTATTGTTGTTGTAATGGTATTAATTAACATTGTGTGTATGTTTTTGATTATGTATGCATACTGAATTTTTAAAGTTCTTCTTTTATTGTAATTTATTTGTAGATTTGAAAAAGTTTTTATTCTTTACCCTGCCATTTATGGTGGATATCAGTTTGAGTGTAGAGGAGAATTCCTACAGAGCAGCTGTTTTTGAAATTGCTCAGTTTCAGTTCGGAGACGGTTCCTCTTCTGGAGAAGATGCTATAAACAAAAATTTGGAAAAGTACGATAAAGCTGCAAAAGTAGCAGCAGAGAATGTAAGATTTTTGAACATCTTTAAGAAAATTTTGTATTTTTTTTTATTGAAAACAATTATAAAATCCCCATGCACCACAAAGTATCACATGGGGCTTACAGAAATAAGTATTAAACGCACTTTCAAAGGAAATAAAAAAAATTTAAAAATTGAGGTTAAGAAGAATTACAAACATTTACAACAAATTCACAGAAATTTTTGAAAGCACTTCTGGTGGAAAGAAATAGGTGAAAATTCGATGACCAATTAATTTTGAGTCTCTTGAACCCCAGTCTTATGATCTTTCTCTCTCTCTGACATACTTGGAACACAGAAGGATTACATGTTCCACATTTTCCTCACCACCCATATTACAGTCACAGGAAGATGAAGGAACTAAATTAAATTTGAAATTACCATGACCAGTGAGAAATTGAGTTATTTTGTAGTTAGTGTAAAAATGATGGCATGAGTCTCTTATTAATGGTGGGAAAAAATTTCTTTGTTTTGCTCCCTTTATTAGAAATGAGATATTCTTGGATCCAAGACTTCACCATTCTTTCTTTCGTGATCTTCTTGTAAAACGATTTAGGAATATTAACGTCAATGTCAATTTTGCGCTTGGTTGCAGCTTTTGCAAGCCAATCGACTCGCTCAATCCCAAGAACGCCCGTGTGTCCGCGAACAAATGCAAAATTTATTGAGATATTTTTATCTCTTAGGCTTTTAAGTAGCTTTTGAATCTCGACGATTATATTGTTAGATGAAGAAATACATTTAAGAGAATCCAAGGAGGAAAGAGAATCAGTACAGATGAGATATTCTGAGATGACACTATTTTGCTCAGTGATCCATTTAACGGCGAAGTTTATAAACATAAAAGTTCAGCTACAAAAACTGTGCATTCATCACGAATTCTAAATTGAAAGTTCTCGTATTCAACACCACTCCTGAACACAACAAATGCGAAACCAACTCTTCCATCAATTTTACTGCCATCAGTATAGCAAATAACAGGGAAATCTGTGCTCTTGTCACTAAATTGAACAATATTGATGGCATTACTCTCTGAAGGATGAGGGAGAAAAATGGAAAGAGAATACAATCATAATTAGAGATGGAAGAAGAAGTAAAAAAGATGCTGAATATTAATTTAAGAATTCTATAAATTAAAAATTGAAGGTACAAATAAATTTAAAAATAATAATAATGAACGAATTTGAAGATTTTTTCAAAAAAAAAATGCTTACTTTTTGAAAGGGTGTTTTTTTATAAGTAATTCAATCTGTTTCGTAAGGATTGTAAATTTTTAGAAAAATTTTGCATTTCGTAGATTTGTATGCAGATTAAACCCGAATAAAAGAATAAATTTTTGTATGGTACTTGAAAACAATGCCTGTTATAAACTTTTGTAAAAAAATTACAATTTTAGGATTCTAGTACCTATAAAAACAATGTAAAATTCACCGGATGTATATACCACATTTGGAAAAGTTAAGTTTTATTTTTTTAAACTTTTAATAACATGAATATCACGCGTGAACTAGTTCCTACAGTAAACTCCGTGCTACATAGAAATTGAAGAAAAAAAATTTTTAAATTGTAGAATATTTGAAATACATTTTAAAAAAATCATACGCATAATTAAAAGTTAGGAAATTAATTGATGTAAAATACTCGTATAATAAAAAAAAGGTTTAGCTTGGCTATTATTAATTTCTTCTTTTCATATTAGCCATTGCAAGGCTATAAATGAAGTTTTTTTCTTCAGGATTTCTAGACAGGATTAAAATTGTATTAATTTTCTTTTAAAATAAGTCAATGTATAATTCAAAATTTTTTTAAATTTGAAACACATTTATCTTCATTAATATCGCATGTACATTTTTTTAATCTTATACAAAATAGCATTTAATTAATTCTTTGCGCATATATAATACGCTTCATAATTTTGCTTTCATACTTTTTTTCCAAATTTCTAATTGTTTTTGGCGTTAAAATTTTTAAAAGTCATATTAATAATTGAATTTTTCTAATTTTCTCGTAAAAAATAAATGTTTTACACGAACTTATATTCATACTGGAATGTTTTTCAATTTGAGAAATGAGATTATGCCCAATTTTTTTAATATTATCAGAAGTTTTATCCTTAGATTTAATCAATTTCTATGCCTTTCATAAATACTTTTTTTAATTTGAAGAAAAAAACCAGATGAATTTCTTTTTAGCTACTGAGCAGTATTCTAAAAGAATAATCTTAGAGTAATACGACTTTTTTGTGTCAGAGTAAGCTACTAATTTAATCAAAATGGTCTTAGCATGCAGATACATATGCATATTTACGCAGTCTTTCACGATACTAAAATTATTTTTAGAGAGGTAAAATTACAGTATTAAATGTAAGAAAGTCAGCATTTTGATTTATCTACATATTTAGGGACTTTATGAAAAATATACTTAGAAATCCTTTTATTGTAGTTATATTTTAATGTGTGAGTAAGAAATAACCCGTGAAAAATCTTATAAGCTAATGGACTGCAGTAAGACAAAAAAAACTTTTTTGCAAGAATCAACTACTGTTTCACCCCAAAAGACATATAACTTTACTATAAAAATTTCCTTTAAGAAATACCGAGCTTTATTAAAGTCATTGATTGATAAACGAAGCCCTAGTGGCTGAGGGGTAGAGTATCGCGCTTCCGCACCACATGTCCGGTGTTCAAATCCCGGGGTAGGCAAGGTCTACACTGCCTTTTATTCCTTTAGTGGGTCGATAAATGAGTACCAAGCTTCCTTGGAAACTGAACATTGGGGGTTTCGAGTCAAACTGAACACTTGACCGAAACATCTCTACATGCACCACACCGCCTAAGCTCACGTCAACTAAGATAGGCACAGTAGGCCTTGGCCCTCATGGGCTGTTGTGCCACTGAGTTAAGTTCAGATTGATATGCAGGATGAATACAAATGATGGACCCGACCCACAAATAATGACCGCTTGACTCAAACATTTACGCATGCACCCAGCTATTCGAAACTATTGCATATGTTACAATAAGTAATATATGAATGAAAAGAGAAGTATACCAAGAGTTTTCTTTTCACCAATGATCAAGAGCATATTCAAGACAACTGTGATTGAAATCCAAACATAGCGACAATGACAGAGAAGAAACTTTGTGTATTGGACTATGCACGTTTTTTTTTCAGTTCTTGCCTTTGGAAATCCTTATGGAAAATACGCGCCTCCCAACAAGATAGGATGGTATCATCAATTTAATGAAACACGTTGCTTGTGCAAAAGTAGCGGCTGTCCAAGCGTCTTGGAAGAAGCAATGGAGAGGGTGAAGCATAGTTTTGCTCGAAGTCCTCAGAAGTTAACGAGAGTTGCCGCCTGTAAACCTGGAATGGCCTAATAAACACGGTATGGAAAATTGTATTAAAAATAAATAAATAAATAAATAACAAAGTACGACAAGTAAGTGTTTGTGTAGCATTACAAACCACTAATAGAGTGATGCTACAAAATATATGGAATGAACTGGATCCCAGATTGAACGCATGCCATGTAACAAGAGGATACCAACATTTGTATTAGAAAAAAATAACTTTGTATATTTCTCTTTACATTCATTTATCAATTTAAAGTATGTGTAGTAGTTCAATAGTACGATGTTTTAAAATTGGGACAATCATTTGTATTCATCCTGTATTAGTAATTAATGTCACAGTATGATGAAAGTCGTAAACTATCTTTAAAGTAAAATGTTTCTGATTATTCGATGTAACGTATAGAGCCGGGATGGACATTAAGTCGACCGCGATCGACCGGTGGACCGCCAAGACATTTGGGGTTGACCGCTTTCACTAAAAGCTGATAATTATTCCATCATACGAAGATCTAGAAAAAACGTATTAACTCGAATCTAAGCAGCCCGCGATTTTAAGTATTGCCTCAAGTTTTCAACAAGATTTTGTGAAAATTGAATAATTCGTTATTTTATCAGTGCTTTTTAAATGCATGCTTGAAGCTGTAATTGCTCTAAATACCCCATCCAAAATTTTTTTCTTTTCACACCCGTTTTTCAGTTGCAATAACATTGGAGAGAAAATGCGCTTAGATTCGAGTAAATAAGGTATTTTAAAAAATATGGAAAAAAAAATCAAATTATAAGGGAAAATTTCGTTGAATAGAAAATGCACTTCGCGATTTGGAGGTTATTTTACGACAAAAATCGTAAAATTTTCTTGGTTCCAGGAAACCATATAGAGAAATTCGTAAAATGCAGGTCCGACTGCCTTGTATATTTTATTTTAGCTCACTACACCTATGCCAATAGTTGGACCGCAACCTTTTGAAAAAATTAAAAGTAGTCCCCACCCAGGAAAAGTCTGCCCACCCTTGGTATAGAGAGAGAGAGCCTCATTATTGTCTTCTGAAATTAAACCATAAATTGATCTTATTAATAGTATTAATAGTTGAACTGTATTTGAAGTGAACTGAGGAAAAGTTCAAATCATCAGCAATTTATTTATCACAAAGCAACAAGTTAAATATTTCTCTTCAAATATATGGGAGAATTACATTTAAGGTAGCCGACTATCCTAAAATCATGACTTTTAAAGAAAAATTCACAAATTTTTTTATGATTTTATTTTATAGGCCATCTTATTAGTTTTATAAAAATATCAAGTTTTTTATTTTCCGTTCACTAAAACAAAAACTACGATTGTTTTAGTAAAAGTAGATGCCATAACTTTACACAAGATGTCAAACTTTAAAATGCATTTTATTCGAAATGTGTTTTTTTCTCGAAAAGTTCAAACGGGGACAGTGATTGCTCAAAAAGTTTTGAAAATAATTTGCTGAAATTGTTTGTGTATGTTGTGTATAATAGTAGAAGAGTTTTTAACTTTCAGATTTATCAATTACTGTTTCACTACGAAGTTTACAGTTCTTTATGTGAATATAATCACTGTTTTTTAAAGCAATTTCATATAATAACTAAGAAAAAGTGCTCTAGTTTTGGAAAAATTAAAATATCTCTAATCCTGAAGGTTATTTCAAAAAGGAATAGCTATTTTGGTGCCTGTCTGAAGGAATCTAACACTACTACAGAAGATGCTTCGCTTGTTCATGTGCGCGGTTCGCCTGATCGTCCCTTACGCACATTTATTATTGTTCCATCAGTTTCAAACTTATTGTGAAGGAGAGAAATGCTTAAGTATGTTGGAGGTTCCATTGCATATTAATGCCTCCAATGTTGTGTTATTTCACTGATACTCTCTAAAACTTCAAATACCATTTCAAAATGATTTTTCGCTGCTCGAAAATCAGAAGTAGTTGCTCCATTACCTCACTTTACCTACTGAAACAATAGTTCCATTTGTTACAGAACTATTAATGAACACGTCAAAAAATTAATGCCAACCGTTAATGCCAGTCGCCCATCTGGTATAGTGGTTAGTGACGCTGACTGCGGTGCCGTAGGGTGTGGGTTCAAATCCTGGGTAAGACATAGATGTTTGAATTGTAATCCTTCTCTTCTTTGTGATGTGTGCTTCACTATTACTCCTATGTAAACCACCGTATGATACTTTGTGGCGCATGGGGTTATAAATGTTGTCAATAAAAAAACTGTTAATACCATCTTACAACTTAACCCTATAGCCAATGCGATCTCAAAGTCTTATGACATTAGAATGTTCTCCAGTCTTAAAGTGTGTGTACATTTTTTCGCTCCCCCTTATACATGGATGGGGATTTGCATGTTAGCAGAATGTGAATCAAAGCGCCAACAAACCAAACACATTTATTGATATGATAAAGATAACATATAATACAAAATACTTAACGCGCGTACATCATTGCCATTAATGGCTATTACAGTGGAATATCGTTTATCCGAAAGTTTATTATACGGAGCGTCAAATATCCGGACCAGTTTTTTCTTCTTTTTTTTTTTGTCAACTCTACGTGTACTGTATATGAATACATTTTCGAACAGTGCAATGCTCAACAGTTGTTTCGCATGAAGCCAAAAGTGAAGGTAAAACCCAAGGTCAGGGGTATTTGGAGAATTTCAGTTGTGCGCTTTGGTAAACATCTGCGTGGAATATAATGTCAGTTTATTTTCAAGTGAGGGGGTGTATACGGGCTCTTTTGCTGAGTTGTGAACCGATATGACTTCGAATTCAAAACCGACTTTGTCCAATCGATCCCAGAACTTCAAGAATGATGAAGAAGATGAAGAAACCGGGATGGCATGCGATGCAGAAAGTTGTGGATTTCAAATATTAAATGATGACGATATTGTGACCGCGCATAAAGAGTTCGACCCTGTGGATGATGAAACGGATGAAGACGATGACAACAACAACAACGAAAGCAGCAATGGTACATCAAATGCTGATGCGTTTTCTGCGTTAGAGACAGCTATGGAGTGGTACGAACAACAATCAGAGTGCTATCCTCCTCAACTACTGCTGCTCAAGAGAATCAGAGACTTTGCAGTGAAAAAACGAAAGCGTACAATGGTACAGCGAAAAATAAGTGCTTATTTCCACAAAAAAGGTAAAATTGTGACATTTTGCTTTTCATCAAGCGCGTTTTTCGCATGTGATGATTTTCAATATTCGTATAGTGTCCGGTTTCATATACTGCATGGATCGCATTCGGTTATCCGAAGAATCGCGAATCCGAACAGTGTCCAATTTCAATTGATTCAGAAAACGACATTCTACTGTATTCTGATTTTCACGCACGTTATTGCCGTTGTGACTTTGGTACATTGGCAATCGTTCCTGAGTCCTTTCCCTAATTTCGTTTATACTCGCTACACGCATACCACACTCCGTCACTCGATCTTTCAGTCACGTTACTGGAGAATGCTGCCATCTGATGGAAATGGGTGTGATCTGAGTGCAGTCCTTTATTAGGTGTGTGTGAAGCTTTTAAATTATTTAAAATCTTATATTTACACATGAGGCAAAAATTAACATTATTTAAATACTCTACAGGATGTTGATCTCATTGTGTTCCCAGAAGAAGGTTTGTATTCCACTGATCTCGACGACCCAACATGGTTTATAAACTACGGTGAAGATATTCCCGATCCGAGAACAGAATCAGCGAATCCTTGTGATCAAGAAGAATACGACAACAGGCCTGTTTTAAGAAATTTAAGCTGTATAGCAAAAAAATATGGTTTATATGTCGTTGCAGATGAAATTGATGTTAAAAAATGGGAAGTCAAAGACACCTGTGATGAATACAACGCTGATTACTGTGTTACGGACAAAAATAATTGTCCAAGTGAGGGTCATTTCAATTTTAACACAGGTATAGTCTTCGACAGAAAAGGAAATTTGATTGTTAGATACTATAAAAGATACCTATTTTTCGAAGAGGATATCAACGTGCCTAAAATTTTCCGAAACGCTTATTTTGAAACTGATTTTGGTAAATTTACTATAGATATATGCTTCGATTCCATGTTTTATGATTCCGTCAAAGGCATTGAAAAATCAGGTGTGACTAGTTTGGTATTTCCAACATATTGGTTCGATCACACCCCTCTGGTATTCTTTGCCACCCCTTTCCAGCAGGCTTGGTCAATTACTAACAAAGTTAATGTCATCGCTGCTGATGCTCATGATCCTAGAACGGGGACAGTAGGAAGCGGAATTTACTCTCCTGACAAAGGAGCGTTGGTATACACTCACAACCCTGACGGTCGAAGTAAACTTTTGATATCAAATGTTCCAAAGTCACCTTCAGATGATTTGCGAAACATCGAGCCACCGAACACCAAGTTTTTTTACTTGGATTATGATGAAGTAACCGAGCTAGAAGAAGAAGAGCCTCGACATTTTCAAAAAGAATGTGGCATTAATGTTCTTGGAGCTCAACCTGAGTATCTGACAGATTATCGGTGCCAACTGACAAGTGTGCGTGGATATAAATTTCGGAAACTGGAAGGAACCTTTGGAAGTTTCAGAATTTGTTCGAAGGCGTTCTGTTGCTCGCTGACTTATGAGTCAGAAAGCATGAATGAAAACTACTACTTTGGTGTGTCAGGAGAGCCTTTAAATTTCCAAGACACATATGTGTTAGGGACTGAAGCATGTTTCTTAGCACGATGCGAGTCATTCAATGGACGACCTTGTGGGAATTTTATACTGAAGTCTAACACCGTATTTCTGTTCGCTGAAATGAGAGCCGCTTTCTCTACAAAATACATTTATCCTTATGCAATAAACAGCGATATACGTCTGACTGATAAAGATGAATGGTACTTTGATGGAAAGTCCCGTATCATCTACCAAAATATAAAAGATAATTCTCTATTATTTTTGGGATTGTATGGAAGGAAATACGAAGAAGACAAAATTTTGGATCATTGAAACAGAATATCCAGATATTTTATATATGGCACTTGAATCAATGTTATATCGATTGTTAAGACGTTTACATTTCGTTTTCTGATTGTTAACCCCTCTTATTCTTTGGTATACACACACAACTCATTTTTTTCTCTCAAGTCTATTAAAGGCGAAATATTTAAATATTAGCAATATTTTCTTCGAAGGATAAGAGTTTTTGGTGTGAATAATTTCAAAGCACACACTCACACAAACACAATTTAATATGTATATACCATGTGTGAAATTGCCTGCTTTCGTAAAAATAAAGTTCATACACTTATCAATTGAAAAACTGTGTCTAGATGCTTTAATGTGAAATGAACGTATTTTTCGATAAACGTTTATAATTCAATCTACAAAAAAGGATTCACTGCAAAAGTGTGTAATTTAAAAGTAAATTTATTTGAAGTTTTAATTGATTAATTTCACTTCATTTCATGTAGTTTAAAATTTTAAATATCGAAATAAAAAATATTAAAATTATTCGCGTAAGAAAATAACTTAAAAATAGCTTTGTAATATTTAATTTTTTTTTTGCGTTGTGAGGTAATTTTTAATTCTTTTTAAAAGATTTTCTAAAAAAAAAGAAAGAAAGAAACTACACCATAAAAATGGAAGTAGAAAAACAAAAGTAATTTTATTAACAGAGAGAATGAAAATAAATATAAAACATAAAATTATATAAACCTTCTAAAGGATCAATCCGCATTCTTTCAATTAATCTTCTTGGGAAATCTTTGGGCTACCAATTTGCGTATATTCACAACCAGCACTTTGAAGAAGAAACCATGATATTTAAACTTAGTTTGCTTTATATAGTCTAAGCGGTAAAATCTTAGGAGAGCCCACACCCTTGGCGACAAACCAAAAATATGCCAAGCCAGATCTAGATGGCGCCAAGTGAAACAGACAATTTCAGCAAGTGAGTATAGCGGGATAAGGGGATGTGTAATGAAAATATATGTAAACAATACAGAAATCAATCCTTCCTTCATACATCATAAAATCGATTCTTTCTTACCTTTCGCATTCAACAAAGTAAAAAACTCTAAAGCATATTTCTTCACACACGCAGCCATACTTCCAGCACGGTGTTGAAAATAAAATGAAATTTGAAATGCCCGCCGACAAAATACGAAAATTCCAGAAATAATTAGGTTTACCACATCTAGAGTATCAAAAAAAGTAGGGTTACCAAGATGGCGCAATTATTGCCAAGCAAAATAAATCGCACCAAGGGTGTGTGCTCTCCTAGGACCGAACCGTCTAAGCTTTCAAGTTAGCTGGAGAGAATGAGTGAGTGAATATTAATGTCACACTGTTCAGCTACACGAGGGCTTTTGGTATTTTTACCACGTAATTTTGACCTATGGGCAAGGGACGTGGACGACACCTGAGCAGGCACCCCCTCTCCTAACTACCACATCACACCAACGGGAGGACGTTTGAGCTCTGGACAGATTTAACGTGCATCACTGCCCTACACGGTGGGTCTTTAGTGGTACTGGGCTCGAACTCATGACATCCCTTCCATGATCCGATACCTTGACCATTGGGTTACCGCAGCCCTCTAGCTAGAGAGAAGGAGAGAGAGAAAGTGATGAGATAGAATAGATTGTTACTGATCAGATATTATAGTATTTTATAAAGTATTTCAAATATTTGATAGGTGAAAGAATTAAAGTGATGATTAGTCACTAAAGTTGAATTAGTGTTTAATTAAGTGGGAAAGTAGATTTGATCCTGCAATAAGAGGGTCTATATTAATAGTTTTCTCATAATTCATGCATCGCGATATTAATCCCATATTGTTTAGATTGAGAACATCTCATCTCGATGAAATTAATTGAAGCTGTGTTGCTATTTTGTAAAATCAATAAATATATTGTTTCTGATTATGGCTAGTGTTTCTTCCCTTCCTCCCACACCTCTAGGCGGGCAAGAGAGTGGAACGAGCCTCTCACAACCTTTGCAAAAGTTATATAAACTTAATTTAAGTTACACTGCTCGTCACCGTAAATGCAACACCGAGAAAGACAAGAAATAGCACAACAAAATTTATTTTGTAGATAACATGTTGACCAAGTATCAAATGATTAAATTTATAGATTTCTGTGAAGTGTGGTTCCTGCCAGAATCAGTAGCCAGAGTAGCCGCCATTGTTGGAGCTCACCGCTGCCACACGCTTCGGCATTGGTTCAAAGAGACTTTGATGTGTTCTTGGAGAACAACAGACCAAGCAACTTCTACACATTGCCAAATTTAATCTGGTGTGGCAGCTGGGGGTGTAATCTGGGTCAATCGTTGAGCAACCATGGACCACATGTTTTCTATCAGCGAAAGATCCGGATAGCGAGCCGTCCAGGGAAGCAATTCAATCTGTTGATTGACGAAGAATCTTTGGACAATGCGGGCCACATGTAGTCACGCATTATACTGTTGAAATATGGCTGTGGCCAAGTCCTGAAGGTAAGGAAGGACAACTGGATCCAACACCTCGCAGATGTAGTGCTGGCTGTTTAAAGTACCGGCAATGCGTACTAGATGAGTGCGAGAGTGATATACAATACCGCCCCATACCATAATATCCGGTGCAGGACCAGTGTGGTGGTGCATAACGCAGCTGTTCAACATCCTCTATCCATGGTGTCTTCAGACTCGAATCCGACCATCGTGGTGTTGCAGACAGATGCGTGACTCGTCAGTAAAGACAACTTCATTCCATTCTGCCACCCACATCCTTCTTTCATCGCACCATTGGCGGCGGAGATGTCTGTGATTCTGCGTCAAGGGTAGACCAAGCAATGGACGTCTTGCGGACAGACCACTCTGCTGTAAACGGCGTAGAATGTTACGCGTAGACACTGAATGATGCGTTAAAGACTCAATGTGCTGTGCTATGGTTCGTGATGTGACTGAGTGATCCATCACTGCCATGTGCACAATTTTCCTGTCCTCACGTGAAGTGGTGCAATGGGGCGGATGCGATCGACCACGTTGGTCCGTCGTACCCTCCTGCATCCAACGATCACATATCCGCATTACAGTTATTTGTTTTCGTCCAACACGACTACCGATTTCTCTTAAAGATAATCCACAATCTCGGTAGGCCACTATCCTTCCTCTGTCGTACTCGGATACTTGATCAAAAGCTGATCGTGGTTTTCTACGAAACATAACTGATCGTTTTTTGAAGAAAAAAAAACAATTGCCGCACTTGAAATCGTCGAAATCTCCAAGCCTTAAATAGCGCTTTGAGGTGGCGCGGCAGGCGCGCGTGATGTGTGTCTGCGCTGAAATTCTAATCATTTACATATGTCACCTCCGCTAATGCATGTTGTAAATTTCTTGTTTTATTTGCATACTTCCTTCAGGGGGTTGCATTTACGGTGACAAGCAGTGCAGAAATAAGTTAAAAAACAGATAAATCAAACCTATTTATCTTAAAATATTTGAAAAAGTAAAATACATTTAGAATTGTCTGATAATATCAACAATTTAAAGTTAGAATTAAGAAATTAAACTGTGTTGCTTAAGGTATCTGACTACGTTCGGAGCCATGATTTTAAAAAAGCGCATAAATGGATAATTTTCATGATATTTAGTGTCACTTGGATTAGAATACAAGTATAAAATTGTTTTAAGGACATTTTAACAAAAGAAATTATTTACATACAATATTTCGGCAAAAAATTAACTTAAAATAACCTTTTTTCAAAATGTTCTCCTTTTGTGAAAAATGCTTCTATTATAATAATATTTTGCCTTTATATAGCTCAGACCTCTATACAGAGGCTCAACTATGATTTTTGAAAAATTCACATTATTTTCAGAGTTACCACCTATTGAAATAATTATCGGCATTTTTTTCCTAAAACTTCTCCCCTCTGTTGTTGTAAAACATGGATAAACCCACTTCTAAGTTATGTATTCCAAAAATTCTAGTTGAATCTCTGTGCAGAGGTCTGCGCTATATACAGGCAAAATATTATTATAATAGAACCATTTTTCACAAAAGGAAAACATTTGGAAAAAAGATTATTCTAAGTTAATTTTTTGCTAAAATTTTGTATTTAAATAAATTTTTTTATTCAAAATGCCCTTAAAATAATTTTATGCATATATTATAATCTAAGTGACACTAAATATCATAAATATTATTCATTTATACGCTTTTGCAAAATCACGGTTCCGAACGTAGTCGGATACCTTTGACTAAAACTTAATTGCCAAAAGATTGCTTTTTCAATGATTTTTTATTCGAAGAACATTAAGCAAACGAAACACAAACAAACCAGCTTATAATATTTCTAACGCACGAAACTGGTTTTTATGTATTTTAAAATTATACATTATTTATCACGGAAAAATATGCTGTGAATTTTAAGAAAGTAGCAAGCTATAATGTAAATTTTTTCTAGAAAAAAGATTAATACAATGCAAAGAAACTCTTTGATTGATAATTTGAATTGCATCTCATCAGAAATGTAAAGATAATGAAAATAATTTTTAATTGGTTTATTACTATATATGAGTCTTCTAACATCTTGCAATAAATTATATTAGCTTATTTTAGACGGATTTTAAACTATTTTATTTTAAACTTTACAACACAATTTGATAAAAACCATAATTTTTAAGTAAAAAAAAAAATTTTTTTTAACAAAATATATATTTATACTGTTAAAAAGAAAGATATGGATTTGTTGCGTCTTAAAATAGCTTTCAAGTGTAAAGAAATATTGAATGCTTTTTTTTCTACAAATGTTGTAAATAATTTTTAAAGACTACAAATTTTTCTCTTATATAGCATTCCTTAAAAAAAAGGATATTATTAACAAACCTTTAAATTCAACTCCCTTACAAAATTGTGTTCAGTAATTCCTTAACCGATGCTGAATTTTGGCGAATACAAAAATGCTTTAGAAATAATTCTTATAAAATGACATAACAATGCATGCTAGTATTAAAAAATTGTTTTAAATTATTTATATTGCATATAAATTGCATATTAAGTATAAAGATAACATGAAAATTTTTAAACATTCCTAGTGTTAGATTGCATATTAAGTATAAAGATTACATGAAAAATTTCAAATATATTCCTAGTAGTTTACTTTTTCAAATCATATTTCTTATTTGTCTTGAAGAAATTTGTCAACGATAATTGTAAATTTGCAATCAATTAAAAAAAATCCAACATACTTGTTTTACAATTATATTTAAAAGGAAGAATTTATACAATCCTTTTTGTGTGATTATAACGCTAAAACAATTTATATGATATTAAATTTATATAAAATCACAGATTTTTTTAAAAATGATATGCCAAAAACACTTGCCTTAAAGACTTAATTTCGAAACCAACGTTTTCTGCGCTAATTAATAAAATTTTTCGATTTATGACAAAAACTTTTAAATGAAAATAAATAAAACACCCTTTCAAATAATCATTCGTACATTATTTTTATCTTGAATGTCAACCAGCTCTTGCAATAAGAATGATTCTGTGAAATTAAGTGGAAGGAAATTTAAAAATGGATTTTTTTTTCAATTCCATGATACAGCGTTTTTATTTCATTTCTCTTTTTTAAAAAAAAATTAGGAAAAAAAAATATTTGAATATTAAGTAATTAGTTTGTCAAAATACAGAAAAATTGTTTTTAAAGAGAATAAATTCATAATAATGATTTTAAATGAGATGCTTTGAAAATATTGCTTTTAATGGCATGAAAATATAGTACTAAGTATGGCCATTCTATTTAGAATTAAATTTTGTAAGATTTAATCCTATTTTGCGAAAACATTGATTATAATAATGATTACGCTGTTCACTGAACGGGAAAAGGATTATCATATAAGGAAAGCTTCAATTGTTTTAAAAAAATAATTCATTTATGTATACTACAAAAATTTAGTCTTCATACATCACCAAATTAACAAATTTGATTGCAAATAAAGGTACCCTAATTTATTGTTTATTGATGTTGCACTTTTGAGTTATACCAGGGCGATTGGTAATGGACTTTGTAATTTGTTATTGTTGTTTACGCCCCCAGATCGAAGGTGTCAGATCAAAGCCAATGAAAGTCATCTTAATAAGGGACTTGTTTTACGCCTGTCGTTCGCAACAGCTTTAAGCACCAAGTAGGTTTGGCTTGGTTAGACCACAATTTTGAGGAGAGCACCTTGGGATAGTCAGGGGGCCTCCCACTTCCACCAACATCTGGAGAGGACTAACCGCTCAACGAATATTTATAGTGCCCAATGCCGCTCAGGCATTATACGTAAACAAATATCCATGTTTTCCAGGATTTCGAGGTCAGGCCCTACGGCACTAACCACTATACCAGGGATGGCAAACCTTTATCGATCAGTGTGCTATTTTTTCTAAGGAAATGTTTAATGAGGTACAAACGTGCCGTCAAGTAATTTTGACTTGTGGTTATGGGAAAGTAATAAAACTAAACACACACACCAACAACTCAAAACTCTGTATTTAGTCCGAAAAAATTCGTTTTGCACTGTATTGTTGTAAATGTTTTAGTGTTGTGCATGTAATTCAAATTAAAGTAGCATTAGTGTAATTTCTGTTGTTGCAGATTATATCAGTGGTGTAACGGAGAATATTAGCCCCCTGAAAGGTCAGGTTTTGCCTTTAATATTTTATAAACTGGTTAAATACGTACTTGCCGTCGGGCAAGCTTTGAGCCCCCTAGAATCCTGCCCCCCCTCGCTATGCGGTAGTGTACGTACGGCACTGGGTTAGATGACAAATGACTTATGTTAGGATTGTAAGACAATAACAAATGAGTATACTCCTCGCCACCGTTTGTTATTAGTTTTAGCTCTTGTTGTGTGTGTGTACGACTTTAAAATACTTAAATATAGTACTGCAATATGTTTAGTGTAATGTAATTTAGTACATCAAGTAAATATTCAGTTTTATCTGCAATATTTTAAATCAGAATACTTGTATTCGGAAGTCTAATTGCAGCATTAGCTGAGGACTGATTTTTAGATACATCATTTTCAGTAGTATTCCATCCCTTCGAAATATTGTATCTCACAGCAACTTGAAAATGTTTTGGCCATGGCATTTTCTCAACAGGGAAAAAACCAATAATAAAGCTTCTAAGTTATATAAACTATTTTTTAAAGCAAAAATAGACCTTGAAATAAATTTTAATTAATTATAATTCAAAAAACACAAAACATAATCAAGCAGAAATGATTTTAGTAATGAAAATTTGAATTAATAAAAATCTCAGACTAAAAGAGTTGATTGAGCTCAAAAATATTTTTAATTAATTCAATTAAGAGTAGAAAAATGCTTTAAAACGAAACCGAAACCAAAACTATAGCCCAGAAAACTTTAAATATCTTAAAAACGAATTTGTTAACATATCTGAAATTTGGTGGCAAGCTTCTCAATGATATCACCCATTGTATGTTAGCAATAGCGACGAATTTAGCGGACTGTAAACAATTGTGGTCTAAGACTAAAAGGTTTCGGTTTTGAATTGCTGTCTGTTGAAAGAAAATTGATTCAATGATAAGTTCAATTTGATATAATTGGATATAATTCAATGCTGAAGAACATTTCACAATGATTAGAATAGTTCACATGTAATAATGTACGTAGTTCACAAGTATTAACATTTTTTTCACAAGAATATTTCACAATAGAATGTTTCACAAAAAAAAACGAGTGTTTTCATCTTAAGAAAGATACATGCACTGGCTGTTGCCACAAGACTACTTCTAAATAGAAGTGTCTCATTTGCAACAGCGCTACCTAACGGCTTTTACTATTCAACATACCGCCCCCTTGAAACCTCAGAAGGGTTTCAAAAAAGGAGAGAGGTTACGAAATATACAACAATGAAATACAGATATGATAAAATTAGAATAAAAAGAATTAAATTAAAGTTCATATTTTTGAGAGTTAGGTAAAAGATAAATCTTGTTCACATTTCTAGTTAATTGTCCGTATTTGGTATTTACACTCACAACACGTACCTTTTGGTCAGGTCCGAAAAATAGTTTATTAATTCGACCAAGAGTCCAGTTTAATGGAGCAGTTTTTTTCTTTCTCGACAATAACCATATCTCCTAATTGAAGATTTGGCTTAGTTCTCCACCACTTGGACCTAGGTTGAAGTCTATGTAAATACTCCGTGGACCAGCGATCCCAGAAGTACTGACGTAGTCTTTGAATCAGGTTCCATCTTTCAGAAAAGAGGTACAGACCTTGAGGGCTGAGATGGTTCTGGAAACTGATGAATAGGACCTCCCACTAAGAAGTGGGCTGGAGTCAATGCGGTGAAGTCGGACGGATCTGGAGAGAGCTCTGTGAGAGGTCTTGAGTTAAGACAAGCCTCTATCTGTATCAATAGAGTAGAACACTCTTCAAAATTAAGAAGTACAGAGTTAGTTGCCTTTATAAGTAATTGTTTGGCACTCTTGATTGCTGACTCCCCACAAACCTCCAAAGTGTGGGGTATATGGAGGAATGAAAGACCACTCAATTCCTTTGAGAGAAAGAAAATTTTGTACTTCTTCTTGCAGACATAAATCCACGAGCTTTCTCAGATGACTCGAAGCGCCTTTAAAATTGGATCCATTATCCGAGATGATTTTGCTCGGACAAGACCTTCTAGCAATGAAACGGCGTAAAGCAGCTAGAAATGCAGCAGTCGATAAATCCGAAACAAGTTCAAGATGTACAGCTTTAGTAGCAGTACAAATGAAAAGACAAATGTAAGATTTAAATTTTGTCACACTTCGTTTATGAGCACATTTAGTGGTTAATGGACCAGCAAAATCCAAGCCAGTACTTTCGAATGGACGAATTTGTTGAAATCGGATAGGTGGTAAATCACCCATTAATTGAGAAGAAGATCTCAGATTCATCTTGAAGCAAATTAGACACTTTTGAGTGTATGACGAACTACTGATCTACCATCCACAAACCAAAATTTTTGTCTTATCAAAGACAATGTCAGTTGTGGACCTGCATGAAGATAAGTAATGTGGTAAAAATTTATTACCTTTCTTGTGAACTCATGACTTTTGGGCAAAAGCATAGGATGTTTTTGGTCATATGATAGACGCGTATTCCTCGAAAGTCTACCTCCTACCCGAAGAACTCCCTCAGAATCACAAAACAGGTTCAATGGAAGTAATTTGTTATCCTTTGGTAAAGGGTTTCCTTGAAAAAGACATTTAAATTCATTCGGAAATTCTGCTTGTTGAATCAAACGTACAATAGTAACAACTGCAGTATGAAGTTCCGATGATTTCAAGTAACCAAAAGTTCTTGAGACTGGTGAATGGCTATTTTTATGAATCTCAAAATCCAGGCACAGACACGAACTAACTTTGTAAAAGACGATATTCTGTCAATAAATTCTGATAAAGGCACAATTTTAGCAACACATGTAACAACGCTCCTCTTCTCTTTCAAGGCATTATCCGGAAAGGAGAAAGTTTCTGGGATTTTATAAGATGACGTTTCATTCATGGGTTGATTTAACCAGAGAGGTCCATGAATCCACTGATCATGAGCTACAAGCTGAGAAGGTAAGAGTCCTCTCGTGCCTAGATCGGCTGGATTCTCAATTCCCGAAACATGACACCATTCAACTGATGGAATTGTTGTTTGAATTTTGGAAACTCTGTTGGCGACAAATGGTTGCCAGCGATATGGTTCTGTTTTTAGCCAAGCTAAAGTAATTGTCGAATCCGTCCAGGCAATGGTTCTGTGAATAGATAAAGGAAACTCCCTTAACACTACTTGTAACACATTAGACAGCAACAATGCTGCACAATGCTCAAGCCGAGGTAAAAATTGAGTTTTAAGCGGGGGTTACTCTTGTTTTAGAAGTGAGAAGCGAGACACTTATACTCTCGGATGCGATACATTTGAGGTAAATTGCTGTACAGTATGCTCTTACGGAGGAATCGCAAAAGGCATGAATCTCAAGTTGAATGTATGAAGGTAGCAAGACACACCTCGGTATTTTCATTTTTCTCGATAAGATGAAGTTCCTTTCGGAAGGTTGTCCACTGTTTATTTAAATCTTCCGGGATTGGTTCGTCCCATTCTAGATTTAATTTCCATAGCTCTTGTAAGAGGATTTTCATAAAAACAATGCATGGCGATAAAAGTCCTAGAGGATCAAACACACGAGCAATTTCAGAAAGAACATCTCTTTTGGAATAAATGCATCTCTCTTCTAGTAATGAAACACTGAAACTGAAGAAATCAGATTTGGGATTCCATTGTATCCCAAGGATTTTTATTTCTTCATTATTTTGCACCCTTTTAAGATCTTTATTTTCGGCTACCTCCTTGATCACTATTTCTCTGTTAGACTGCCACTTTCGAAGGTTGAACCCTCCTTTTTTTTTCATCATCTCCTTTAGTTGCCAGACGAGTTCAACTGCTTCTTTTTCAGTCGCGGCACCACTTAGTAAATCATCTACGTAAAAATGATGAAGTGTAGCGAATGAAGCCAAAGGATACCTTTCCCTTTCATCAAAAGCAAGTTGAGTCAAGGTTCGAGTGGAAAGATATGGTGCACATGATGTCCCCATACGTGACAGTGGTTAACCTATATTCCTTCACTGTCTCCTTTGGATTATCTCTCCATAGAATTCGTTGCCAATTTGTATCTTCCGATGAGATCCTTATTTGACGGAACATCTTTTCCAAGTCTGCACACACAGCTATTTGAAATGTTCTGAAGGAAAGCAGAATTGGATACACGTCTCGTTGCACTCGGGGTCCAACCATTAGTATGTCATTAAGAGAATACCCTGATGTTGATTTGGCTGATGCATCGAAGACAACCCTCAGTTTTGTTGTACTGGAATCTCGTAGAACCGCGTGATGAGGAAGATAATATGCTTCCCTTTTAGCGTAGTCATTTTTTAGGAACAAGCTCCATATGCCCTAAAGTTAAATATTCCTGCATAAAGTCTCTATATTGAGAATAAATCGCAGGTTTCTTGATTAGTGAATGTTCTAATGATTTGAATCTTCGAATAGCTGATTCTCTCGAATCTCCTAATTTAGATGGTGATGAATGAAATGGTAATCGCACTACATATCGTCCATCCTCATTTCTAACATGAGTATCTAAGAAATGATCTTCACATGCCCTTTCTTCACTAGTCAATAAGTTAGCTTCAGGTACTGAATCTAACTTCCAAAAGTTACTCACTAACTCGTCAGTTACTACCTGGATGCTATTAACCGCAATTGAAGAAAACATCTCTTCAGAAGGAACATTTCCTGCGACTATCCACCTAAATCTGAACGAACTGCAAAGGGTTTATTGTCCCCAAGGGAAAGAGATTGACCCTTTAGCATAGGAAGAGCTATGTTTACACCAATGAGAATATCGATAGGACCACTCTTAAAAAAGTAGGATCAGCTAACTTCAAATCACTAAAGGCTCAGACCAAGAAGAATCTAAACTGAAATGTGGAAGTTGACCTACAATCTTATTAACTACATATACTGAAGTTACAAACGAAATATTAGATGTAAAATGAGGTGTAAACTTAATCTCCGAAATACCATTAGTTCGAGTATCTGATGCTCCAAGGCATGAAATGCGCACATTTGTTCGCTTCCTAGGCAATCCAAGTCTTTCCAAACAACTACTAGTAATTAAGCAAGCCTGGCTTCCCGGGTCAAGAAGAACACGACACAACCGAGTTCCACCGAAAGAATCACAAACATTGACTAGTGCAGTACATAGAAGCACCTGAGAATTGGAATCGAAACCTGAACAGGAAGTTATACTTGGATTATTTACATTAGGAGGATTTGGACCTGTATCAGTATTAGTAGCATCAAACACAACTGGGTGAAACACTTTCGCTGAAGCTGAAAGTACTGAATTATTATCCTCTCTAGGAATGGAAGAATTTGGCTCACTGGGAGTCATAAAATGTAACAATGTGTGATGCGATTTCCACATTTTCGACACTTATTAGTGCTTTTACAAGCAGACTTCCTATGAAATTTAGTCAAACAATTGAAACAAATGTTATTCGATTTTACAAAATTCACTCTTTTTTTTTTTTGAACAGAAAGATTTAGAAATGCATCACATTTATTTAAATTATGATTGCTCTGACAGTAAGAACAATGCAGTTGGAAACCTGAAGCAACTAGTGTTACTTTCTTGTTACTAATGTTTCTTTTAACTCCATAACCTTCAGTCATAAGTGATCTAGCATGATTCGAAAGAAATTGTAAAAGCTCGCTGAGCGAAGGAATTTTTCATTATCTAGAGACCTTTCCCACCAACCTCTTGTGGTTGAGTCTAACTTAAATTGAATGATAAACATTAGAATTATGTCTGCTGTGCCCTCGACCTTGAGATCTAAAGTCTCCAATAATCGAACGCATTCTTTAGTCGAATCGACTAACTTTAGAATTTGAGCATGGGATTCACAAGTTATCGGCGAAATATTCATAAGTTTTTCATTAAAGAACTCAATATTTCACGCTTATGAAAATATCTTTCCTTTAAAAGATCCCAAGCAATCTGAAAATTACCATCTGTTATTGGAAGTGATTGAACTATCTTCTGAGCATCTCCTTTTAAAACCCCTTTGAGATATTGTAATTTTTGAGCACCAGTTAAATTTTGATTATTTGTAACGGCTGCTTGAAACAGATCCGAGAAAGTTAACCATTCATCAATAACTCCAGAAAATGTCGGAAGCGACAAGGTAGGAAGTTTAATTTCGGTTGAATCAGAATTTCTTGTATGAATTACTTCCGTACTCTTATTTGTTTTATTTAGATGCGAGACCCGTCTTTCTAATAAAATTAACATTTCCTCCCATGTATCAAGCAGCTCTTGTTTTTCTAAAATATAGCCCTCAATTTCATCATCGTTAGCAAGGCTAAATAAATTATCAAAAAGGGTTTTCAATTCTTCCCCTATTACATCAAACCTATTTTTCTAATTTTGAGCTCGGTAGAATCCAATTCATTAATATCCTGTAACGTTTTATTTTTTAAACGCGTTAGTGATGATATAATGGCTTTTTTTTTTTCTGGTTTAAGCACGCTTTAGATTTCATATTTAAATTTTGAACAATTACTGATCAGAAGAATTCCATTCATATAGATATTTAAATCAAATTAAAATAAGTAACACAAGTGCTTTTTACATTCGGAATCCAATCACATTGATTTTTACTACTCAAATGCAAAAAAACAGAAAGAACACTAAATAAATCTTCACAGAAATAAATCACATTAAAATACTAAAGCATTATATTTAGAAATAAAACAAGCTAAAAGCACACACAAACAGCATTCAGATAATATGTTTACAAATGAACTGACTCACCCGACCTAACCATCCGAGAAACACCCTGAAGAAACCAATAGAGTAATCCACTCGTCCAAAGAAACGCCGAATGTAGGTCACACACAAGTAACTCCTCAACAAAACGAAAACACAAATTTTGAATTCTATAACCTGATAAAACCTTTAAATGCTTAGATACTCCGAGCGATCGGACCATTAATTTATGTATGTTAGCAATAGCGACGAATTTAGCGGACTGTAAACAATTGTGGTCTAAGACTAAAGGTTTCGGTTTTGAATTGCTGTCTGTTGAAAGAAAATTGATTCAATGATAAGTTCAATTTGATATAATTGGATATAATTCAATGCTGAAGAACATTTCACAATGATTAGAATAGTTCACATGTAATAATGTACGTAGTTCACAAGTATTAACATTTTTCACAAGAATATTTCACAATAGAATGTTTCACAAAAAAACGAGTGTTTTCATCTTAAGAAAGATACATGCACTGGCTGTTGCCACAAGACTACTTCTAAATA